>VWZF01002520.1:0-12153 GCA_013396755.1 Sclerurus mexicanus
GCCCCCGGAGCGCCCTGCCCGCCGCTACCTGCGCCGCGCCGCGCCCCGGTGCCGCCAGCCCGCCGTGGGGCTCCGGGAGCCGGGGGGACACCGGGCAGATGCGCCAAGGACGCGCTGCAGCCCCAAAGCGGCGTGAGCAGCTCGCTGCGCGGGGCAGGAAATCGGGAGCTGGGAAAACGCTGTGGGGTCGCGGAATCTAGTTTTGAGAATAGCTACCTTTGCTACCGCGCTTCAGAAACCTGTGCGCCAAGTGCTGTTTGCACCTATGGCGGTGGGAAAAAAGCTTCAGGGCATGGGCAATGGTCAGTGTAGAGCAAGAGACAGGACAGTCCAGCCACTGCCACCGGTGAGGGTCCATGCAGTTAGCTGACATCAGACACCTCAGATAGTGCTGTGGACATGACCTAAATCAAAGGTTTGATCAGTAGTCGAAGACTGACTTCATCGTCCAGGTCAGCGAGCACATTTCTTTTCCACTTGTGTTTGTCGTTTATGGCACTCTGTGGCTTTGGAGCATTCTCAGTAGTAGTTTGTGATATGACCAGTAACTCCTAGGGTAGATTTTCAGCATCAACTGCAAGCTACCCTATGTTTTCGCTGAAAGGGAAAAAAAAATTCCAATTTGTAACAGCAACCTCCATTTTTAATGGCCATTTACTGAAAGGGCAGGTTCCTTGCCTTCTCTTCCTCAATGGAGACTCACAACGCACATTTTCATTGCAGGATCTTGGCCAAAGTTAGTAATAGTCTGCCATAACTATAAAGCTATTTTAAGAAATTACTTGGGTTTTATAAAACAATATTGTATTATAGTCCCTTAGGGAAGATTTGTCTTGCACATTTATGATGCCTGTTATCACTGTGTTCTAATGCCTAATGGAGCCTTTAGGCACTATGTTATTAATAAGTGATAGAAGGGGTAGTGCCCTTGTGAAATTCAAGGCTCATAGAAGCTTTCTGAGGAACAATCTTATTCTGTACAGTTGTTGATGTAAAGAATCATAAATATTACAACCTCTGCTCTTTTATTTTTAAAAGCAAAGTTGTGTAAGGCTTACTGGCAGGCAGCAAAACGGACTGTGTTTCAGGAGGCCACTCAACATTGCTATTGTTGTATGATGTTCTTTATCATAAAGAAACCCTATGTAGTATTTAAATTTGCAAATGCTTTTTTAGCTTTGAAAAATTCTGCCTCATCCATACTATTTTTGAAGGCACCAGTGAAGGATTCACATTTATTGAGATGTAGCATAGATTTCATTCAGTGTTAACCTTGCTGAGAAGGAATTGAATTCTTCAGTCAAATTCAGCCCTTAAACATACGCTAGCAGAATTTTAACATTTTTTCCTAACTCACTGATATGGAAAGTTTTTTTTTAAATATTGGTTCATTAAAGAACAGGAAGTTTTACAGCCACAATGAAGCCATCTATCAAATTCTACAGTCAAGGTAGAAAAGGAGTTATTCAAAACATTACAGGTGAAAAATAGGAGTAAACTCCCCTCCACTTCCCAATGAATCTGATCCTTTTGTTCTTGCCTCAAAACAAATAAAGACATAAAAACTCAGCCATCTTCTCTTTTCTTCACTGCCATCTACAAACAGGAAGAAAGTCAAATGTTGATGATGATTTGGAAGCACAGGTTTCTGCCCTGAGATCTCAGTCTAAACAGGTCCAATTCACAAAAGGACCTGAGCACCTACAGAGCTCAGTGCTGCTTCAGTTGTCACCAGCCCAGCACAGTAAAACATTTGATGCTGGCAGTAACTAGTCATTTTCCCATACTTAAGAAGATGCAACTTCAACCCACTCATGATATATAAACAAGTAAATTTCCCGTGTCTCAGAAAGGCAGTATAATCCCAGACTCCCTTGTAAAACAGGGAGAAAAAAATTGTGGCATTTTGAATTGAAAAGCAGCCAACATTGCACTGTGTTGGGTTCCAAAACTGCCAGTTTTAGATGAACTGTGTGCCTACAGCTTGGGTACCTTTGGACACTTTACACAACAGATTAGCACATGATGGGTCACGAGCTCCTTAGCTGGGTTTTGGTGTGTGCAAAGAGAACTAGGAGATTATCATGTATGTTGGAGTTGAAGATACTTGAAGAATTTAAGTATCTGTGCTGCTAAATAGAACTTAGTGAGGGTTTTTTAATTCATAGTTGACCTTCACTTCAATTTCTCTTAAATCTTTCTAAATCTAGCCCAAGGTTATTGCATATGTGTGTTAAAAGGGACAGACTTTAGGACATCTCTCCTTACAGTTTTCTCTCTTGGTTTGGTCAGCAACCAGAATGTGATGTGTGATGATGTACTTTTTCACATAAAGCCAAACAGATCTTAAGAAACACTAGAAGAGTCCTAGAATGCCAAATCACTTCCTAGCCAACAGAAGCAAGACCAGAGATTCACTTGAAACATGAAATATTTTTCTAATTTTAATATTTATTTACAGTTAAATTCTTGCTTTAGTTATTTGATTAAATCATGGAACTGAGGGATAAATTTTCTTAGATCAAGGAAGTAAGAAAATTACTAGATTTTCTTTATATTTTAATTTCCAAGCATCAAACGTCTAAAATATTTTTAATATGTCTATCCATGTATGCAGTATTTGAGAGGGAAATTTCATCCTGTGGCTGAATGTATAAGCATTAAAACGGAATGTAAATTAAATTAGGAAGATAATCCTAAAAGGGTATTAGCTTGAATTAATATGAACAGTATAAAAAGGAATCACAGGTTAGAGATACAGGTGATTCTTTGAACTACCACTTTACATTTCATTTGAATCGTGTTCCCAAGCACAAAACAGCAGCAGCACCTGCTTAGCATCACAGGACATTACACAGCAATTAAGTACAAGAATGTGTTATACAATAATAGGAAATATGGGGAGGCAGAATGTAAATAAGTGAATTTTAATTTTGTCAGGGTTTCAAAATTGCATGTTAGTATTGGAACAGAGCCATGGAAACTTTAATAACCACAAACAGGTTTTGGTCGTGGCTTTTGTTTTATTTTTTTATCCAGAAGCTGGCACTCTATCAGCGCTCTAATTCCTTGAGCATTGACTCTTTATTGACAGTAGTAAAACAATGAACCATTTAGCTCATTTCCTCCAGCACCTCAATCTCCCAATGCTTTTGTCCCATCATGACTGTACCTCATGCTATTCATCACATCAGCATAGCACCGTGTTATGTCTGTAAGCCTTTGCAATGCAATGATTAAAAAAACAAGCCTAGAAATGATTTGGCCTAGAAAAATGATAGGTAAAGTAGCTGGGAGAAAAACAAGCCAGAGTAGGTTTCCACTGGGACACTTGGAGTTCTATAAAAAGACCTTATTTGAAAGGTGATAGAGGAAAAAAAGCAGAAGGGATAAAATATGCAGTACAATATTCATGTAGAAAGGACCAAGGACTTTTATCTTCACACACAGGGAACTAATACATCAGTTTTAGAGGTGGGATAGTCCTGGTCCATAAGGAGCTCATATATGACACTGGTGATATCAAAACAGATAATAAAACAATAAAAGCAAAGTTATTCAGAATTGCTACCAATCACTAGGATAACTGGATAAAACTGAGTGCAGAAACAGACTCTCAGCAAAACGGTTCTGAAGTTACTCAACAGACTGAGTAATCTTTTAAGGAAATGCGGAAACTGAGTCATCCAGGACTGAAGTAATCAGAGCAGGGAATCATGTACTGGGGAACAATACTGTGTTAGAAAGAACTGACAAAACAGGATTTCCATTTCTGCTATTCTGCATCAGCACAATGAGAAACACCTCTGTATTGTTTTTATGTTAAAAAAAATAATGTAAGAAACCTTCAAATATCATTGCATTATGCTTATGTTTTTGCATCATATTCACATTTATGTATTGTGTCTCAAATCAAGATATTGAAATCTTGTTCAAATCAAGGGTTTGAACACTTCAGTCCTTGGGGGGCAACAGGTTTCCAAAAAGTAGCATTGAACTTTTCATTGAACTTTCTCTGAAGTTAGAGACCCCTTATAAAAAATGTGGCTTTATTTGCTCTGTAGCAGAGACAATTCTGTTATAAAATTCTGTTAGAAACTGAGAATATTGCTCTGAAATTATAGACAAATAATAATAAGCTATCACTGGGGAGTGGAATAATCATCACAAAACTATCAACAGGGAAATAAATAATATTTGAAGGAAAAAATCTTAGCATTTGCTATTTCTCAGTGCTGAGACAAGTTTTCCTCCAATGAATACTTGAGGGTTATTGCCAAATAATACAAAGTCCCCTCCCCCCAATAAAACTCATACCTACATGGGAGTATAGGTCAGTGTAAATTTCTGATGACCACCAAATACAACTCCAACTATTGCCAAGTCCCTCAGCTGCCTCAGAGAACAGATTGAAATTGTTTAGGAATATTATTAACGGCACATATATTTTAATGTTCTAGCCTTCATCTCTTTGTGTTGTTTTATTTACTTGAGCAGTAGCAGAATAACAACACTTTTGCATGGTCAGTCAAAGGAAGAGCAGCTTTTTCTTATCATCGAGCCTACTGAGGTCGCTCAAGGAGTAAGGTTCAGACTGCAAAACTGCACTGAAAATTGAAATGCTGTCCTGCAGAAGTCAGAGCAGAAAGTTCAAAGGGGATGGCAGCTGCCTTCTGTCCCACAAACGCAAGCATCTATTCCTGCAGGAACACAAGGCTTTCAGGAGAGCCACCTGCCTTTCTCACACACATCGTTCTGAGATACACTGGGAGGACATATTTGTGGATGATGATGTACACATGCCAGTGTTGCTCAGTCTACACATGCCAGTGTTTCTCAGTCTTTTTCATTCGTAAGACACATGAGAATTCTGATGGATTTAACAGCATGAAAACATGCTGTTTAACATCGGATTTAACATCAGAAAAAAAGGTAGAGAAAAACACAGAAAAACCTGGCACCCTGAAAATAGACTATTTTTCAGATAGATATTTCAAGTTTTACTTTCCTGTCATAGAAAAGTACTTTTTTTCTCTGTCATCACGCTGCACTAAGAAGGTCGAGTCTTTTCCATACCTTCCTGAATTATGAAGATTTCTTAATACCTTCCTTTGTGCTTCTAGACGTGGCAGGTTAATCACTCTCTTCATTATAAAAGAGACAAAATGGTAAGTGACTATTCTAAGGTCAGGAAGATAACAAGGGTCAGATATAAACAGCAAAAGTAACATGTATGTGTGCCTATGGCAGAGGGATTGAAACTAGATGATCTTTAAGGTCCCTTCCAACTCCAACCATTCCATGATTCTATGATTCTGTTATTTCATTAATGGACTTTAAACACACTCTATAGTAGTCATTAATGGAGTTTAGGGTTGTAGCATGGTCAGATAATGCCAGAATTATTTCTGTCCAGTTGAGGCTCTGGACATGACTTGGTCCAAGCATCATATTAAAACAGCTTCAAAAGTATGTTTGGTTGCTCAGGGCTTGTCCAGTGACATTTTTAATCACTATGCAAAAGTGGATTTCCCTTTAGTTTTTGGCCATCCTTACTGCGAAGGACTGGTTTTTTTCCTTTCCTTTTAGAATATTTTCCCTTGCTGCATATCTATTCCCTCTTCTTCTTTTGCTAAGTACCCCTGAAAAAAATCTAGCTGCCATCTACTCTTCAACTACCCATG
The DNA here is from genome assembly GCA_013396755.1 of Sclerurus mexicanus. NCBI lineage: Eukaryota > Metazoa > Chordata > Aves > Passeriformes > Furnariidae > Sclerurus > Sclerurus mexicanus. The sequence goes on from VWZF01002520.1 coordinate 5,685, forward strand.
AGATAATTGAAGACAGCATTAAGACCCTCCCTTTGCCTCCTCTGCTCCAGACAGAACATAGCCTGGTCTTTCCTTTATGTGTCAGGTGTTCCAGCCCCTCAGCAATCTCACTGATACTCCAACGAGGTAAAAACAGTTTATCAATTTATATTTCTGTATGACTGTACCATCTCATGACAATATATGAATGGTGCAAAATAAAAGTAGTTATTGCTCTATTTTTTCCCTTCTTAATCAATTTAATAGCAAGGATACCCAGCAAGATGATGGATTACTTGCTATCATTCATACAGTGAATTAAAATGGCATATTAACCTAACCTGTATTTCACTGCTTGCAAGTTTATTCCCTTGTAGCCAAAAAATTTATGCTCTGAAAGACTAATTAAAATAAGAATCTCATTATACAATAGAAGCTTAAGATAGAAAAATGTTCCATTGCCTGTTACATTTTGTCCCTATCACTCACTTTTGTGGAATCTGATGGGAATGCCAACCATAGTCAGATAGAGGAGATTTCATGAATAGCTAGTGATTCTAATTACTTACTAACTTGTATTTAAATGGCTAATTGAAAACACAGGGAAAACAGATTACAAAGACTAAATGAGAACTTTTATATATACATGAATAGATATTTAAAAAATAAATTGTACTGTGGCTTGAACTAAGTTTGTAGAGAATTCAAGTGAAGTCACATTTTGTGACCGAGGTAGAAAGTCCATTGGTAGCAGTCCTAACATGAAGAGCCAACATATCCAATTACTGCTAACAGCTGTGCAACAGTTCTACTAATATCAATAATCTTTCAGTCCAACTAAATTCTAACACACTTCGATCTTTTTCCTAGATTTCTTCTGTCAACTCATATTTCTGTCCCTGTTGCCTTACAAGCAGAAAGTCGCATCTATTATTTTCTATCTCCATATTCCCATTTCCATTTCATTTCCCTCTTTAACACACTTGAAATTGTGTTAGTCACTATTACCTATTATTTCTTTTAAATTCCTTTGGAGAGCTCATGTCTTCCTATAATGTAAAGGTGTTTTAGAAACTGACCTTCTCTTCTGTGAGGTAGATGCCTTCTTCCCTCTGTTTTCAGTGTCTTTTAGATTTATCAGTAATTCTGGAGTCTGCTTTTACACTTTCCATGCATTCTTAGTTGCCATCTCGTTTTTTAAGAGGCACTGTGTCCTTTTATGTCATTTGTCTTGGTACTCTTAGAAGGAAAAACCTTCAGTGTTAAATCAAAGTCCTGTATAACTACAGTACTATACACAGCAACAGCAGGAAATGTCAATAAAGAAAACACTTAAAAATAGAATTACAGGAACAGAAAATAAAAACCAAATCTTAATTGCTGTTAAGCATAGCAGAAATTATTCACAAAAACATTATCACTTTTAAAGAACCCTACCTACATTTTAATCTTATGGTATCAGGACAAGAGGGTGAGAATGTAGCTGTTACCTTAAAACTCAGAAATGCTAATACCCAAAAAGCCTATTGTGAAAACAATTTTTTTAAAAATCCTTCTAAAGCTGTTCTTCTTTATTTTTTTGTTACAATATGTAGTGTTTTCTCACTCTGTTTCCTAACCTCCTCTCTTTAATATGCAAGCACAATTGGAATACTGATTCAGAGTCCAGAATGGCAGCAATTGGTATGTATGCAGTGTTAATTGAGTCAGGAGACATTCCTTACCAGATGGATATGGATTTTTGTGAATGCATAATGGCCCTTTAAGAAGCTTAGTAGAAAAGTATGAAACCTTTTACAAACTGCATTCCAAAGCAGGACTGCCAAAAGCAAGTGCACATAAATAGCTCTGATAATTGGAGCTGTATTCCTACACCCATCCCTGCAACAGAGCAGGGCTGCTGACCATGCACCATGGTTGGGTTAGCCACCTGGTCTGGACTGATCCTCAAGTTGCCCTCATCTTCTACCAAATACCAGACATTTAGGTTCATCCTCTTTGCCAGGGCTTCAGCACTTGTTACTCACTGAACATACCTTCCCACTTTGCACGTGTGAGTGAATTTTTAGATCCTGCACCAGCTGCAGGCTGGTGCAGACTTGGGCCCACTGTGCTGTACATGTTTTCTAGAGGCACAGTAAGTCCTGTCTGCAAACCAGAAAAAAGGGGAAGACAACATGAAATCCAGTAGAACGGAAGTAACTCAAGGAACAGGACACAGTCACCTCAGTTTTACATTCTTCTGATTCTATGTTGTAACGGCAGTTTTGATGAGACTCCAGTGAAGAGCCATCTACATAATACTACGTGTTATCTGTTTTCTTTATCTACATTTTCAAAAACATGTGTATGGCATATGTTTCTCATCGTTGACTATGACCTTTGTTTATTTATAGTTTTAAAACCTCTGACTACTGCCAGACACTATTAAAAATAAACATTTTTAATTGTTTTCATGTTTTATCCTCCCCTCCCCTTTCCACCCAAGTCTGACAGGATGAAACATTGTTTTTGCTTGGGATATAGCTACTTCTGCTGCAAGAAGAAAGAGGACTAGAAGGAAGTTGTATACTTATTATCAGAATAGTTTTATATTCAACAGTCTGGAAACAAAGCAAATGTGACCTCCCAGCTTTCTTTAAGATAAATCTCGCTGTTCCCAGGCTCTACCTTCAGCTGAGGGTACAGAAATGAGTACTGAATTGCTCTTTTGCCTTTAGCCCAGCCAAAGTCAGCTCTTTCTTCCCAGCAACACAGTCTCTATATGAGAGGCCGTCTTCATTTCCCATACAAACAAATAGTTCAAACAACCAAACAGTTCAGTGCAAGGTGGGTTTTTGTTTCCACAGGCATATAAAAAGCCTTCTGCATCCAAAATCAATTGTTTTAACAACTTCAAGCTTTTGGGGTTTGTTTGCTTGCTTTTTGCTGTTTGTGTTTTGTTTTTTGTGGGTTTTTTTCACATGTTTAAGAGTTTGATTACAGATCTAGGGCAAAGGAATATAAAATATCAAAGAAAAGTTAAATCACTTTGTCCACAACTTTCTGATCACCTGGCTTTTGTGCTCCATTTCACAGATCAGTCTTTTCTGTAAGCCTGATTCTGGGGTACAAAGCCATGTTCAGGGAATTGGGAAGCCTTCTTGGCACCATGGATTTTACTGCATGAAGTTCATCACTCTAATAGCATCGCAGATGGTGAAGCAGTACAACACTGATGAAAAGAGGCTACTAAAATACATCTTCTCTGGAAAGATTACATACAAAGAGGGCATAAAAATATTCTCAGCCCTTAGCATGAAATAACAATGAGTGTATGTGTCTTTCCAGGGCAGTGGAGGTGTTCAAAGAGGTGGTGGGTAGAAGTTTTTGCATTCTTCCTGACATGGCTGAGGAGCAGGTAGAAAACAGGGAGAGAACAGTTAAAGACAGAGTGATTACATGTTCTTTCTTTGCCCAGTTTTTGTTTTGTTTGGATGATTACTGGTCTGTGAACACAAACTTCTCATGAATATATTAATTTATTTCCTTGTTCTTTTTCTTCTCTCTGTGTTAGATCCCTTCATGCAAGAGGCTGTGAGTGAAATTTCTTTTTTCTGTCTTCAACTAGATCTTGATGACAGAAGTGAAATCAACCTTCTCTGCAGTCAGAAAAGGCAAAGTCCATAGCCTAAATTAGCCGTCCATGATTGAGAGGTATGTTCCTCCATCCTGTCTCAACAGGTGGCATTGTACCACCTGCTGTATGGCCAAAGTAGCAGCGTGAGCCTTATTCCCTCCAGGGACAGCACTTATGCTGTGTTGTTAGACCCGGACCTGTCTTTGCTGACTGAAAAGGTACAATCACCCCTCAACAGGAAGAATGATGGAAAATTTGACTGCAGAAATTTCCAGCCTGTGGTAACCTCAGTGCCATTATTCTTCAGAACTGCTGCTATGTTGAGGCAATAGAAAAGCTCTGAATTTCCAGAGAAACTGCAAAAGTCAGGCACATCCATCTGCTTATGCTACTGCTCATGCTTCCTGTCTCAAATGCACTGAATGGATGTTCTGGATCACATACAGCTGGTGAACCATCACGGCTCAGTGCAGCCTCCTGATTCCCTGTTTACAGATGAGTAAAACGCTGCTTTCATCTCCTGACTATACCATCATTTCAAAGTAATGATTTACAATCCCAATTCATAATCCAGAATTACTACTGGGTATTTAAATCACCTAGCAAATAAAATATTTCAAAGTTATAGTGTAATTTAAATTAGCTACAGTATTTCTACCGAACTCACATAACCAGGCTTCTACCCACTAAATCTTGCCAAAATAGCAGAACACTTACTAGTAATCAGGGACTTCACTAATTCCTTGACAGCCTGAGTAGGAGAAACTCTAATAGTTTCCTGAATTATGTCCTAAATAGAAATAAAATATAGATAACCATTCATAAAAATAGATATTCAACTTCAATATGGATTTTTGCTAATGGCAATTTACTTTAGTCTTTACTAAAATCACCTTAAAGGTTAATTACTGCCATTTCTGTATAATCTGCACCTTGTCACTATGAGAATTTGCTTAGCCCATAACTGCAGAAATATTTGTTATAGATTGGAAAAAAAAGTATCTTTAGCCTAAAGATGATAAAGTAAGTGGATTTAACTACTTGAGTTTTTGTATGAAGTTTTACATCCTCTTCTCGTGGTTCCTGTCTGACCATTCCAACATTTTCCTGTAGGAATCAGGAACCTGATATTCAGGCAGCTACACACAAGCTGATACTGTTCCTGCTTTAAACCACACATTTCTGGTAACTTTGGTGCAGAATTGTAGCAAACGGCTTGAGAGATTAAGCAGATGTTACAGAACTAATTCTTGCCAAAAAAAAACCCCAAAAAACAAAATACACCAGAAAAGCCCCTGAAAACTTAAATCAAGATAAGACTATTGTGGAGGTACTTCATTGTGCTTTACTGAACAAGGTAGGCAAATGTTATTTCAGCTCAATCTATCAAGACAATGATTGCATTACATTAAATATGATATACTCTGGAAAATTTACCTAGTGGAAGAGGAAAGAAAGAGGTCTATAATTGTTATATTATAAAATAAGATTTTTCTTTCAAACCAAAATCTGATATTCCTGTGATACTTCCCTTGCAGTTAGAATTCTATAAGTGAAGGAAATAATTAGATGCTCAGACTCTGTGTGTGGTGGGGAGGGACCTAATACTTGTCAGAAATCTCAGAAAGTACATTGGATGTATAATACTTCAATTCTCATTAGCTGAAAATAAATCAAATAGTTGCAAATGGCTCTGACTCTTGTTGTAAACAACCTAGAAGTTATACATACTGATTTTTAGAGACAGGGTAGAAGTTCTCCCACTTTATTTATAGAGGTGGAGAGAGACAAGGATATCCTCTGGACTACTGCAGCTCAAAACTCAGAAAGAGTTTCCTGCTTCCAACTGTGTCACTAGGAAACAGGAAAAGCAAAAAAGAATATTTATCAAAAAATATTCCTCTCGTTTGTATATATTATATCAAACTGCTATTACTACTGGCCATGAGAAAAAAAGCTTAACATCTAGTCTTTCTTGACTTCAAGATATTTATTATCGTAGATTTATACTTCTGAAATCATAGTTAACAGCAGAGTTCCTCTGTGTTCAGGGCACATTTATAGGCTAGGAATAGCTATTGCCAGAGGAAATAAGCAAGAGGGTCAGGGGACAAGCAAATTAAAAACAAACCCAAAATAACCCAAGGATGTACTGCTTTGGTAAATATAAACTTATTTTCAATGTTGTTTTTGTAAAAAGAATGTCTATATTGGATCAATAACAATGTATTTATTGAAACTTAGAGGAGTCCAGGCGGTATTTATTTTCATGTAAAACACAGCCCTGAAATCTGTGAAAGTGACAAGGAGACTTAATAATGCATTCCCCACCCCCCAATGTGTGTTAATCCTGATTAATCCCAATTTTAATGATATTTTACAGCCTGAATTTTTTAAGTTGTTACCACAACACACAGAAAATCCTTAGCACAGCTGCCAAATTGATATAATCCTTCACTGCCCTTAAAGTAAAACAAAATAATAGTAGTATTCAATGTTTTCTTCCCCGACAGGAACAGAACCTGTCTTTTTCTGAAGATGCACAACTATATTAAGGCTAATTAGGAGGATCACCCACTTGCTTGTTTTTCAGCATAAGCCATGCAAATGGTACCAGATTGTTTTCAGAAACCATTTCATTATGTCATTCCAAAAGCTAACAACAGTGTAAGTGCCCCTGGATGTAGGTGAAGCCCGTCCGTACACAGGAGGAAGACAAGTCTTACGATGAGTTGTACGAACCTGAAGTTTTCTTAAACAAAACAAACAAAAAATAAACAAATGCAAAACCCCACAACAACAAACCACAAATATCAAAACACACAACCCAGCAAAAAAACCCCACCTCACTCCCACAAAAAAAAAAAAAAA
>VWZF01002520.1:12158-48262 GCA_013396755.1 Sclerurus mexicanus
AAAAAAAAAAAAAAAAAAAAGGTCAGTATTATCATTTGCAGGATGTCAGGTGTCAGCAAAAAATAAATTTAAAAAATGTTGCTTAGCTGAGGCCTGATCTGGAAGCTTCACAGAAAGTTTGAAAAAGTCATTATACAGAAACATGTCAGAGAGCAGCTTTCTTCTGTTTTCAATTTCAGAGTCATTGTACTGCAAGGGTGTCACACAAACTCATCTCACTTGAAACTGCTGGACCAAGATTGAGTCACAGTTTTACAGCTTTTCTGCAGTCTTTAGTTTCTTCTCTGCAGAGGTCTAACTTTTCACATTTCAAACAGGCCTTCAAAGCCATGTTACTGCTGTCAATATTTGGACCAAATTGCATGCAAAGAGTTGATTCTCCTGTCCACGCTTTCAGTGTGCTGCAGTAAAGTATGCTCTAAAACAAGTGATCCAAACTTCTTTGAATGGAGAAAGTAAACACTACTTCCTTATCACGCCATGATAGATAGAAAACAGTTTTGTTTGACATTTATAATTATTGGATACCTAAGTAAACTAATGGTTGGCTCTGAATACTGATCATGAATAAATTCAAATATTGTCATAGGAGATAAAACTTTTAGATGGCTGTATGGCTGAGTTCTGCTACATTAACAGTCGACCTTAAAAAATCATACATTTTTTTATAATCTCTTCATCTACTGTCCATTTCCCCCCTCAGTCTCAGTACTTCTATATTTTGGAGAATGGTTTAAGCATTAGGAATGTGTTTTGAAGCCAATTTTCTTGGGTTTATTTTCATAGCAAAAAAAAAAAAAAGTCTACCACTTTTAAAGGGTACAACTTCAATGTATTATTTCTCCTCTTGTACAGTGGGCATTCTCACTGAACTACTGGAAATCAAGATAGTGGTGATTTTGCTGATATACCAATAGTCTGAAATGGACTAAACTACAGAGCAGAGAAACGTCTTCAAAGACTGTGAGGTTGAAAGGCAGGGTCTGTGCTGCCAAAGGGAGGATGGCCCTGGTTGGGCGCCCTGTGCTTCAGCAGAGTTGTGCTGAAATGCAGAGAGTACAGCAACACCCGGTTGTTTTTCTGGGTTTTTTCAGCCTATTTCCCAACATGAATCAAAGCATCCAGCATATCTAAGAATTTTCTTTAAGGCTACCAAGGCAGTTTCAGAGTTTAATACACTTCTGCAGAAGGTCATAGGTGTATGTCCCCACACCACCTAGGAATGGATTAAAGAGTAAAGTTCAAAATTAATCCAGCCCTCAATTTAAAAGGAAGTAAAATAAAATGGGAGGAATACATTTTAAAACTTGCATATATTCCTGAATTAGTTACAATAGCAAGGCTAGAATCATCAAGAGATTATGCATTACTTCTTTTTATGTTTGCTGTGATCATTTGGAAAGGTCCTTAGAAAAAATAAAGGCTTTTTTCCCTTTAATCTACATAACAGGAACAATGAGTTTTTACCTTAGCTCACATGATTTGAATAAAATTTGGGTTTATGTGATTTTGAAATAGGGGCCTTGTGTACAGCAGGTGTATACCAAAAACACACTTGCAACAGTCATCAGTGTAGCAGAGGCTTTGCTGTAAAGTATCAAAATTCTGCAGGCTGGTTATGCAAGTTGGAGACTCCTGTTCATACGAATTTCTTCATAGGATTACCCAGGAACTAACTCAGAGAGACCTAGACAACCCTAGCACATTTAAGATTCAGGCAGCAATTTTGTTAAGTTCGTATCTGTCTTATGTCCCAAGGCAGCCTGGTGTTCTGCTGGTTACCAGAAATTTCTTTTAGAGAAAGAAGAAAAAAGTCTACACTGTGAAAGCCAGAGAAGCAAATGGAAGTGAATGCTCACAGGGCCCTCAATGGGAATTAAAATAAATGCTCCTTGTCATTCCACTTACAACAAGGACTTAAAGTCTGAAAGTAAATCAGTGAGAAGAGCTTGTCTTTTTTCTATCTTTTTACTTATTTGATCCTTCTCACCAAAATGAATGATTTCCATGTATCTAAATTGGTCTGAAGAAAGAAAATATTTATAATGCATGGGGTGTTTATAATAAAATGGGATTACTGAATATTTAAACATATAAATCACAAATGCACTGTAATTGCAACACACGTGCTCTCCCATACTAATATCCAGAGACTTCATCAGTACTGTGCCAGGTAGGATAAGGGAGATTTGTGCTGTCCCTGTCCCATTTATTTACTAATGCAAACAACGTTAGACAACTTCCCCCTGTTTTACTCTGCTGCTAAGTAGCTTCGTAAGTCCACTAGCTACGCAGAGATCATAATTTTAGAATAGATTACATTAAAAAAGATTATTTTGGAGGATTTCGTTTTTCAATTTTTTTTTTTAAATAGAGTAACCTTTTAAAGAAGCTCAAATCAAGACTACTCCAAAACACCAGCAAGACCAAAATTGTAATTTCAGCTCACATTACCCTTCCCTATTTTACCTTCTAGCACTAAGCTTCCTTGAGTTGTGCAGGATATGAAAAGAAAGCTTTGTGTTACCAGCTAAAAGTAGTTTACTGTTAGTGTAAGGAAATAAATTTTATTCCAAAAGAAATACAGAACTGCTGATCAGCTGGAGTTCGTTCAGTTGCAGAATCACTGGGAAATCCAAAATGGTCAGATTAAGCTGTCTTCTTCAACTTGTCTCCTACTTTCCATATCACCAAGATGATGTATATGGAACTGCATCAGACCAGGGTCCATTTTTCAGGCCTAACTATCAATACTAACACATAATATATCATAAATGTGGAAATCATAACACTCTGTATTAGGACATTATGATGAGATTACTCCTCCAAGAAATAATTGGTCAGTTTAGGTGTGTGAAGTCCCACACCAAAGCCTTCTTGAAATAGGTTAAGGAACTTGTTAAAGAAATGTAGGAAGAAGGATATAATTGCTTTGCTTTGTTAATTCTTTGCAGAAATTACTTTGAGGGGCACACACTCAGATATTTTACAGTTGAATGTGTTAAAACACCATGACAAGAACTGCAATCTGTCCCTGGCTTACTAGGAAACCTTGCCACAGAGCCTTCCATATCTGTTATTCTGATCATATTCCTAGTAAATGCTTTGCAATTTACTAGCAAAAATATATAAAATAGTTAATTCTGTTACATACTTTGTGATTTTAATGCTAATCCTTCTTCCAGTTTGCATGTCAAAGTTCTCACTGATCTCAGCAGAAGCCAGATCAAGGCTTCTGGTAACACTTTTGGAAAGCTAAGGATTTTTCTGACACCCAGGTAAAAGTTTCCAGCAGAGCTGAGATAGACCAGATCGATATTTGTCAAAGGGTTTTTCTATATGAGTTGTATGATTGAGGGTAATGGGTGGGGGTGGGGGGGTGGATTTGTTTCGATTTTTTTCTTAAACACATTGCTCTCTAGCTCTAGAAAATTCAGTTTTACTTCTACCAATCCAGTGTCAACCACCTATAGGGGTAACAACTACTGAAACCACTCTCCTTTAGCATTCTGAAAACCACTACTTTATGTATTATTTGCCAGCTAACCCAAACTTCTTTTCCAGTGTATCAAGTGATTTCAGAAGCAGTAGTAGTGCTTTATATTAGTTATTTCACTTTCTCAGGCTTTATCTTATCATTTAGTAATTGGTTGCAAGACCTGTACAAACTACAACTTGCCCTATACTGCAAAAAATGACAAAACATTACTTAATTTTGGTCCTGCATTTGCATTAAAGTCCAATGAAAATTCTAGCTCACTTATCAAGGATGTCTGCCTGGAACCACCACTTTCCTTCTGTGGTATAGTACAGTTGGTCCATTTTGTTTCTCAGTGACAAAAACTGCAACAATACAAGAAATGAAGCCTGCTTATGAATTAGTTTCATTTTGCACTGGTTAAGCAGTAGAAGAACAATACTTAAAGATACAGATGTAAAATATCTGAAAAATTAGTTTAGACAAGAATTAAAAAGATTATTGATGCTGTATGGCTCCTAGAATGTGCATGTATCTGCTGGCATTCATAGGCAGCACTACAGAAGCTGTTAAAGCCCCTTGAAATGTCAGGAACGGTCGGTTTCAAAACAAAGACACAGGTGGGAAATTCAGGGTGGGGAAGAGAAATCCTTCAAACATTCAAGCTACTCTCTGCTCATTTCAGCAGCTCTCCCTGCTCATGACCCATGGATCTTTAAAATGCCTTGTTTAAATATCCTCAAATTTATTTAAAAAAAAAAAAAGAGTTGTCAGCTGGCCACAGACCACACATTCCAGAACTGAAGTAGAAAGGAATGTGAATGGGTGGGTGGGGGAAAGGAAGGAAATCAGATTTAGTATTGAAAACAAGACTAAACTGAGAAGCCGCTGATGTGCACTCAAGCAGTTGCAGTGTGCAAGATTCTTTTTGTTTATAGTGCCTCATGTTCAGAAAATAAGTGGTGAATAGCAATTTACTCTTTTACTTTGAAGGTTTTATTTTACTTCATCACTATAATGTCATTTATGAGATATTAAAGACAGGAGGTAAATTCAGGTAAGCTGCGGGCCATCTACAGGTCAAAAAAAATGGTTAATATTTCTTTTTTCAGAATTAAGTAATATCTCAGGAGATACTGGTAGATGAATTCATTTAATCAAAGGCTAAGCAAGTATAGACTCCCAAAGGCAATGAGAATCATAAAAGATTATGAAATAAATGAGTCAGTTTGAAGATGGAGACCAAAGGTTTGAGCTACTTCCAACATCAAAGTATTTCAGGGATTTTTGCATTTGTTGTTAGATTAACAATAGTGTGTCAGAAAAGTGAGTGTGTCTGACAGAGCCATAGTTAATATTACCTACCTTGGTCTTGGGAAAAGGGAGATAAAAGAAAGTAGTAAGGAAGATTAGAGTGTTATCTTTTTAGTCTGAGGAGTACTTAGTCTAGAAATTTATTCTCTATTAATTCTGCAGTAACTTTTTCAAAAAATTACTTCTTGCTTTTTACCACTGCTTCTCAGAGTCTAAATCAGGTTTTTCTCTATTCCTGGAAGGATCTTGGTGGCAAGACCCCAGCTGGACTTTAGCAGGGTCAGCAAAGTCCAAAATATCTGCAATCAGCAATACAGACAAAGAAATGGAGGCAGGAAATAGACAAATTAGAAGCACATATTGCTACCAGCACTGTTAGGTTACTTACTTGGATGGGAAAAGAAGGAATTGGAATTATCAGAAGAAACACTGTATTTTCTTTTGTGCCAAAGACCTTAACATGTTTGAAAATATTTTCTGCCTGTCATTTTTTTTCAAAGACTTCAGAGATTAAATTGCTGCTGTTTATTCAACATCTCTGTTGGTTCAGCTGGTTCTGAGCTTTATACCAGAGTAGGACACATCACACAGTGTTGGAGGTTATTGCATACTTCATTGTGAGAATTAAAATGGGACAGAGTGGGACATCCTATAACAGGAAGGTATGATTAAACTGCTTTGAGGAGGAAAAGGTGAAAGTGTCTTTGGTAAAGTGAGGGGGCAGGACTAGACTGTTTCCAAAGGAGGAAAGCTTTGAGGTGGTGAACGCTGCTGCTGATCAGGAGTCAGCTCTTTAATGGACATACTTCTCCCTGCTAGTCAGCTGGCCAAGAAGATCTTCCAAGAAGCCAACAGTTTGATCTAGTCAAAGAATGGTCATTGATATGATCAACACTAGTTGTATGAACTGAACTCTTATTTTAGGAATGAGGATAATAACGTAAGACTCTTTCACTGGCTTAACAGCAGGTTCCTGTAGGTAGGACAGCCAAACCTTCACATGCCTGGAACAGGAGCTCTGAGAAAAGGCTGGCCCTAAGTAACTGCTCTGCATCTGACCTTTCTGTATCACACACTTCCTCCTCATTGCTTATGGACCCCTTTTCATAAGCATTTATAATATTGACAACATTTTATTAGTACTTCTAAATGCTTCAGAAATACTGAAAGGAGAATTATTTAATTTTTGCTGGCCTTGTTCCCTTTTGAGTGAAAAAAGTCATTAACAAGATTTGAATTTGGAATAGGCCTATGTGAGCATCATCACATTCATAATTTTAAATTTCAAAATACCTTTGCATTTCTCTTCCCTCAAATCTATGAAACAAATATGTCAGAAAAAGGTTTCTAGATGAGACAAAATTTCCCTAATTTTGTAAAAACTAAACAAATAAAAAAACCTTCAAAAGAACCAAAAGAGCAGAAGGATTTACCTTATTTAACTCTTCATGGATTATTATAAAATATTTCCCAGACTTTTTTCCCCCTCCTGGAATTTCTGTCAATCTTCTTCCCACCAAATCAAATCCACTGAATCAAATTCGGTGTTTAATTGACTATTATGATATTCAAACCTACGTGTAACTTACGTCCTGTGAAAAGAAAACAAGTAACTCAAACATCAGGCATACAGATCTCAGAGCTTATACTCTCAGGTTGTAGGTACAACAGGAAGAGTGCTTTTCTACTTCTATATGTTTCCTATCAAATTTAGAATAAACATTTTAATACAAGATAATAGGAAGTTAGTAACATCAAGACAAAAAAGTAAGAAACAAAATGATACTGAGGTAACAGAGGAAGTGTTTTGCTCAAGAAAATATTTTGGTTTGCTACTATTTCTTTTATGTTCTCCTGCTGTTTTTCATAAAGATTATTTAGAAAGTTTATTTTAATATTCCCTCTTAAAAGTCTAGTAAACATGGGAATTTTTAGTCATTCATTTTCTCATACTAATAGAATTTATAACAAAATTATCAAATGATAGAACAATCCTTCTGTCATTGTGTCCATATCTATTGTACAGATCGTGCAGAATTTGGAATATTACAATCAGTCAAAACTGGTAACCCAAATAAATGAAAATCTATCATGAAACAGAGCAAAGGGGAAAAATGTAGGAAATAAACTTTCAGCCTCAGTTGTGTAATTCTCTGTTCGCATTACTCAGCATACGATCAATAACCCAAGACCTTCCTTCAATCTGGTTCTCTTCTAATAAAAGCTCCCTTCCCTGTCCCTAAATCAAACTTCAGCCTAATGCACCTGAGATTAATCTCCTAAAACAAGAAACACATTACAGATCCTCTCATCTGCACAAAATGTAGTAGGCTCATGCAACTATGTAGGAATTAAGTTAAAGATGTTATTCTTAACAGCAGAGAAGCATTAGGCTTCATAGACTATAGGGAAATAATTATTTAAACCCTATTTTTGTTGCAAAGGTGCAGTGCTATGGTTGTGTGATAACCTGCCAGCACGTGTATGGTTTTGTACTTTGTAACAGGATGCACGTATGCTCCATATTCACCTGCAGATTATTATTTTTTAAAGTAATCTTGCCCTTTGTTTGAATAACTTTAAAATGTTTCTACTTTCTATCATAGCTGTAACATTATTAATTGCAAAATTACAGTAACATAAGATTTTAGTTAGGTTAAGAGAAAACAAAACTGAAACTACTTAGGCCTAATATGTTTTGAAGCGGAAATGGTTAGGGATCTATAAATCCAGGAAGGAAGCTAACACAAAAGATGCTATGTAATATATTGTAAAAGCTAATAAGGTATTAAGCAAATGAAACTTCTGAATTTCTAAAATTTTTCCCTAAGCAAAAGCTTTAAGGAGGCAACATAAGATAACTAGGAAATCCTGAGACAGATTTTTCATTGAAAGCAGAATCAAACATCACCTATCCATGTGTGTCTTCACTTTCTAATTGTCCAGTTTTATTGTATGGTCCATGGGCCCAGGAGATCTTAACACATTAGTATCATTAATAATTATTTGGTGCCTGCAGTCTTCCTCTCACCTGCATCACTTGGTGCATGCGCCCTCTTGAAATTGAAACCAGTCAGCCTCCTGTGTGGGCTGAAGGAATTCAAGGCAGAGAATTTTTGAAGAAATCTAAGGGATTTAATTTCAATAACCAATATGCATCTAAATCCTCCTGAGTGCTTTGAATAGTCCCAGCTCAAAATACAGGCGTCCTAAATCTCAGGTGAATCTATTAATTACATAAGTCTGTTTGCTTTAAAAAGGGGTATTCAGTTTATTACAAACAAATACCTTCCCAAGCTTTTTCCCCTGGGAGTCTTCATTTTAATTTTGCTCCGGGGTGTCTGTGTGAATCAGATATTCAAAAGTTTCTAGAACACTAAACTTGATATAAGTTTAAATGGCAACTGTGATTCCCTACAATGGTTACTATGTGGAATTACTTCCAGTTTCAATATCATCCATTTTGTTTAGTTCTTTACAATTCAAGCTAAAGATAAGGTTAAAAGACAGCATTGTAGGTTCAGCTGTTATCATTTCTCCTGCTCAAGAAATGTAAGCAAATGTCAGCGTTTTCTCTCCAAAGTGAATGTAACTGCCATGGAGATTACTGTTCAGTACACTACATATCTCTTTTGCAATCTGTACATTAAAGCAAAATCTAGAAAGTGTTACATAAAAATTTTCCAGTAGTGGCTGAATGCACATTAGATGCTGTTAAATGTCAGTTGGCAATATAACGTGCATTCTACTGCATGAGCAATCACTGGAGGCAATGCCTTTCACCATCAATCTAAAAATGGTTCTGGTGATAAGATAAAGCTAATACTTACACGTGTAGGTCTGGCTACTGCAATCCCTCTTATTTACATGGGGAAACAAATGGTCTCAGTGTGTGTGTATATTTCAGAAAAGCAAGGAGGAATTTCTTTCCCAGTCCTCGCAATGAGACTGGGTTTATTCACATTGAAAAATGACCACACATGCCATTGAAATCGTGTTTATTTTTAATTCACTAAAAAAGGAACTACTTGTCTTTCAGAATGCACATACTTTTTGCTTGTTCTGATTGCAGACGTAGGCTAGAGTAGATTAGCTATCTCGGGACTATGGAAAATTAAATGTCTTTTAAAGTGTGTATTTAGTACCACAGAGAGCATGTAATTGTAATGACTCACAGCTATTGCTAGTGATAAACCCACAGTGCCATTAGATGAAGAGAAAAAAGTTGACACTGTTAAAGGTTGTCTTGAGAAGATGAGCATGCATATGTTCAGTCTGCTGTTATTATTACCATAACTATCACCATAGGGCTGAGTAGGCATAACCATTTTGTGCTAATCATTGTACAAAACACACAAAAAAAATCTTTAACAAAAGCACAACAATCTTAAGTAGAGGAAAAGCATCAAGCAAAAGAATTAAAGGCAGCGAAGCAGAAACATATAAAGTACAAGGATGACAGACAGCTCAGCACCATGAGGTGGTTGTCTGGGGACACCACTAACATAATTATTTTCAAGTACCTATTTTTTTTTAAGGTAAGAGACAAGCACCAAATGACTTGTCATCTGCAGTACTTTATGGTAGAAATGGAGAAGTGTTCGCCTCTTGTGAGACCTTCACTGGAACTTGTGAAAGTTTCTTGACGCCAGTATTTGAGATTATCCTGAGGATAATCAAGGGAAAAAGATCCCATTTCATGAGAACAGATTAAAAGATTTAGACCTTTGTTTGTTTTGCCTAATAAAAGCTGGGAAGTAGTATTGATGTGATAAATATATCACTGGTAAATACTAGAAGGGAGGGGAAAGTTTTACAATACTATACAATGTTGGTATAGAAATAAATAGCTGCAGTGTTGATGGGCAGTCTCTAGCCATGAGTGAAATAAAATTCTAGAATAGCTTCCCAAAAGAAGGTTAGTTGGAGCCTGAACTAATTCTTTTTAAGATTGCACTCAATCCATTTTATATTACATGACTTCTATAGCAGTTTAGTTGCCTATATATAATAAGACAACGAACCTTCCTTTCACTTTTTGTGGTTTGTTTAGTGGCCCAAATTTTAGTCAGCTGACCTTGGGTGAAATGAAGTCCCTACTCTCTTCTTTTTATAGAGTTTTATCATCATAGGAACAGTAGGAAAACTGTATTGTAATTAGACACGAACAGGCATTAGCCACTAAAATCAGTGCAGCTCCTTGGGAAGTAAATATCTGCTTATATGGATTAAAGTGTCATTCAGGATTATAGATTACAGTCTCCAAGATGTTTATAGAGAAAAAAAAGCTTACAATATGTTCTGCACTTCCATGGAATTAGTGAGGTTAATGTTAAGCTTCCACAGACAGTAATTCATCATTTTTCCTCATGAATGGGTTGTGTATGATTAATGAAGCCTACAGATGACCTGCAATCCATGTTACATAACACAAGGTCTGGTACATACCCAGTGATTGGCAAAATCAATCATTTAGCTTGTGCTTCATTACTGCTAATAGTTTTATAGCCCCCTTAAAAATGATGATGTAGTAAGGGACAACTTTTCAGCTTGAGATAATGGTTTAATAATTTGAGAACAAATATTTACCCTTGCCCTCCAGGTAGGAAAGTTTATCATTTAGTCCATTTATTTGTGTGTTTTCTCTGCCATGTAATGTTTACACCACAACTTTTACACTTTCTCCTAACTTTCTAGGAGCCTATAAAGAATGGCATTTCAGGAAATACACTGCATACCTTTACCATAGAAAGTTTAATTTAAACAAATTCAGGGGAGGGGAAAAAAATTCAGTTACCCTAACTGGGGTTTTTTGCCTTTTTTTTCCCTGACTGTATGAATAACAGTAGGTTTCTAATAAACAAAGCTGCAGATAACAATGCAGATATTTCTTCATGTTTCCAGCAGTACAGAAGTAATCCTGGGCCTTCTAATTACTTGAAATAAGGCTTTCATAATTATTCCATCAGAATATGAATGACTGAGATAAAAATTATTATAATTTTTTTAAAATAAGAGATTATTCAGATCAAAATTAATCATTTGTGTCCAGGTGGTTTTTGTATTTTGTTCATTTCTTTCAGTTTGGTTTAAGTCTCTGTTCAGATGGAGGCAGTACATTTCTTGCTCCAGTTTCATCACTTACCAAGAACCCTTGCTCATTTGTACTGAAAGAAGTAGGAGTTTCTCTTATGACTGTAGGAGAAAAAGAAAATGGCTACTGGGAAAAAGAAGGAAAAAAAAAAAAAGGAATGAAAAAAGAACACATGGAGTGTAAGGGGATATTTTGAAGAAAACACCAGATAATTCATTGATGGTGTTTACTGGTTAATTTTCATTTCTGAAATGGAGGCTGGCTTCCTGCATCACTCACTAACTTAAATGGTTTCATTAATTTGACATTTATGACACTGTGGTGTTCAAAAGGCATGTTTTGATGCTGAACTCTCAACTCCATGTAATGAAAATTACCCAAATGGCATCAGAGTTGACAGCTTATCCCCCTTGTCTCATGTGTTACAAGACCTCTGTGAGTGGATTTTTGAGGTGATAAACCAAGCTGTCTTCTGTGATTACTAGTTCTTCCTTATTTTACTGTTGATTCATGTCTGAAATTTCTTCATGGGTTTATCTACCAGACTGATTCAAAGTTTTTTAAAAAATAATTTAGGCTTCTGGGATGTCCACAAAAACATTTTATAATTTTTTGGTTAGTACCGTTTTCCCTTTCTTAAACTTTGCTTATTTGCGTCAATTCTGTCATGAATTATGATTAAGATAATTCCTTAGGTCCAGAAAATGGCCTTTAAATTAAACACGGAATAGTATTTCTTAGAGAACCCGCTATGCAGGTGCTCTCTGCTAAGAGAGATATTTTATTTCTGTGTAGATTGTTAGTCACTTTTTCATTTGGATGTTTACTTTTGAGGTTGAAATTCAGCTGAGAGAAGGCATGGCTCAGCCTGCAACCTGAACACAAAATGGATGCTTTCTCTCTTTGAGTTTTGGATATAAAAGGTACAGCATACGATTGATGGAATTATTGACTAAGTGCAATGGCTCAGAAAAATAAAAATAAAATAAAAGAGAACAAAACCCAAAAACCATGGCTTTTAAGTTTTTGTTACTTCAGTGTTTTTTCTAGAGAATGACAACTTCTCTTCTGTACTTTTATTATGTATCCTTTTGTCCAAATCTTATTATTTAATTGATGTGCCTGTGACATCTATCAGTCAGAGACAGCATCTTCATATCAGCTCTCCAGCTGCTTGTAATGCTATTAAACATAGTAGAATGTAATGCAGAGAAAGAAAAAGAAGAAAAGGACAGGTTAAATAATGTATGAAGAAGCACACTTGAGCGATTTCTGAAATTATAACAATATTCTCGAGGAAATTGTGGCATAATGGCTAGGTAATGGTTTTTACACCTCTCTGATCTATACAGTGTGTTAGTTTAGTGCTGTGCTTTGCTGATATTCTTTTTAAAACTCAGTGAGAAATTTCCATTAAGGTTCTCATCGTTAGCAAATGAGAGGTTGGAGGGATGTCAATAGCAAACAGGCTTCCAGAGGCCACTCATGTCTCCTGATCTCTGATAAACAGCCTACAACCCGCTCTTGGAGCCATTTCCAACAGGGTTAGTAGTAATGTCTATGTGAAACATGTAGCAACAGAGATAAGGAATTTTAAGCACTAACACCAGTTTGTTGTGCCAAAAAAAAAAAAAAAANTTGTGGTGCAAAAAAAAAAAAAAAAAAAAAGGTGTATTCTTGGGAAACAAACAGCAAGAGCACTTGAGAGAGTGAAGAATTTAATGATTAGTCCTATAATTTATCCACAATCCTTTTAGTATTACCATGAAAGTGACAACTGGAAAATGAACTTAGGTGTTACTTGCTGTCAGGAAGCCAAAGGACTACAGAGAGCATGAAAGAAATGCTTGCCTTGAACACAGCACAGCCCTGGTAAGGACAATCCTATTAGATCCAAGCTTTCCCTATATAGACATATCCTGGGTACCCTTTATCACAGAATCAGAGAATATTGTGAGTTGGAAGGGACCCACAAGGATCATCAAGTCCAACTCTTAAGTGAATGGCCCATGTGGGGATGAAACACACAACCCTGATGTTATTAGCATCATGCTCTAACCACCTGAGCTCATCTCATCATATGTTTGAAAACAGTCTTTTAGGGAAAAAAAAAAATCAATCTCCATAAATCAACAATGTAATTAAATACAGCAATGGGTAAAATTCATTGTAAGTAAATGGCAACTGAGTGATACCATAAGCACTGATTTGCAAAATATCAGGGCTCTTGCAATCCCACATGAAATGCTGTCCTAAAGAGCCACGTGTCACAAAGGGCAAAAGTAGTTTTGTATTTACTGAGGAAATGTTTCCAAGTGGCAGAGACTGTGGATACCCTTCTGTACATGAAAATAAATCTAAAGGGTGGATCTCATATAGGAGGATGCCAAGATAGCCATACAGTGAAGAATTCTATTGCAACCGCTGCAAGTTTTGGTTTAACTGTTGCGCAACTGCATGATGTTTTATTTGAGAGCTTGGTCATGTGAGTCCTGTCGTGTGAGTACACGAGTATCTCGGCTCTTATTTTAATAGTAGTGCCTTTTTTTGATCTGAACAGTGATATTTAAAATTGTATACTTTTACCTATCATAGTCTTCAATACTGTTGAAAAAATAAATAAAATACATAGTTTTCACCACTAATCTACACAGGTTAGATTTTTGTTACTGAGCTAAAATATAATAAATCTCCTTGGATACCTACTCTGCTTGTTCTTTATGGTAATATAAGAAACTTGCTTTCACATTTTAAACATCCTCCTTTTCATTTTTATGGGAAATAGGACATGGCTGTGGTAATGCAAAAATGTGACTTCCTCAGAAATAGGAAGAATCGAGAAAAATAAATTGTCAGACAAGGTGCTGTCTCTAGCACTTATCCCTCACTGGGGAACTTTGCAGTTGCTTTTGTCACCTAACAATAAGTTACAAGGCTTATTTGGTTGTTAGGACAGAAATGCAGCTTTCTGCCTGGATGTCCAAGATACCATTATTTCCCTAATGAGACTTTAGTTGATGCCTCCTTTCCTCAGATTTTTTTTTTTTTTTTTAAGTCAATGCTTTAGCAGCAAAAGGTAGCATAATGCACTGATAGGAAATTACAATATTTTATGAATCATTAAATGAGAATGGCAAAGATTGAAGTTTATTAACTGAGATAGCAATTGCCTTTGACAGTAAATATTTACAACTACACTGAGCTGCAACAAGCTGAAAGAAAAAGAATTCAAACAGCCTTCTGCCCATTTTCTGTAAACAGAAATACCAGCCTAGCCTTAGTCCATTTGTCCTTCCTGAGTACATGCATGGACATAAGTAATCCTTGAGCACAAGCACATTAGAGGTGTCAGCAGCCATAAGAGTAACTGGACAAAGTCAAAGTCATGGCTTTGTTTCACATCCATATTGATTTGCAGAGTCAGAGCAGAGCTAAGGAGGAAAGCTTTCAGCCTCCTACAGCTTACACTGGGCACTCTTGAAGGCACTATTAAGGTTTATTGCATGAGCATTTCATTTCTAAATACTCATTTGACTGGTCATTGTAAAGTTAGGACCAAAGGAACCCTTTCAAAGAGTAGTATATCTGAGTTTCCATTAACAGGTTTTTAAATACCCATTTGGAAACAGTCTTTAGTATTTAGGTTAACCATTCTTGCTGAGAGCAGCACACATTATGGATGCAATGTAAGTAAATTTAAACTGAATTTTACAGTCAGTTCTATTTAAAAAACATCTAGTTAGAGGATATCATACCTTTTATATGAATTTACAAATAGAAACTTTCAAAATTCAAATGCAGCCAAAATCGCTACAGAATTTATGTCTATATACAATCTTTAAGCATATAATATTTATTTTTTTTTTATTTCTTGAAATCTTATCCATGAACTAAAATCAAAACCAAAAAAAAAGCTGAAATTATGTGTATCATTTCCCATTGGGGTTCTGCTGCATGTCTTTTTGGTTTCAGTGATTTTGGAGTCAGAAGCAATTATTTAATTCTCTTTTTGTGATAACCCCTCAATGGTCATCTCTGTGAGAAAGCCACTTGGGTACTTTAAATCAGAACAATGTCAAAGAGGGCAAAGTGAATGGTGAACCTGCTACAGATGCAGAAAGTAGATTTTTGCATGCAAAGTGGTAATACACAAAGTTCTGTGGCAGATCAGTTTCCTTTAAAAATGGGCTATTAAAAAGGGATCACGTTAACATCTTTTATGACCGTTAAGAATAGGCCATGTACGAGTCATTGTATATGAAATCTTATTACCAGATGTCAGAGGGGAGGAAAATGGCAAAATGTGAGGTTTAATCTCCATCTTTGCTTTATGTGGGATTCAGCAATAAAGACAGATCTTTCCAAAACACCTACAAAGTCTGAAACTTCCAGATATCTCCTTAAGTAGTATTTTTCTCTATTGCATTTTAAAGTTGATTGATGACATACAAGTCTGAGCTTATCTTCTGATTAAGTATCAGAACAGACTACACCAGGCAATTTGTTTAATGTTCTATTAAAACAAACCCACCCAGACTGCAAATGAAGAAGAGAGTAAGATTATAGGTTTCAAAAACTTCTGGCTCATATAAAATTTTGAAAGCCAAACTTTAGGTATGCAGAGTTTTAATAAATGGGGATGTTTTGCCAGTCAGTAACAAAAAAAATTTGCCTTTTTTTTAATGCCCTATAAGTTAAATTATCTATATTCTTAGTTATCTGAATTACATTGCCTAAGTGATTTAAGCACTTTTGGATCTTATCCAGTGCGACTAAAGGTTGTTTAGTCTCTGTAGCCTGCAAATACCAGAATGCATCTCAGAAATTCAGCCAATGAATCAGGATGAGATTAAACAGCAAGTTTATTCACACAAATATCTTGATTTTACTGATTTTTTGTAAGCAGTAAACCTAGTGCAACTCATCCTCTTTAGGACTTTCTTCCCTTTAGTCTTCCACTTTCTGACCTTTCCAACAATTCCAGCTTGCCTTCTCAATTCTGCTCTTGCATCATCCTCTCCAATGTCCACCATCTCTCTGCAAGTACCTTAGCCCTCAGCACCTTGACTCCTCTCTCTGCAAGAAGCAATTTATACTGCAGCTGTTTCTGAGTCATCCGCCAGATTCTTGCCTCACTGGTATGTGCCAGAAAGAAGGAAATGGTGCTGAGCCTTGCAGTATATGCTTTTCCAGTGTGGAGGTACTAACCCAATTGTCCTTCTAATGCAGTGACTATCAGTTTTCACGAAAGTTACAGAAGCTTCATATGTCTGAACATTTTCTCCTTCCTTTAAATTTGTTTGAAATCAGACAATGCATTGCAAAGTTGTTTGGGAAAACAGACAGGTATCATAAGGTATCATTCCATCCAGAAACAAAACTAAGACTATCCAGATTTCCCCTCCCTGCTACAGCTACGCTGAGGTGAGTTGCAGTCAAAACCAGGAATATTCTTTGCAGACATATTGTGCCATCCACCATTATTTCAGAACTTCATTCTGAACCTGAAGGATAGAGGGTATGGTAAGGTAGGAGTGCTCTCACAATCCATAAACATCTTCAAATTGAGAGAGCTTGGCTCCTTGGGATCAGCATGATAAATAAGCATATATGACTTGGAAGACTTGTCAGTGAGATGAATAAGCCATTCAATGAGATTAATAAACATTTCATATTGTCATTTAGAGCTAAGTATGACAGATGTAGATGGGGTTGATGATAATTTTTAGTCAATATTATGATTAATTAGACAGACGACCTATCAGTGTAGTGGCACTAACACATTCATAGTAAATAGTAATTTTTCAGGATTGTCACCTAAGCTTTTGGCATACAAAAGCTTCCAATAAACTTCAATAGCAGTATAAAGGAAGAAGTAAACAAAGCAGCAAGAGGTGTAAGTTTCCCCTGTCCTGCTCACTGAAAATCTAAATCTGTAGGAAAGGGATATTGAAGAAGTAAAGCATGTTCTTGTTTATTCTGAAACTATGAAAACCCTTTTCTACGACATCTGCATAGTTTGAAGAGGAAGAGCAAGAGCCAGAAAGAAGCAGATAGGTTTGTTGTAAATTCTGATGAGGAAAAAAGGTGTTTAATAATGTATAAAGACCAGTTAGTTCCCCAGTGGTTTGAGTTTCTGAATACAGGTTTCTCTGGAACCTTCTTGTATGGTAGGTACCTCAAGTAACCTTAACAATGTAGCCCCATCCACCTCAATGCCAAACAAGGAGAACTATGAGAAGTTGAGAGGAAGGCTTTTCTGAGTGAATTAGAAACCTTCACATGTCCCTGCTTTGTTCCTCGGGTCTGGAGATAAAAGACTTTTTACTCTCTATGTTGTATCTACATATAGATTATTCCCACATTGTAGAGATCAGAACTATTTTTCTGTTGGCTACTGTATTAATTATATTCAGGGTTTTTTGTTAAATCATAACTATATGTAATAAAAAGTTTTGAAAGTGCTTATTTCAGCAAAAGTATTGAATCCTCTAATAGTATGGCAGCATTTAATACCTCTACATGCTGAGCAGTAGTCTAATGTTTAATCATGTACTAAGCCAGTAAATACTGTTAAATTCCTTTACATTTACTATTTTATATATGCTTGATTGAAATGTCCCATATTCTAAAGTAGAAATCATTAGTGGATCTGTTAGCTCCTCTGACCTTAATAGTGTGTAACCAGAATTAATTATCACATTGAAGCATTTGCTGTAACTTGTCATTAAGTGATTATTGCAGAGCAAGAATGCAGAATCTCAGTGAATTAATCAGTGACCTATATTTTCTGGTGCTTCTGCTTAAATTTAGCCTTGGTCAGAATGACGGAAGATCTGTCCAATTGCATTCTTGTTAAATGTTCTCAACTGAACAAGTCTGGTTACTGTCACTCAGTGAATAAAGGAGTGCTTTCTTCACAATGCTGTCACACATGGATTGGTATATTGATGGGAACTTTTAATTCATTCAGCTGCGTCCACACAGCCTCCCCAAACTCTGTGTAGGAAGCAGGACGCTGCTGTCTGCAAGCAATGAGAGCTTTGCTGCTGAGTATGCTGGAAGCAAGTTTGAAACATAAATTATTAATCTACTTTTACTTTAGAGCACTCAGCAACAGCAAAGATGTTTTTCTTCAAATCTGCTCAAATATTGTGATAGACACCAGTAATTTAGCAGTTTAGAATCAATGTGCTGCAGCAATTTACTTGTACCATGATGTATGCCCAGGAGGATGGAAAAAGTGATAACCTCATGGTAAATGGCAGAGTCTGACAATAAACAAAAATGTTATGGTTGTTTTGAGAGAGAACCTTTTCCTCACCCATATTTAACAAGCAAGTAAAAAGTAATTTCTAAACAAAAGACAGTGTACTAATACGGTATTAATACTATACAGATATATTCCCCCCAGCAGAAAATGAAGGGACCACCTTCAATAATGAGATACATTTTGAACAATGAACCAAAACAAAATAAAATGAAACAGGGTAGAGAATGAAGAAATAAGCTTGTCTCCTCATGGCATACAATTTACGTACTATATATTTTAACCTTTTTTCCCAGCAAGTCTGTTTTCTTTTTCACTACATACTTATCTACTTTGTTGAAACAGCTGTATCTTCCTGGCACAGTATGAGTGAAGATCACAAATAATATTTGTATAGCAATTTTTAACTACTGTACAAACAGAACAATCTCCTTCTTAATTGTCTTTTTCTTTCTATACATACAGTACATTTTTTATTCTTAAAAAGGATGGTGACACTATGAAACCCCCACCAGGACGAAAATGCACATCTTCTGTTATAAATTATTTGGAGATTCTTACTTGCAATGATTTTTCTCGCAGTTATAAGTATAAAAAGCTTTTCTTGCTTTATAAAAAAGTACTTATGCCCAGATTTGCAAAGTGATGGTACTATCTTCCTCTTACTGGAGTAACTGGAACACAAAAGCAGCTGAGATGTGTCAAACTAAAGAACCACCTAACACTCAATCTTGTATTTAGTAATGGTCACTACAGATGCTTCAGAAATGGTGCCAATGGTGCCACTTTAGAGTGACTATTCTTGCAGTACCTCCAGCTTTCATTATCTATAGTTTGGAAACTTCTTGAGTTTTAGGTTGTATCAGTAAATTCTGCTTAATAGCTTTGGTGAGTCTTCTTTTGTCACTGTATTAATTACCTTATGAACACATTAATAATTTTGCGTTTACTAAGTGGGGTGACAATGAGTTCCAAAGTTGAATGATGTGTTATGAGAAAGTGTTCCTTTTTTCCATTTCAAGTCTGCTGCCAGACAATTTTATTAGCCCTCCATGAATGTCAGAATTTATTACTACTACTCTTGTTATTTTCTTCTCATGGCAGTCCTATGGACACTGCAACTTGTTAGCTCCTCACACACATACTCCTGTATTCAGAACTTCCTCAAGATCCTTTTTTCATAAGTACCACTGAAAAGATTAGCTTAGCTCTTTTGTTTTCATCTTATTTTTTGTCCACATGAGATGCCTGCATTCATTAATCCTTGCCATCTTTCCCACATCTCCAGCAGGTGTGCTGCCCTGTCATTCTAGCAATTTCCAGCTGGGTCATACAGTACTGTTATTATATTTTTTCTACTTTGGTATGGAATTTCAGTCCATGGGGATGGTGCATAACTGATGTGCAAAGTTTAGAGACATGCCAATTTTGTTGTTTCATATAATGCGTATACATCACTGACATGGTCCATTGCTATCATGGTAATACTTCCATGCAGTACGTCACACAGCTGAAAGAAGCCTACTAATCAAAATAATGTATCTATTCTAAGGATGAAAACTCACTGTAAATCTATTTACACATTTCCTCTTAACATCAATAAATTATGCAAAGAAGTAATTATTTTGTGGCCTTTGATACAGAAACAGACATAATGGCTTACTTAGAGTAATTTTAAGCTTCTCTCTACTACTAAAGTAACACAGAGTCCCACTTGGTAGAGTGGAACAGTAGTCCATTTTTTGCAGCCTCTGATGTAGAAGGAAATATTTTATACGGGTTGAAAGGACTGCACAAGTTCATGAAAGGGAAAACTGGGGAAAAAACCCTGTTAAGTCCATCGAGGATTACTAAACAGATAGAAACAATGTCTGGTTCAGAAAGGCCCTGAATTGCAAGTGGCTAGAGGCTCTCAGAGGGAAATATCTTGCCCTGTCTCATGCTATTTTCTGGACACCTGCTTTCACTGTGCAGCGTGAGACAGCTATGGAACTTGGATCTGACCTAATGCAATTACTCTCATGTTCCTATACTTAGTGATAACCTGAAGATTAACACAACCAGTCTCTAGAACACATAGAGTCATATGAAATATGACCACAAATCCTACTAGCAGGTATAACCTAAAGGGTGTTTTTGTGGGACTCTAAATGGTAGCTATAGTTACTTAGAGTTTGTAAATATATATGATTTATTTACAGATTTTTGCATCTTTCCATCCCAGCTTCCTTCCACAGGACTTCATTGTCCTCTAACTTCTTCCAGGAACATGATGCTTTCACAGTTGTAGAAAAAGTATTTACTGTTGGGCTAATGCCAGATGGGGCTTGGAAAGTCCTGGTTCTTAAACATCTGCTCTTTTAAAGTAAAATTGGACATGGACATATTTTCAACTTAATGAGCTGAAAGATAGATTTGTAATATCAGCTGAAGGTCGAGAGTGTATCTGACAGGCAGGTGCTGGAATCCATAGTCTTTTTAGATTTCAAATACTCATCAGAATAGAGAGAAAATATCTTAATAAGATGGAAAGATACCCATGAGAGAGGATGAAGCAATTCAAACCTGTTGCCTTACTCTAAATTTATAACTATAACTAGGTATATCAAGTGTGTATAAATATGAATTTAATCTCACAAAAGCTAATGAACATGATTATAGCTGTTCTACAGATGGCTGGAAGACTTGGGCTATGAGTGGGATGTATGCTACAACTCCCAGCTGCTGCTTCTGTATTTCACATGAGACCATAAAAGCTTATAAAAACCTAACTCTGTTTTAGCTTCAGAGTGTGTGTGTGTGTGTGTGTGTGTGTGTGTGTGTGTGTGTATTTACTTTTCCTGACCGAAGGGTTATGTGACAGTTCAGTGCTCATTTTGTGGAAACCTGTGGCTGTAGCAGAAGGAAGCATCCGAAAATAATTTTCACAGAGGAAAGTAATTTATTACAGTTTAAGTTTGTTCCCCAGCTTATGGGTAGAAAAAAGGATTGGATTCAGGAAGGGATGTGTAATATCTGTTGATGGTATCTGTGATATGTCACTTGTGTATACATCTATTTATTTGTGTAAACATTCACTCATTTGTTTCAGCACTTCTTAAGACAAACATATGGTTCATCATACATACTTACAGTCCTGTGTTTGACTTAATGAATTCACACAGATTTGATTTTCTCTTTGAGCAAATAACTTGAGATGTTTCTAAGGAATGGTACATCTGCACTCGAGATTTGGAAATCACATAACAGGATGCAATTTTTCACATAGAGTGCAACTGAGGGACTTGGTCCAAAACCTGATGAAAGTGTTAGCCATAGAAATACATCCTTATAAGCTTCCTTTCATGACTTTCTTTTTTCCATGTTCACTTGACATTTCTTTTACCTAATGGAGAAAGGTACAGTCTTTCTCAAATACTTTAAGCAATTGCTGTGCAAACATAATATTCTTTGTAGATGCTTGCCTGCAGCACACAAGTGCCAGTTATAAAGTAACTTTAATTTAGCTGACAAGAATCCACTCCAGACCACTGTAACATATTTAAATGAAGCAGTTTTAAAATACCCAGAGAACAAAACATACCTCTGTTAAGTGCCCCATACACACATTTTGAATTATTTTTATATATAGTTGCACTGGAAAATGTTACTCTAAATAAATACCAAGAAAAAAATAAAATAAAAATTGCTGCCCAGAAATACTTCACTTGCTATTTTAGACATGTATAAGAAAATTAAGAAGTACAAACTTTTTTCGTGTTACACTGTACAAAGTATTACTGTAATGATTGTCTTATGCTTCTGGGTTTGTGACTGAAGTACAGAAGATATAAATGTTACATCGTTCTTAGAGACACTAATGTCCATGGATGTTAGGGCATTAGGTGCAACTGAACAACAGAATGAGAAAGTGTCTGCACCATTAGAAGTCTCTAAAAAGTACCATTGACTTTCTGCTAAACTGTTGTTACACAATGGGTTAAAAAAGGAGACAACTAGATTCATTTAATAAATTATGTTTTTATAGGACTCTGAAGAGTTCCATCATTTCTTATAAAGTGTATTATCCTGGTGATAGGCTTTTGTTCTGAAAGTGTAGCAACTGAAAAGATGCTCAAAAAAACCCAATTAAACCTGAATGCAAGAAGCTGAAGGAAAAAAATTCTCAGATGACTTCCATCCTGAATTTTATTCACAACAGGGATATAAACTAAATTTTAAATAAAACATACCTTAGCAACTGGGGTACCTAACTTGAGCTATGGAGGACATTTGATCTGGTCTAAGCAACCAAAGAGAAATTATCCCTGAACATCTGTATTATAGGCCTATTCCCATTAGTGTCCAGGAGCCAGGACACATATTTGAGTTTGTTTTGAGGAAGTTGCTGGAAAATCTGTCTGCCCTTTAACATGTCAAGGAAAAATAAACAAGAGCCTCTATAGGTGTGTGCAACCTGTATGATTCCAGAGTACTTTCTGCCTCTGGATGTTGGTTTGTTGCCTGCTTTTGTGTTACTCTCAATGTGTGCTTTGCTCTGCTTTCCATGCACAGGCAAGGAGGGAGTCCAGGTGCAGGTGTAGGTCCCTGATAATGAGCAGGACAAAACCAGGACACATAAGAATGTTCCGCAGGCTGGATGCAGCCTACAAACACGATAATGCTCACAGTCAACCTGGCACGTTTCATAAAGTTTAGTCCTTCATGGTCTACACCCAGAATATCATAGAATAGTTTGGGTTGGAAAAGACCTTTAAAGGTCATCTAGTCTAACTCCCCTGCAATGAGCAGGGACATGTTCAACTACATCAAGTTGTTCAGAGCCCAGTCCAGTCTGGCTTTCAATGTTTCCAGGGACAGAGCATCCACCACCTCTCCGGGCAACTTGTGCCAGTGTTTCACCACTCTCCTCATAAAAAAAAAAAAAAAAAAATTTTTTTTTACATGTAGTCTGAATCCACCCTCTTATTTTAAAACCATTATCCCTTGCCATATTGCTACAGACCCTACTAAAAATTCTGTCACCATCTTTCTTGTAAGCCTCCTTTCAGTATTGAAAGGAAATATCTAGGCATTACCTAGGAAGAAAGATCTAATGGAAAGCTTTACTCCTCTGTCACCATGCAACTCAGTACATTGAAGCTCAGACTTTAGTCCTCTCCAAGGAAGAAAAGCCAGAAAAGGAGCTACTCTGGGTTACAGGATAACTGTTCCCAGGAAGGAAGGTTGGCTTCAAGAGCAGAGGTAGGTTGGAATGTTTTGCATCTGCTTCTGTAGTATAAATAAACATAAACAGAGAAAATAACAACAAGAGGAAGTAAAACCAAAATGAAACACCCTGGGGAAGCACTGAGTGTACAAACAATATAAGACAGAAGTGGAGATGCTGTATTTTTTCCCCATCCCTCATTGTGGCTCAGAAAGGAACTTCTTAGATTATGATCCCAAGCATGATATAGGAAACCATACAGAAAATAACAGAGGATAAACAGTTTCCTGCCTGTAAACTGCATTTCACTGCCAATTTTGTACTGGATGGTTATACACAGATGGTGCAAGAATTTGATCTCCTGAAACCAGGTTTTTTTGCCAGCTGTAACTGAAGAATTAGATCAGCTTCTGTACTATGCCATAAAATGAACAATGACTGTTGTAATAATGTACGTTACAGATTCTTCCATGTGTTCATTATTTTTTGAATGATGAATGTAAATATTAAAATGCTGTGATATTTTTAAACTTGGCTTTAGAATACTGGAGTGGCTCTGTGGGAAAATCATTTGTCCCTGGCTGTGTAACAATCACTTTCCACCAGTCAAAGCTCTGGCTACAATCTGTTTCTAATTAATCAGGAAGACAAGACAGGGCGAGTTTTGTACTGAGACAATATCATACATAGTGGACTCACTGTAAAGCATGCCAGACAAAGATGTGTTTAGTGCACTAAAAGGAACCATCTAATTATCAGTTAATTCTTAACTTCTTCTGAAAAAAAACCACACATAACAAATAATCTTGACACAGTGAAATTATATAGTGTAAAACAGTGATGCCTAGGCCAAAGCAGAATATTTAGAATTTTAACATAAAATTACCTAATTCTTCCAGAAGCCCTGCAGAATACAGAAAATTCAAAAAAGGTTGACAATCTAGTCCCTTGTTCAAAGCTAGGTGTTTGAATATTCATCTTCGGTAATTTTTAGAGCTGGTAAGCATCAAAATAATTTTTACAGTTTAGGGAGTAAAATATGTGATGCCCCAAAATACAATGAAAACAGAGAAATTTAAGAAAAAATAGTTTGTCAAAGCCACTTCTATTTTTTAGCCAGCAGTAGTTCTTAGTTGCTGAATAGAGCTCTCTCTTGCAAGCCTTACTAACACAGATGGTTTAGCTAAAGTAAGGGGAGGCATTCATCTAGCAGCTATGTGCAGGGGCAGATCATAAGAGAGAAAAATGATTTACTTTATAAAATGGGAGTAATGGAAAATCTGTTCTTGTTAACTTTTATTTTGTTCTCGTTCCTTTTATTCCTGATGTGAGGAGCACTGTAGTGAGTGCAGTGTGTCATTGCTCTTTGGGATGCTGGAAATAGAATAGGAATTGCTCCAGCAACAGAGCTTAGAAATGATAGTCAGTGAGTGTATTTGTGAAAGAGGAGTTATGTCTGTTTATTATTCTGTCTTCTTTTGAAGAAGAACAGAGTTGTCCTATAATCTCTTAAAATTAAACTCTTCTCTAGCTCTTTACAGAAAAGTATTTCTGATTTTGTTGTAAATATGAAGAGAAGTCCAGGGTACTGTTTCTGTACTTAAAACAAAATAATGGTCTGTTATTTCTAGTTGAAGAAAGCAGTGAAATAACCTGTAGGCATGTTTAACTTCTGTTCATGCTATAACACAGCAACGTCAGACAAAGTGATATTCCAAATGCACTAGTTTAGCTGAATGATTGTTGTTATGTTAAAGATTAAAATCGCAGATGACAGGAAGACCTACAGGTTGCTTTGTATACCAGCAAGTTAGAGATTTCAGCTGACTTTTACATATTAAATAGTTCATTTGAGTGCGTGGGCTTTGTAGGCAGAAACTCTCCCAGGACTGAGATCTCACTTGATAATCTGGCTCCGGATATAAAAATGTTAACCCTTGGAAACTTAACCCAGCAAGGGACCTCTTTTTTCCTCCCCCTAACCTTCCATCTATGTAGCACATATGTTTTTTTCCCCATCGCTCACGGTTTCATTCCTTATCACCAAAATCCACAAAACAAATCTGCTCTGCAAGATTCTCCCCATTGACATGAGCACATGAACAATAAATATCCTAATTAGTCCACTCTGGCTTGTTTTAAGTTTTGGTCTGCATTAATTTTCCAGTTGCTGCGCTCTGACCAGAATTAGTCTGCATGTTCTTTGGGGATCGGAATTTATGTGAAAATCCTACTTTCATTGACTATAAAGATAGTTTTAGGCTATGGGATTTTACTACTTGTCCCTCAACCCATAAGGCAAGGCACCTAGTCTGCACTTGGCCTATGAAAGTGTGAATAATAATAGCAATTCAGAGGGAAAAGTACTTGTATCTGAATGAGACTAAAACCATAGTAAAGGCAACTGAGGCTAAACTAAGTAGTGTGAATCATTTTTCAATAGGGACTATTTTTCTGATCTACACTGAACATGGGGATGCTAAGGCCAAGAATAACTGGGCTCAGAACTACTGCAAGGCAAAGCTTTACTAAATATACTATGAGTTAAAAAAATAACAAGGCAAAACACTACCATCAAGCAACACAAACCAATGAAGCAGAATGATGACTGACAGGTACCTTTCATCAGACATTCTCAGCTATGGCTGAGAA
The DNA here is from genome assembly GCA_013396755.1 of Sclerurus mexicanus. Lineage (NCBI taxonomy): Eukaryota > Metazoa > Chordata > Aves > Passeriformes > Furnariidae > Sclerurus > Sclerurus mexicanus. The sequence goes on from VWZF01002520.1 coordinate 38,176, forward strand.
TCACCAGTGGCCCAAGAACTCCTTCCTGGAGGTTCTTGACAATATTTTTGTAATTGAACACAAATATAATAAATATTTTCCTTTAAATTAAGAGAATTGTTTTATCAGTATTACATGTGTTTCTGATATATGTGCAATTATACCAATTGATATTGACTATGAAATCCATACTCAAGGGAAATTTTTCATATATAGAAACACAATCTCTACCATTTCTCAATTGAGGAATTTCTGATCATAATGTACTGACTTGGAGATTTGTTTGCATTTCTAGAGTATACAGGTACCATGGAAAAGAGTTTACCCAAAACCAGACAACTCAGTCACCTCACTCTGTAACCTAAACCAGAGCTTATGGTACTGAAGCACATACACCTGTATTTGACCACTCTAACCTGTTTTTATATCAAGTTTTTTAAAACCAATATTGGAGGGCAATTTATGTTTTCGTATTTGAATTAGGGATAGCACAATAAATCAGGTGGCTATCTGAATACTCAATGAGAAAGTGAAAATACAATACCAAGGAAGCAACAGCTCCACAGAACTAATCCTGCCAAATAGCAATTACATGAAACTCTAATGCTGTACAAGAAGTTCATGGTGTAAAAAATTTGCTGCGTTTTCCCTAGGAACTGAACTGAGCGCCTTTGGCTTGAACTTTAGGAGTATGGACAGCCAGTCCTCAAATTGCATTAACAGGCATTGCAGGGTGGTGGGTTGTCCATAGTTGGTTTTGTGTTTGGGTAGTGACTTTTGATGGATTGATCACATATACTTCTTTGTCTTTTTGTTAAGGGAATGAAATTGATGTAGAAAAACACTGAACATGGAGATATTTTGGGTTATTCTTAGCTCTTTCTGTGGGTCTCAGGGCATAGATAAGCTTCAGCACCTCTGCTATGACTACCCAGGTATAGGTATACAGTAACAAATACAAGGTGATTTGAGATAGCGTGAAACCTTTCAAGGGGAGAAATTCTGAGACATCTTCTTTCCACCTACATTAACTATATTCCTGTGTAAGCTAATCTGTGGAAAATTATGGTTACCAAGTGCTGAGTAAGTTTGTTCCAGATTTCATGGATTTAAAGTCACATCTCAGCATTAAAAGAAACTTATACAAAATTAACCTTATCTTTAAGATTTATCAGTGCTATACTTGAAAACAAACAAAGTAGTTTTGTAAATTCATTAGGATGTACTGGCATGAGCACTCCTATGTCCAATAACCTATTGTTTATATAAATAGATATTTCATAGCTTATTTTTACTCTGCCCTTTAAAGCAGAGATAAAAGTAATCATTTTAGCAATTCTGAATTTACTCACAGAAGCCCAAGGACATCCTGTGATATGACATCATAGCCTTTCTTGAAAATGGGAAAACCTATAGAAGATTCTGGTATTTACTCAATAAAGTTTCTGACCAAACATGCTAGGGATTCAATAAAAGAAAAATAACATGTCTGCAATTATTCTGTAATGAATTAATCATGAGAATTACAAATTGAAGTCTCACTTTTCAGCATGAACCAAATGTACCTGCTCTTAAACAGCGTACATGCCTGGCAAACTGATATTTAAACGTATTGTCAATACAATTTTTGGTCTGCAGCTTGTTTCTGTCTGAAGTAGTCCAGTTAAAGGAGAAAAGAAGTGACATAACGTCTCAAGTCCTTCTTACATGCACACAACAATTAATTGTTTGAAGACTGATCTCTGAGCTAGATTCCTTCAAGCCCTCTGTAAGCAGACACTAATCTTGTATTGTTCACAGAGCACCCATTGTAGACTCCTTCCCAGGAAAGTTGAATGTCAATGCCATGTGAAAAAACCCACTGACTAGTAGAACAACTTCCTGTTAAATTAAATGACATCATTTAATTATTACTATTATTATTAATATCCAAGCAACCTAAAGCCAACAAGAGACTAGTCATTTGGGAAAATAAGAAATTAGTCGATTCTGCTGAACTTTCAAATTCTTTTTCCTGGTTATGGCAAGATACTAAAATGAAAATATTTTGAGTCTCTGAATTATTTCATGAGGATCATACATCTATGAAACATGCTGTAATTAGATATGCACGCCTAGTTGCTGAAGAGAAAGTGTGTTAAACCTATGGATGTGCAGACCCTGGGAGGAATGCCTTTAACTCATATTCCTTCACATCTTGGTGCAGGCTACCTGGATTTTCCAATCCATCAGCAAATATCACTGCATTATTGCTCATCCTTTGGAAGCTCCAAAGGCTAAATCCAAGGAATTAATGTGAAATGTTGCCTTAATTATATTTCTGCCATCCTGAGCAGATCCAAGAAATGGAATGATTTCATATATTTCAAGCTGAAGTAGACAGGCATACGCATCTCCTCTAGATGCTCAATTATAAGGCTTCTGCTTTATATTCAGTTATACATGCCTGGTTGCCCAAATGCTACTTCTCAGTGTCTGTCAAAATTTTTAAAAAATGCCTTGCAGGTTTTATTTCCTCAGTAGTGAGTTATTATCATTTGGAGACTAACAGAGACATTTAGCAGCAGAACATATTATTGGGGTAAAAAACAGCTATTCATTGTAGCATGGAGGCAAATAATGACTGAGAACTCGAGTACATAAGAATGGTAGGTAGTATTTCAACCACTACTAATAAAATTGGGTAAAAGACAGACAAGAGAAGAGTTTCAGAAGCAGGGGAATGTGTAGCACTAACTCTCAATGTCAATGCATTTGTGTGCACAGTAATTAAAAAGTGATAAACCAAGGTCTATGCAGCTTTCTGTTGAGAACATTTCGCATTCAGTGGTGCATTTGGGGAATAAATTCAGAGCAAGCCATGCATAGAAGTCTTCAGGGCATGCAGAACGCTGTAGAGTATGGCTCTCCTCATGTCGGTCTCTGCACAAGGGTGCTCTAATTCCATCTTCCTCAGCTGTCTTTAGATGCAAATAGTAAGTATTCCTCCCATGACTAGTCTAGTTTTACAAACTTAGTTACTATGAAAATGTTTTTTAATATAGAAAAAAAAGATTCTGCTACTCACTCCTGGTTGCCATCATTTGTAACTCAATAAGGAAATCACAAGTAGTGAAAAAAATATCTCCCTTTAGGGAGGTAGCTCAAATTTGTCTTCTCAAATCACCACTAACTATCTAGAAAACAAATAAATTCTGACCAATTCAGTCTATCAGAAATATTTAGTAACATCAGTTTGTTGCAGACATGTTTCAGATCTTAAGAAGTTTAGGTAAGAGCTTGCTCATTGGCATTAACACACTCCTTTCACATCAGTTAATTTGCTGAGAGGCTTGAGAGTCTGACAAAACTTTAATTGAAGTCAAACAAAGATTTTTCACTACCTCCATTTGAAATTCAATCAGGCACTTGGTCTGCAAATAACATGAATCTAGACATAATCAATCATATTTTTCTTTAAATTGCTATTTACCACATCCTGTGACTTACTTTTAAATTACTTTATGAGAAACAATATTTGAAAAGGTTGTGATATAATAAGCAATACTATTGACATTTTTCTGGAATGTTATTGAGCTCAGTGGTTTTCAATTAAGAGTTTGATCTATACCAGCTCATTAAATACACTGGTTTGCTACATTGGAAAGTTATTTAAATAGGATATAGTGAACACTCTATAGAAATGGTCTTATTAACACCAAGGTGGGTTGCAAAGATTTAAGTGCTTGTCTCAGTATACACCAAATGCATATACACAAGTGAATAAGAACAGTGACATAGATCAGTGGTCTAAACCCTTCCTTAGGCAGACTTTGCTGCAATCTACCCCTTCTCCTCGTCAGCTCCCCATCCTTCATTGGCCCTTCATTGACAAGACCACTAAACAGCTGCACCAATGCAAACAATCATCATCCAGTCTGCAGCACCAACCTGACCTCAGCTGCAAGGGATAACCAAGCCTATAATGCCATCTTTGGGAACAAAAAATACTCAGAAAATGAACATAAAGTAGTTCTGCAAAACAACAGTACTTTACTTCCCGAGAAAAGAAAAATATTATTTGTGCTTGTCAATGTAAGAAACCCTCAAATTAATTCCCATCCACCTCTGTATAGGAAAGGAGAATATACCACTATTTGTCTCTGTCAGGACTGTTTGCAGTCTGGACAGAAAGAGCCAGAGGTAGTATTCTTGGGAAACATCTGTCCTAGTTGACTGGACTAGTTGACTAGTGTAGCACCTTTCCTGATTAGTTAGCTGCAGTATAGCATGCATCCATCTCCAAACTGGAACCTACTGATTGGGAATCACATACAATCCCTAGTTGTTTGTTGTTGGTAGGGGTTTCTTTATATTTTAATACTGTCAAATCATAAACAACAACCAAATATTAAACCATCATGCATTCAAAGTCAATATTGAAATTCAGAGAAAAATATCACTTGTTTTTGCAGCTTGTCATTTGAAAAAAAAATAGCACATAATCCACTAACCAAGCAGCATAACCAAAATTATAAATCAGTGAGATTGAAATTCCCACAGCACCATCTTTCTGTCAGCCTTTTCCCAAGACTTACAGTTGTGGGATATCTGCCAGAGAAGTAGCAGAAAATGACTGGAACACAGATAAATAAAATAAAATTATTCCATCTGAAAGCTCAGATACGTTTTTCCCCTTTCTAAAGCATCGTCCCTAAAGTACTGTTTATAAATAAATAAATATTTTACATATATATATCTATCTCTTGGCTCGATATTTCTTAATCTCTTCATTCTATGTTATCCCCCTTCTTCTTTTCTTTATCCATGGAGGCAAAGCTTCAAGGAGAGAAAGGGGGTGCACAATTCCCTCACAGACTACAGGTATCCCTTCATTGCCTGTCCACAGGCCTTTTCTCATATGTTAGCTGGAGGGTTTCAGGTCCTGCTTCACACCTGATTACAGCAAGTATTTCCCTTGATAAAAATAAAATTGTAAAGGAACATTATCCTTCATTCTAATGGTTTATTTTCAGAAGCATCCAACTCACATGCAACTCATATATCAGGGTAGAGGAAAGGAAGAGGAAAGAACTACAGACTGCTAGCCAAAACACAAGTGTAAAGAAAAACTGTTTTTCATTTGTGCAAACATTAAGTATGGCTCAATCATCTTAATTTCGTAAATCTTAAACAGTGATAACAGTTGAATGTTGGGTTTTTTTAAACCCTTTAAATTTTAACTCTGTACTTCCAGGGGCATTGTCAGTATTAGATACTGGATTTACTAGTAAGCTAAACCAGCAAGGCAGCATTTTACTTCTTTCACCTGGTAATATACTCAGACTCTATTCTCTCACTGGCAAGATTTCAGGAGAAATATTTCCATGTGGACAGCAAGTACATTTTAAACTCACATTACTGTTCATCTTCAAAAAGAAGTCTAAGCACAGGAATCAACCTTCAATCCTCCACTTAGACAAAAATCCCCAAAATGCATCACAAGAAGTTTTTAAGTCTTTAGAAAATCAGTGTTAAAGGCATGGACCTTAAACAGATCTCAAAAGTGAAGAAAGAAGGACATATATGTTGTTAAACATAGGACTGTCAAAAAGTCTTTACAGATCAAATACCTTACTTGATGAAGAGATTCCCAAAACAATCCCATGAATAGCTGAAGTCACCGTGTCAATGTAGGGCAGGATTTTGCAAACCTTCATTCAGTTATTTATTCCCTATTCACCAGCTGTGATAATTCTGAAAAGGATTGAATTCACATGGTACTGAATAGTCCTCTGTCCTATAGAAATGCCTGTGGGTTATCTGCAGCAATACAATTATAGTCATTGCAATAAGGAAATAACTTTGTGGTTCTTTATACATAAATGAACTTTAAAATATTCATTGTATTTTTTGTTGTTGGAGAAAAGAAAATCAACTTTTATAAATGCCTGTTTTAAATCAAACCCCAACTGCTTCTGTTTTTAAAGTTTCATTTTCTCCCATTTAGAAAATCTGAGATGGATCCCCACAGACTTTACTGATGAGGGGCAAAGGCTGCATAACCAGTCATATATCCTTTGCTTCAGTTTTATTATTTTTTTTATTATATTTTATATTCTGAAGTCTATTCAAGGATTTCTACATTTGCCTTTCTTGTGTTTTCCACAGAGGTCCAAAATCCCCCTGGCAAGCCCTCATGATGGCTATTCAAAGGAGCAGGATACGTTCTAGCTCTCCTGCTCAAGCCCCTCCCTGCAGTAAAGTGGTAGGCAATCAAATGTGGGTGATTAAGAATTGATTGAAAAGTTGAATCCAAAAAATAAATATACTGGTGTTCATTTTTTAAAATGTGAAATCACTGCCAGACAATGGAATTATGTTGGTTTGACACCAGCTTACAGAACTTGGGTCTTAATGAAAAGTAAAATAATTAATAGTAAACAATAAAAGCTACACAAAAATTACGTGAGGTTAAATCATTAGCTGAATAGCAATAGGCAATAAATAAAGATCTACATTGTACCTGTAATCAGGTCAGTTTTTCAGGGACAGCCAAAAGAAAAACACAAGCAACAAATGTGAATATTCAAGAATATGCGCAGCCATCGCAATTTACAACTTGCTGCTCCCTCAGATACTGGGGGATTTCACTTTCTAGCAATTCACTTGCTAGCTCTGAAAGTGGTGGTGGAGTTAAAGATAACCAAAGACAGAAATATTGAACATAAATTCTTTGTTGTGACCTGTAAAAAACAACCCATTGCTCTTTGATATTTTCAGCAGTGGAACAATTCAGATCACTCTTTGTAGGCTGAGGCATCAGAGAAAATGCTATGACTTCTGGTGAAAAACAATTATCTCTTTCTACGGAACTAGAAAAAACAGAGTTATTTGGGACATTTTATTTCAATTTGCCTTAAAAAAAACCCAAAAAGGTAGTCTTTTATTGCAAAATCATTTGCAGATAATTGTTTTACATAGCACATCCACAAAGTTGTGTGATTCGGAGCTTATAAGGATAAACTGAGTGTGCTTTTCATTAACACTGTTTTGTATTAAGAAGTATTTCAGTCCAAGCAGTTATCTTCACCATATGACTTTTCACATGTCTTTGTGCTTGGACTTGCCCTGACAATAAAGATCATCATAGAGTCAAAGAAAGGAGGACTGAAAGATACTGCAAAGTCCAGTGCTCCTCCCTTTTCTCCAGTCCAGAAGACTAGGATGCCCAAAGTCCTATTAAAAAAATCTGTTCTCTTATTTTAGGAGTAACATATAGCAGCTGATAGTAGTTTGCTTTATTAGACCGAGGACTTTTATGTGAAATGTCAGTAAGTGGGGAGGTTCCAGCTGTAAAGGACACCAGCAGAGCTGAGACTAGCACTAAAGCCTCAGAAAATCTCAAGCCAGTGCTCTGTGATGCCACAGTGTTCCTTATGCTGGTTTGTCAGTGGGAAGTAAAATCTATTGAAAATCAAACCTTCAGGCTCTTCTTTTGTTCAGCCTATACCTCATCAAATACAAAGGCAATCAGAGAGGGAAATTGTGGTGTTCTGGGATGAGATTTTCTATCCCCTTCCTCACTATAGTAGCCTCATTTTGGGTAGGAAGTTCTCTTAGGAATAGATGAAATAGATGGATACTTTCGAAGGTGTCATTCTATAGGGCTCTCATTACACTTCTGATTGTTTTCTTCCAGGCATTTAGAAACTGAGTGATTGTTGCTAACATCATTATAATCCCTCAGCCAAATCTGGCTGAATTTGCCAGGCAGCAATGGAAGCAGTGTGTTACCAGCCCTCAGGTCATGCTATACACACATTTGTATTTCTAATACTTGCTAGATCTTAAGAGCAGAACTCAGTTCTCCTGTCTGCAATGCAGTGTTTTAGCTGCAGTGCAGATCATTCATTTCTATGCTCCCTGTCCAAGTCTCACAGAGGTCAGCTATGATTTTGTGAATATCCCTCTGCAATTTCTTTCCACATTTTAGTGTCTATTTCACAATCACTGTGATTAGAGGGTATGTATGGCCTTTCTAGCTTGTTGCTGGCATGATGGCTCTGATCCTGCTTTTTCCTATGACTCCTTAATATATGCTCATCTCTGACCGTCCAGACACTCTCCCAGCCTAAGTAGCTACAAGGGTGACCTATGGTGACTTCAGTTCTCTATATAGTGGGTATCAAATAATTAATGTTTTATTCTCTGATAAGTCTTCGGTACCCACTTTACACTAATCCATGTGAGGCCAAAAATGAGATTCTCTCCTGACAGCTGGGACAGTACTGCCCAGCTACAGGGTTCCTTCATTTTTTACCTGCCATGGTGAGGAGTGCAGGAACAGCAGGAACCTGGATAGAAAGCAGTAAAATAGCAGTGACAGGTTACCTCCTTGTAGTATGGTGCTTTCCTATAAACTTTTCATAAGAAAACTAATCCTTCTTTTCCCTTACTTCTGTAAAAAAATGAAAGCATAAACCTATGTCCAAAATGGTGGAAGACAGGTTTTCCTTAATCAGAGTCCTGGCAAACATCAGCCATTTTTCCATAAATGTAAATGACTCTGTGAGGCAGAGATGTTATTTTTTCTTCTGCTCACTTTCTTAGCTCTTTTCCAAAAGGCCACTCTGATGTGGAGCCCTCTCTGCACATGGCCCTGCAGGTGCCCTGTTTATTACCTAGTTTGATTTTTGACCTGACCATTGATGCACATAATTGGAAAGCAGTGTCTAAAGTGCAGAAGAAACCAACTGATAAAATCGTTCTTTTTCAAGAGACATTTGTTCAGATATATAGACATACATAGGTATATGTATATACACAAGCACATTAGATACATATTAAAATATATACACAGGCACAGAGAGTGAGAATCCTTTTATAATAATCCATTCCAATCACTGCTGTTCAATTCAAGAAGCAGGACCCTCTCCCTCCAGGAATTTTTTGTATGTGCCTATAAAAGACGGGTACATGATACTCATTTTATTTAAGTGTAAGTACTGCTAGAAAAAGGGAAATAGTGGGAATCAGAGTCAGAAAGATTTCTTACGTGAGAAGGCTAGACCAGAGATAAATGCTTCATTGCACCAACTGAAAGAGTGTGCCTTCATTCTGCCTGAATTTACCCTCTGCTTCACTACGTCAGACAAGGAAAGCGAGTCTGCAAACATCTAGGATTATGACTATCACTTATTCCTGGGTTCTGGCACTGTGTGCACAACAGAATTTCATCACTTTAGAAGACTAGTCCTCCATGGAGAAACTACACACATGTATCAACTATACTTCCAAAAGGCTTATTTTTATCCATGACATCAGCACTGCTTCAATTAAACTTATCAAATGTCAGGTATTTTCTAATGTACCATACTCCATGAAGTGAACTCTATGCTCAAATGCATTCATAAAAAACTCATTGGTATGACTAAGTTTCTATTAAATTCTTCTCTAAATATCAATTAATCATTTTTTGTGAATACTTAAGTATGTGGGATATTTCAATAATTAGAAATTGATAACTAAAACTATATGTTATTGTTTCTTTTTCACACCAGTTTAAAATGCAAGTGGTGTTGGAATGCGTTGCTGCTCTTGCAGTTTTTAAAGTTTCCCATAGCACTGAGTCATGTGTGCTACAAATTCAGTTCCTGTAAATATGTATTTGACTAGAGTGTAACTGCATAAGAATATAAACATAACATAGAAAATAAGGTGAGCCCAGGGAGAAAGTTCATTGTAAATTGACTTCTGCTAATATTACAGAAAGCTTTCTAAAGTAAAAAACTTCAGCCTATATGGTGCAGTACAAAGAGGAATATATTTAGTGAAAAATCTTAGAAAATATTCTTCAACAAGACCTTTTATTAAACCAAACAAAGAGAGAAGAAAATTCTATGGAATTCCACCAAAATGTTCAAAACCAAACCCAAAGAACATGAGCTGAGAGCACCCTCTTCTGATCATTATTTTGTTTTTCAAGTTCTAGATAAAATATCTTCTGCATATGTGGTAAAATTCCAGTGACCTGCTCTTTAATCAGGATCAGAAATACATAATCTGCTTGGGACATGAATTAAATAAATTTGTTTAAGCTACAAACTAATATTTTTTTCTTTTTTTT
>VWZF01002520.1:48282-178353 GCA_013396755.1 Sclerurus mexicanus
TTTTTTTTTTTTTTTTTTGGGCAAAGGTGAAACCACTTCTTCCAGTAACTCTTCCCCCTTCTATGTTACAGTTTGATTTCCATGAGGCCACCCAGGGCCAGAGGTGCGGGGAACAGCCTGTTTTTTTATTCAGTTCATGTCACTGAGAGAGATCTAAATTCAGCTGGGGAAAAAAAAATTAAAAAAAAAGAAAGAAAAATTAAAAAAAAAGAAAAATTGGCCTAAAACTAAAATACTGTATTTACAAAGATGAAAGGAGCAGAAGATGAGGAAAGAATAAGAACAAGAGGAAGATTAGGAGCATAAATATTTTTCTATAGCTATAGCAGCATCATTTGTACAGTATTCTCAAACAGACCAAGCTGAAGACATGAATTCTAACTCCCACTGTAATTCAGGAAAAAAAGGAAAGATAGCAGTGCCTCTGACCTTGTACCTCTCTTTCAGTCTCTAAGAACCAGAGAAGAGAAGTAACTCATGAATATTAGAGTTAATGAAGCCTGATTTTCTCACAATTCGTGTTTTGGTGTTGATTGACTCTCATGCCTGGAAGATGTAAATTATGACTGAAGCTTGTTCTGCATTTGAGGTACGTAGATGTGCTCTCTTCAGAGTGTCTTCTCTGGGATTTAAAAAGACTCAAGCTCACGCTGTAGCGTTTTTCTCAGTGGGTAGCAGGCAGATATCTCTCTGACCTGGACATCTATTTTCATAAAACTTGTAGGAACATCCTGTCTCTGAGATTATTATTCCTTTATCATATTTCATAAAAATACAACAATGGGTTCAAAATACTAGATAGCATGGACTAAAGGGCAGATATATACTGATATATCTAACATAATGCACACTTCACCCCATTTAATTAAGTTTCTGAAGCTATCCACTACAGAGCCCTTGATAGGCAGAGGTGTGAGAGAGGTTCCCCTTGGTGTAGGTAGTAATTCAAATCAGAAATGAAGCCCAGAGAAACAAGGGGATTCATCAGCCGTGGCCAAAAGCCTCCTGCAGTGCAGATGAGGCAAGACATTTCAGAGTGAGTGATCCCATCTCTCAGCAAGAGAGGCTTATGCACCAGCATACACTCTCAGCATCATACACATTGAAAACCAATAGAAATTAAATTGGAAGATACAGGCACAATCCTATTATGTGATAAGGAAAGCAGGGTGGATAGAGACAGCACAGTGATAAGATGGTCATGAAAACTAACAGAGCAATTTGGATCTGAGAAAGTGGGTGCACTGTTCACCAGATGCACTCAGCCACAGTGGATTGCCAGATGAGGCTTGTCCTTGTCAAAATGCAATAAACTAGCCTCTTCAACTTTTTCTACATTTAAGGTTCTGGCATGAACCATTTCAGACAGACATAGATTGATGACTGAAGTGTACAAAGGAATGATACAGGACCAGGATGATGCTGAAACATCATTAAAATTGATGATTTTGGCTTGTCTGTCTGTCATTTTTAGTACAGCATGACAGTGCATCTGGAGACCTGACATTATCACAGAACAATGCAGAGTCTTCTCTAAAGGGAGGTGCTAGAACCAGAAGACAGGCATATGCAGAGATGCAAAACAGGAACAGCTTTTGATTCTGGTGGTAAAGAGCTGCATTGTATTTCAAGGTATCCAACAGGAATGAAATCCAGCTCAGGCCTTTATGTGCACTTGTTTACAGAAAGGGTAACTCACAGCTGGACTTCAGAAACAAAGGTTCAGACAAATGCCCAAGTCTTCTTATAAAAGGTAATTTGTGGAACCCAAGGCAAATGCAACTTTGAGTTATTGGCCCATAAGTGGCAATTTAGAAATTGGGATTTTAGGACTTTAAAGTAGAAATAAAGAAATCGTCTCTTCTTTCTTTTGGGTTCTTATAGAATCAAAAAAAAAAAAGCTTCTATGAAGGGGACCTGAAAGATGATAGAATATTCAGCTGAAGCTCTATAGTGGGAATGATCAACCACCAAAAATCTTTATCATTACCCAGCAGATGGAATGTGCTGAAAAGGACAGTCCCAGAATGAGGATTTTACATTTTTGAGTCCGGTCATTTGTTCCACCAGAAATAAGACCCTAGCATATGTGAGCATATGTGGCTTGAAATGGTGCAGGGTCAGCCATGTAGTTGGCATCCATAAGGGACCCTCTATGGCAATTATGGAAATCTCCAGAATTATGAATTCTTATTATCAGGCTTCACAAAATGTAGACCAGCACTACATGAAAAGGTTGTTCAGTAGAATTAAAATTATCCTGGGGCATAGGAAGCTTCAGGCTTCAAAGTTTTTTGGTTATTTGTACAATATACTCTACTTTTTAGCTTTTAACAAAAAAAAAGAAATGACAAAACTCTCAGAATCTTTCATTATGAAAGAATCTCAAAAAGTACTAGGAATGATACTTGAGCACAACAGTTACACAAAGATGATAAAGAATGGTTGGGAAAGATTATAAAATGATGCTCAGTCTCTTATCTTTCTGGTAAAGAAATGGAGAAAAAGGTTTTATTTCTATTTATCTAGTTACAAAATTTCTTCAGACTTAATCTGTTATATTATTATTTTAAAGCCAACACTGTCAGTTTTTCTGTTCTCAGAAATGCACCAAAGGGTTATCAAGGTGAGCTTTGTAAAACCACAGCAAGGAGTGGACGAGATCCCTATGGAAAACTCATACACTGTTAGTGTAGGGTAGAAGCTTTTCCTATAGGTCTTCTTTTCTTCACAAGGATGGAAAAATACTACAAAAAAGGACAGTTGTATTCATTAAATGTCATCTAAAGCATATTTCTGTGAATGGAAAGCACTTTGATTAGGACTGAATTAGTGACATGCATAACATAGTTCTGCATATGAGTCTAATGGAATAGCATTTAAATGCATATAATTGAACAGATGGTTCCTTTAGAGAAGACTAATGCAGTGTTACATGATTTTTGTTCACCTTGTACTGGCACTCTTCTAAAGCAGGTGCTTGATAAACCAAAACTGGAAGTGGACCAAAAGGAACCGTCTTCTAATGAAACTGGGACATAGAAAAGGAGGAGACAATCCCTTCTCCTGCATCTTCCAAGAATATATGAGTGGATGCAGCGCAAACTTTGCCCAGGGTGGCAAGTCTCATAAGTTTGTTACTGTTTCTGAGATACAAAGAATGTTGTTTATAGCAACATCATTAACATCATTATGAGGACCAAGGGCACACAATACTGAGCATGTCAATATGCAATTCAGGTTTGAACTCCATTTTATACCCTCATGTTAATTTTTTTCTAATTCTGTCAGCTTGTTCTACTTCCAAAGTGTCCAAACCCCAACTAGAGTCAGAGCTGCTATTCTGGATGCATTCCTGACCTATGTTTAAAGCAGAAAGATTAAATTTCTCTCCTTTATGTGAAATCAAATAATTCTGGCATCAAACATTTTTACTGCCTAGGTTTCAAAGTTACCTGCTATAGCAAGGTAAACAACAGTGGTGCAGCTGTTTGTGTGTTAATGCAGGTTAACCAGTGTTACCCAACTTATCCAATGGTTAAATCTGGATTAAACTTAAATTCAGAGAAGAGTTTCAAAATGAGTCAGGATTATGGTTTGTGTGCATATGTGATGGTGCTAAAATCTTACAGACTTTTTTGTCTTTTGAAGTTTCGGCTGTGTTTGATCTGGATTAGGAAAATAGGGTCTATCCCAGTTTGGAAAGAAACCCAGAACCCAAATTATATGAGTAAACGCACATCAAGAAATGCCTCCACGTGCCTGCATATCCTTCCCTTTCTGAGGACTGAAAGCACAGTCAGATGGTACTGGGGAAAAAAGATGTCTCCACATGGAAACTGGTGGAAAGCTGAACTTGGCAATATTACTAAAATGGACCCCTGGTTTTAATTATGAAGTTATAGAATGAGTGATGGCAAATCCATTACAGAGTTCAAAATTATGTCAAGCTTATCTGCTTTAAGCACTGTCAAGTACCCACTTCTGTACAGCGAACATAATCCACTCCAGTTTTCAGCTCTCAGGCTGAGATAGCTTGTTCTTGCAGTAAGCAGCCCAGAAGATCCTCACAGCTCAGTTTCTCACCATTTCAACAAACCGTCTTTCAAGGGAAACTTTTCTAAAAGATTTAAACTGAATTTTAAAATTCATTTCATCCTTGTGACAACTGTTAGCAGTGTGCCAGTGAACTATCGAGGAACGCTTATTTAGGATTCATAAAGATTTATAGGAAAACTGTTGGTATGGCCACTATTCTGCCTGCCTTGAAATACTAAGGTGCTGTAACACATTTATTTGAAACTTTATAACATGCGGGAGAAACCCTTGATATAAGGATAGAAAATTTATACTCAAAACACAAGGTATTGTGATTATGAAGTTACTTTGTGGACTGGCAGAACATATTAATGATTTCAGTGGCTAAAATGGTGGAAACAACAGTCAGGGTTTGAGAAACTTGAACTTCAGTGTAAAAAATAGTTCACCTGACAATGCTGTTCTGCCTGATTTTAATTAACCTGTCACTAAAAACATGACCTAGTTACCACAGTACAAATGTCAGCTTGTGATAGCTTTTCCCTAGAGTCCTCCTTAACTAGCATTTACCATTTACATTTGCTCATTCAATGATGAAGAGCAGTTACTGAGCTCCATCTACTGCTGCATGGAGTGAATTGTACCAGCAGCACCAGTACCTCCTCAGGTTGCACTGGTAGGGGCATTCCAGGCACTCCTGCAGCACCACAGCACTGGCAAGAGCTGATAGCAGACAGCAGAGTGTTCACCTGTTTCTTTTTCTGGTCTTCTTTCATCAGCTTTACTGTTACTGTAGGTTTTCTTTCATCTCAATCTTTTTGGTAATTTTCTTTTAAATTGCAGGCTGACAATGTGGAGCATAATTTTTTTTTAGTAGGTTTTCCCATCATGAAAGGCATGACAGTTCCCTTAAAATAATTAGAAACAAAAATGAAGAGACAAACCAGGAAAGGGAGCTATTTAAGTTACTGCTGCCCTGTAAATAAACAAGACCACTGTGGTGAAAGTGGGTACTCAGATCAATAGATGGATGCCTTTATCTTAAGTTTGCCATATGTATTGACTGGAGTATTCAGATGGGATATTTAGTTGTTTACATTTTAAAAGAAATTATCTGATGATAATTTAAAATGCCTTCTTTGTTTATGAGAGGGTTAATGAATGCCTGTTCTAAAATATCATCTTCCTTAGTATTTCCCTCTTGATTTAGATGGAATATTTAAAATACTCTCAAAATAACCCAACTAGCATCACAGTAAGCAAGCTGTATGAGATACTTACCTATGACATCGCTGAATCAGAAAAACACCAGATAATTGACCAAGTGGAGAGGTAGCAAGGATTAATACTTTCATATATTTAAAATTTAAAAAAAATAATACTACATTTGATTAAATATCTCAGCATAGGATTTTATTTTCATAACACTTTCCATTAAGAAAGAAAATACTATCAAAGATCTTATTGAGGTCAGAGATGTGTTTCTAGTCTGCACAATGATTAAACACCTGTGAGTTGGCTGCTGAATCAAACAAAAGACCAAGCTTACAGGGATTCCACAGAGGAAGGAGATATATTCCCTGGGCTGCTGCCTTCAGATATGCCCAAAGCAGGACACCTCCTGCCAACAGCAAAGTAAACAACATGAAGACTCATCAACAGTTCCTGTTGCTAACCCGCTTCACCTGCCTCAGGTCCCTCATTGTACATCTGCTCAAGTGATCTCAAAATAAGAGAGAACATTTCTGAATTATGAGTCTGAGAAGATCTCTGATTAGAAAACATTAAAATCAAAGCAAGAAACACAACTATCAACCAGAAAATGATTGCAGAAAGTCCAGGGTCTTTCCCCTTTTCACCAGGTATAAAATTCTCTGAATTTTATGGGACTAAGAACTGGAAAGAGAATTGAGATTCCTGTTTCACACCTCATTTCCAAGAAAAAAATGTCATACAATCTGTTCCTGAATAAAGGTTTTAAGGTTAAATATGCAACAGCAGAATGCTAAATAAAATAAAAATATATTGTTCTTTTTGCTGCTCATTAATACATCAGTCTTTGTTTGATTTCTTGAACATACTTGTTCTTGAAGTCACATTGCCTCAATAAGCCTTGCAAAAGACACTACTCCTAACAGCAGAGAAACAGATTTTCAGTAGTCAACCCATTTAAAAAATAAATGTACCGAAGGAATTTCAGTGGCCAAATAATTGTCTACCAGCGTGCAGACATTTTTATGGATTTAGATGTGAGCAAGGGCAAGTCTAACCCACACTGGTATTTTGCACTTTCTTTCTTTTACATAGGCAGCACAGTGGTGAAAATGTGTATCAAAGACTGTTCATATTAGGGGAGGCTTTTAATGCATTTCTATGTGTTCAGGGTGTCAGATCATCAGAAATGCCAAGATACACAGTGTATAAAAGCACATATACAGGTTTATACATATATACACAACCTATACATTTATTATGGTCAGAAGAAAGGTATAAGTGCTTTTAAACTTCCATACTGTAGTATAAGAAATAGGTTTCCATACCAATAACTTCTGCAATATCTGTCAGTGAGGTAAGTACTTGGAAAGACTGTTAGAGTTTTTCTTCAAGTGTAACCATTCTCTCATGTGGGTCATAATTTCATCTGTGTAAAATTTTTCATAGTTCATCGAGAGCTATTGCATATCCAGGGTTTTCTTTTCTATTCAAGAAGCTTTTTCACCTTTATGTGAAATTTTTAAATGGCGAGTCACTGAAGAGGAATTTGTTAAGCTGAAAATTAAGCATATCAAATTTTTCCTCTGCATAATAGTTACCTGGGCAGTTGTGACTGAGCATAGCACAAACATCAGGATGAATGGCCATATTCCATTAAGGATTGGCAAATACCTAAGTATATCTTCACTCAGAGAAATACATCTCTCTGGATGTAAACATTTTGGCCCCTGTCCATTTCTTTAGTCTGCTCTGCACTTACTCAGAAAAGTCATTGATACCTAGGAGAGTTCTGTCTAAAGATGTAGAGGACTGTCAATACTTATTTGTGACCTTACAGAGATTAATAGATTGTTTGTTTTGTGTTGGTAGCCCATGCCTTCAAAATTGGTTCTTCCTATGTAGCAAAACCACTTTGATATGCGTTATATGTGTTCTTATATAAACTGAAAAATTTGTGCATTATTGACAAAGCTACAAGGAATTGAATACGGAAAGCATAGCAGGAAAACAACACTTCATTGGTTTTATTTTTACATTTATTCAATGCAGTCCAGAAACAGGTGAAATATAACTCTTATTTTACAAAGTTGACCATTAAATATTAAAAAATATCATATTGGTCTTTGATAAGTAGTATAATATGGGATATGCATTCTAATAGGAAACTCAGTTTTGGATGACAGACATTTAACAGCAGAAGAGTTAACAGAAAACTTTGCAGACACACTTTAAAAATGGCATGAAAGAAGTCCTTTCATATCCCTTTATCCAAATGCAGCTTCTCCATTCTTAAGCAACTTCCCCTCCCATACCCACTTTCTAGGCTTTAAACCAATTTTACACAATAGAATATTTAGAAATACAAATAATACACCCAATAAAATACATTAATTATGATGAATGATAACGGAAAAGAAAATCTGGCATAATTGTCTATGTGGTAAGGATTTTTAACATGGAAGCAATCAAAGATACAGAAAAGTCTTTTCATTACTGACATTGGTGAACTACACACACTGTGTTTACTTCTGTCCCTTTTTCTGTCAATGCTGGTTTGGTTGCTCTTGTTTGAATCGATCTTGTTCGTATTGTTCAGGGAACTGCAATTTTTAGTGACTGATGCCAGGGCACCGTCCTTGTCTTCTTCAGCATCTTCACCATCACCCTGATAGGAAATTAAAGAGCAGGTACTTAAGTGCATGTTTCATCATCTGTTTACTTTAGAGCTGCAGCAAATGGGATTTTTCTTACAACTCCTCCTCTATCTCACTCCTCAGCTTCAAGGGTGAATACCTACATGCACAAGACTGCTCCTTTCAGCTTTCAAATCCTCCATTTATGGGGAAAACACTGGCTTAAACAACATCATTCTGCAAAATCTTTTGAAGGACTATCGAGAAAAGTTGTATTTGTTCAAATATGGACCACTAACTTTACTTAAGACAGAATCAAATCCATGCAAGGCACAACAGTAAGCTGTCTTCTGCTTAGGTGAATGCCAGTATTTGGTTAAAGCAAAGCCCCAGGCTGAAGATGGAGAAGGTGGGGAAGCTGCCAGACCAGCTAGTCAAGCTAGTTGCACCACAAATCGAGCTCCTTCCTTGTGTGCAATTGGCTACTCTATTCTGGTGCTTTGTGATAAAAGTTATTTTTTTAAAAAATGAAGTAAAATAAAGAGGGACAAGCCCCACAGCTAATTTAATACTAAATAGCTTGTACTGCTTTCTTTCAAGTCCTGAAATTAATGTTTTAAGTTCAAAGTTATGCTAGGGTTAAACATATTTTTATGTGTTTCACTGCATCAAGACAGGTCTTTGGAGAATGTTGTATAAGCCTTCTGGTGGGTTTTGTTTCTTTGATTAGAAATGGCTCAAAGCCATAAAGTTCATGTATGAAATCTTCACCCTTTGAAGTCAGTGAGCTTTCTGTTACTGACTCAGAGGACATGGGATTAGACATCAGCTGCAGCTTCAGCTCTAAAACTTCCTTGAAGTCCTGGGGTATTTAGTTTGGTTTGGGATATTGCAAAGACACCAGCAGATCCAAGCTACAAAGGTGGACCTGTATCTAAACTAAACATTATTATATATATTTGGAGGAGGGGTCATTTTAATTCAGGTAGGCATACACGTAGTTTTAATTTTCTCCTGGTAATTTTATTGCCTCCCGAGAAAAGTCTAAAAAATTTATTTGTGAAATGTAGAATGCAGAATCTCTTTCCTCTGACCGATTTACTTTTTTCCTTTTGCATCATGAGAAGAAACAGATTACACAAGGGCAAACTTTGTAAAGGTTAAGATGTACAGCCCTATGTACAGCCAGACAAAAAGCTCATTTAGAAATATCTGAGCTATTAAAGTCAAAGAAAGCTCATTAAGCCACCTAAGTAATTTCCATGCCAATGCAGAATTGCTCTTCTGCCCAGGATACATGTAGATGGCACTGTCCTTGAGTCTTTCTTCATCTAAAATTAGTGACAGTCTTGAAAATTAAAGTGGAGTCTGTCCTCAAACTGCTGGGATGCAGTGAAGCAGAACAAATGGAGCTAGAAAAGGGATTATTACTTCTTTTCACTTTCAATCAAAAAAAATATCTGGTATATTTTATTTGAAAGAGATAAACGTAGCTCAATGCGTCATTCTAAAAATACACTGACCACAAAACCTTGTTCATCCTCCATTCAGCCTCCCACACCTTTGTGTGAATTTTGAAACCAAAGGCTGGGATAAAAACCTGCCTATAAAGCATTAAGAGGATCAATCCATAAAATTCCAGTCTGAACCTTAAACAATCCCCAGGGTAGTACTAAAACTCAAACCTCGAGTTTTACTTGGGGCCTGACTGCTATAAATACCTCTCTTCTGCTTCAAAAAGTGCAGGCAGCTGAGGGGAGCACTGGGAATGGCAGAGGAGCCTTTGTCAGCAGTGCCTGGCACTTGAAATGAGGCACTGGAGCAACAGCCTAATGAATGCACTCAGCACTTCAAAAGTTAATAAAATAATGGAACCTGACAGAAGAAACCTGACTTTTTATCTCTGCTCTCATTTTTCAGAAAGGGGAAAAAAAAAAGCAGAACAACATGTGTACTTCAAAACTGGCAGGATTTGGGGAATTGTTGAGTGTAAGGGTCTATTTTTCTCCCAGGTAGGGCTGGCTATAAGTTGTTCAGACTTAGTTTTATTTCAGAGCATTGACAGGACATTGTATATGTGCCATTTTTCCTTTCAAAAAACTGCATTTGAGCAATTTGCTGGCTGATGTGTTATTAGGCTCTTCTTGACTCCTTTCTACTACTTGCCAAGAGAAAGTTGTTACTTAAAGAGCGGATACTGCATGTGGTGCCTGTGTACTGGATTCTATTTGCAGTGTAACAAGGCAGGGCTCTTGCAGAACAGAGAGGAGTTTACAGCAAAAGTGCTATTATCACATCATTTGAAAAGGAGAAAACTAGTCTGGAGGACAACCACAAAAACTGCTGGTTTATATACTTACATAGTGGAACTATTGAGGAACTCTTCCAAATTGTTATGGAGAACTGAGCATGATGAAAGTCTAGGCTGATTTACATTATATTAAAAAAAAGTGTTGCAAGTGTTGAAATGTGGCTCTAATTCAAAATATCTGGATTTTTTTCTAGGTTCCAGCTGTCAATGAGGAAATGACAGTTGGCATTAAGAAGGGCCCTGTTTGGACACCAAATCAGTAATATCCAGTAAAGGCGCTGTACATCACCCAAAAAGCACTGTATGTGGCACCTGCTAGTGTGGCTGCTGTTTACACTAACTGCAGTGTTTGCTGACATCCAACAGCCAACAGAATGGAGAAAACTTTTCACTTCCAGTGGATAATAAAGCTGCTCAAGCTCAAAAATGTTTCAACCTAGAGTGTTGCACACCAGGACCTTATGCAGCTCTCATGAAAACTGCACAATGCTTGCACAGAAACGCCACACAGGCTGAACAGCACCATTGTAACCTTATTTGCAGTTTTCAAACTGTTCTCCATTCTGCCTAAAAGGTAGAGGATTAAGTGAAAGACAGAGGAAGTCCAGGGAGGAATTCTCTGTTTTATAAGAGGCCACAATTCACACCTTTGTACAAAGGAGAAGAAACTCATGAGAGGCAACTTCTGCATTTAAGCAGCCTGTTGTTACGGAGTTGACATGAATGGCACTTTCTGCCTGACCTTCCTTGCAGCAGGTGGTGCCTCTCCTTTTGCCGTTAGCTTTAAAGTTGCCTCTGTGGGTCCTGGTTTACATGATGTGAGGCACTGCAATAGCCTGGATGTGATGAGCTCTATCACTAGTTTATATTCTAAATTGGAGATCTCAAGGGCTTCAAAAGGATTTCATATGCCAGTGCCCAGCTGCTTTAAAGAGCAAAGTGGAAAACAAGTGAATACAACTAATTCCTATACAAGAGAGAGGGTGACATTTTCATTTTGCCTCCTACATTTATTTACATAATTCTGAGTGCAAATTTTCTATCAGCTTGCATATGGGAATAACAAAACAAGAAGTGAGATTTCCAATTAACCTGTGCCCACAAGAGAATACGATAATGAGAACAACGCATTTACAGTGACAATACTCACACATAAATTACTAAGTACCTCCTAGACAGTGACATGAAATTTTAGCTGGTACTTCTGTCCTTGTGATGTTCTGTCTTTTATAATGAGAAACAAGAAATACAAGTCAATTGTGCCCTCCATGACACCCTGCTCTGTAAGTGGTGCTTGTCCTTGGCTACAGTAGGAAAAGGACATGACAGACGTTTTTCTCATTCTATGGAGTCTGAGTTGATCTAGGATCAAATAACCACCCCTTCCCTTATATCTTTGTCTTTGGGTGGGCAAGAAGTGACTTCATCTGTCTTCATCCTGAAGCATAGCAGAAGACAGGAAACATGCCTGAAGTGAAAAACTATTCCTTTTGGTCATTAAGTCCACCACAAAACTTTACTTTAAGTCTTTCTTCCTTCCTCATTTTGGGGCTGTACCTCTACTTCCATGCACATGTCTATGAGTTTCCACGTCCACTTCATCTCCAAGCACTAGTACGTGCTTCAGATGAAAGGGAATTTGACACAGGCAGGTGAAGGCAAGGGCAGTCCTAAGTGCCCTTCAGAGATCCAAAGATGCTTAAACATCCAAGCACTGAAACACTTTACTTTCTTACCCAAACCTCCAATAATCTTTTTTTTTCCCCCTGCCCTGTGAGCAAAATGACAGCCACTTACTTCAGAAGGTGGATATGCTCAGTGGGAATTGTCACTGACGTTACCTTGACAAGAAGAATTACTTTCAGGCTTTCCACTCAAATCCTCATTCAATATGAGTGTTTGCGCATTTGCAGACAATCCCCTGCTAGATGTTATCTCATAAAACCAGTAGGTCTTTAAGCTTCATGTTCATTTTGCAGTCTTCTTCCACATACCTAGACCTTTGAACATATTTCTATGCATTTACAGGACCTATCTCTCATCCAAACACCCAAAATCACATACTAATTGATGAACTATCTAGACATAAAAAAACCCACATACAGGCTGATCTTCATTCTTTTGAAGCTCCTCCACTTGAACTCAATATCCTATTTCTTGAGTTTGTTGAGGGGCTTTGCTCAAGCATTTGTGTGCTCTGTTCTAGTCTGGCTTAAATAGTTGACAATATTTCTTCTTCTGCCCATTTATCCCTACAGCACTCAACCAAACTTCCTTCTGTTTTTGGTTTTGTTTTGAATTTTTTCTGTCCTTCTTTTCCATGTTTTAATTTTTTACTTTTTTTCTATTAACCCAAAAATTTTATAAGCTGCTTAAAATTTGCTTTTCTCTCATGCATAATAGATTTAGTTCCATAATTAAAAGCTGCAACACAATCATCTTCCAGCCTCCTTGTGTTTTCTTTTTCATTGCTTATGAAAGAAGTTCTATACACTAGAGATGGAAGATGTGACAAAACTTCTTCAACCTGTCCTTCTTGAACCTGTCCTGATTATTTCAGCAAGATGACAATTACCAGACTTAAAAATGCCTATGTTGATTTTGTCCATTTTTATTTTGAATATATTTCACAATATTTCAGAGCTGTGAGAAACTCACTAGAGCAGCAAAAAGCGCTGCTATAACAATGATGCAAAAGATAAAGTGAATCCCAGTCCGAGCTTCAGCTGCAGCTGTTGAAAGGGAAGGTGTGAGCAGAAGGCTGTAGAGATCTGATACAGCCAGGACATGAAGCTGTCTGCTGGGAAACTGACTCATGCTCCATGTGCATGCAGGCTTCATAAACTGAAAGTGATAAACTTTTTTTTTCTCATATTGCAATAAGGCCAAGTCACCGAGCTCAGTCTAATTTTTGAACTGTAAGTAAGTATATGCTTTTGCCTGGAAGACAAGTGTCTGTGATTTTTGTGATACATCTAGCACATTGTTTGATAAATGGCCATAAAGTCCATGCCAAAAGAGAGAATCATTAAAGAAGGGTGCTTCAGTTTGCTTGATCTCTTCCAAATAAGCTCCAGGTATACAAATATTTTTTTTTCTTGTTTAAGATTGTTATGTTTCCCTGTCCTAATTCTAAAAAAGAAACTTCCTTAAATGCATTTACTATTAGTGCTAAGGGAATTCACTCTCTTTAGCAGGTATAATTTCATTCTAGTTTAGGACAACAACCAAAGAATTAAAATACCTTTGGAAGTTCCTTTGAACTGAGTTGATGCAGAGTGCAGAAATGAGTCACAGCATACTCTAACAGCGCTCCAAAGATGAAGCTGAAGCAGATACCAAGGTACACATCAATTGCCTTAATAAAGCAATTAGCATTTGGGAGTGAAGTCCTGGCTCCCATCATCAGTGTAGTCATTGTAAGGACTGTGGTAACACCTGTGGAATACAAAAATATATGTTCTGATATAACATGCATAGCAATGAAGGCCTCCACTGCAAAGGCCTTAACACAAAAGAGGTTTTTCCTGGCTCTGACACTCTGAGTATGCCACAGTATTTAATGGGTCATGTTTTAGAAAGAAAACTTTCAAATGAACTTATGATTCTGAAACTAAATGCTTAAAAACACTAATGAAAACTGTTAGTAAAGCTGAGAAGACTAGACATTAAAATGAGAGAGAGTTTGGTGTCATGGAATGTATATTTATGATGAACACATTACTATTGCAAATCTATGCAAAAGCTCCCTTTAAAATATTCAGATATCATTTTGATCAGTGCAGTTGCCCACTGGCCTCATTTGATGTGAAATCTTTCTTTCTGCCCTATTTTGTAGGAGTGTTTTTCCCACCCCACCTGCAGCCTGATCAAAACTGATTTGCATTCTTTCCCTTTCAGAATATCCTTTATTTGCAATTAATTATATTTAATCTCTTATAATTCTCTTATTATTCATGTGTTAATTAGTATGTATCATTAGACCTCACAAAAGCTTCACAATTCTATCTATGCATGCCATGTGTTTGAATATGTTTAAATTATTTCCAAAATTAGATTTTTTTCCTTTGCTTTCTGCAGCGTCACCTGCCCTCAAGTCTCCCTTATCTCCCAAAGACAGTTTCCTTAGTTAAAGAATAGCAAGGCTTTAAGGGGAATCCACATGATACACTGCATATGGCAAACCAAAAAAGTAATTCCATAAAACTCAGAAATGTTTGAAACTTTGGGAAATGGATGCCATGTATGTGCAATAAAGAAAACATCTTAATGATCCAACTCCTAATTTGGTTTGGTTAATCAGCTTCTCACCTATGCAGATTCTGGCTGGAACCGACGACTGGCTTATCCAAAACGATACCCAGGAGAGCACAACCAGTAGGATTGATGGTACATATGTCTCTAATATGAAATACAAGATGTTTCTCTTGAGTTCAAAGTGAAACACTAGTTTTGGGTAATGTCCTATGAAAAGAGCAGGGAAAAATATTGTGAAGGTGTAATTCATAAGAAGTTCTTTGAAATGACAACATGTATCACTGGCGCATTATAATGCAGTAAAAAAATAATAAACAAGCTTGAAAAAATTAAACACAGTGCTGAAAAATTCAAATTGAAGACTCTAAACTGAAGGAAATAATCAAAATATGTAATATCCATTCACCATATCTAAAATTTTAGTAAAGAGCCTTGAATTGGAAATTAAAAGAAGGCCAGTGAAGGAAAAAATAAAACCATCAATGCATGGAAAGAATATTTCATTATACAACACAAGACAAGGAAATTTGAAGTTGCATACGCATTTAGCATTCGCTATTCATAACAGTAAATGAGCTAATATGTGAACTAGCATAGTAACAATTGTAGTTTCACAAAGTTAGCATGGGTTCTTACCTTTATCTCATACAGCTTGCTTATTTTGCTTTTCTTTTCACTTGTTGTTGTTCAAGATGTAGGTTAAGGGCACCTGCTCTGATACTGCTTACCTACCTCTTATATTCCACTGAAAACCAAGCAGTACCTTTGCATCTTCACTATTTTTTTCTATATATCAGTGCATGACAGCGTTGGTGTTGTTCTAAGAAGTGTCACTATTGTTGCACAAATAGTTGATTTCTAAGTGACCTCTTATTGTGAAGGTCCTGGTTCAAAATTGTTATTAAATTTTTACACCATTATTTTAAGAACATTCTCATCAGAATATCAGTGATAGTGTAATGCTCTGTAGTCAGATAGCTTTGTCTTCAGCTATCTTAATGTGAAACATTGTGCTCTCTGGGACCTTCCAATGCTGTGTGCTGTAAGTCAGGACAGAACTACGGAAGAGTGAATCTATGTTAGTAACAACGATGTATGCACAGACAGGCTATTTGTGCATCCCTCAGGTGCGCTGTGAGACACAGGGTCAAAGAAGAGCACTTTTAAAACCTTGAAGGGCAAGTAATGGATGCCAAGGAATCTCTTACTGTGCCAAGGATAGAAAATGGATGGTTAAGTTTTCATTTTTGAAAGAATTGTGTATATTGCATCAAGAGAACAATAAGGTTCACAGGATTCTTAAAACCGGAAAGAATTGCTAGATTATGTAGTCTGACCCTAATCACAAGACATTAAATTTCCTCAATTATGCCTTGCTTTCAACTCAATCATTTTGGTTGGAACAGAGTCCACCTTTCACACAGACATGCAGAGTTAGTTTAAGGATATATAGACACACAGCATCCACCATTTCCATCAGCAAATAATTCTGTCTATTAAAAATGAATGTCTAATTTCTAATGTTAATCTAATTTCAGTTTTCTGCCATGCTGACTACCTTTCCACTAGTGAACTAAAGAATCCTCTGGTAGTCAGTTCTTTCTCCTTCTAAAGGTAAAAATTCGCTGTATTTAGGGTTCTTTTTTGTAAGTTCAGTATATTGAGATCCTCAAGAGTCTGATTGATAGAAGAAAGAATAGAAAGACCAACATTAAACTATCTCCATGAGGCAGGAGATACAAAGATGTTTTATACCATTATCATCATTTTTATGTGAAAAGGGGACATTAACAGCTTCTATCAAGGCTGTGATTTTTACCAAAACAGTTGCTTCAATAAATGTCATTTTGCTCACCAAAACTGATTTTAAGTGTAAGCAGACCAAAGTAAAGCATTCAAAAGTTAGGAAGTGAAAAACTTAACAGCTGACTGTGCAACATTACTGCTTCTGTCTGTGCCCATCCTTGCACTAAATCGAGCACTAGCGCTATGGAAAAGCACTGAGTCTGTACAACAAAAGGCCATAGCATAAAGCATAATTAAGGAAAGATAACTGGATACTCCACAAAAGTCATTTGTCTTGTACTTCTGTGCTGACCATGGGGAAGGATGCGGTGCCACATGCCCAGCAAAGGGGAGTGCAGAAACTGGACTATACTCCCTGCAGAGTACCACAGGCACTTGGGAGCTCTTGTGGTCCAGCCTTAGAAGAACTTGTCTCTAAGACAAACAGCCAATACAACCATAAAACAATACCTTCTCCTTGTTAGTGCCCTACAATTGTTTCTCCATTTACCTTAGTATAAAAGCCAAGTATGTATATGGGAAGTTAGTACAAAATATCAAATTTGAAAGTCACAGTTTGCCACTTTGCTGCAATTTTCAAGCATAGAAAGTCCTTTGAATATTACACCGTTATTATTTTTCCTGATGCCGGAAATTTCTGAAATAATGTGAACAAAAAGAAATAGAGATGCAACGGCTTATAGCTGAGTGACTTTTGGGGGAACAAAGAGGATTTCTCTAACCTTAAGGTTTTCTGCTTGCCAGAAATCCAAAGACACATCATGGACATGATAATAATAGTGTCAGCATTTCTCTAAAGGGTTCAGAAGAGTTTTTATAATGGAAATTTTGAAGAAACCTATATATAGATTTCATCAGAGCTCCTCCTGTAATAAACTGAAGGAAGCAGTAGTTGAGAAAAAGTATTCAGTGCATACTTATCAAGCTAAAGAAACGAGCAACAGGATAAAATGAAGATAAGGAAATATTACAGTCCTCTTTTTATCTACATCACACATGTACCAGAAGTTATTATCTCTAAAAATAATAGACTTGCTACTCCAGTTGCATGAGCTGCATATGATAAAGTAATGCTGTATCTCATTGACTTGGACATCTGAGACTATGGTGCCATCAGCCAAACCAAAACTGAAGCAAGTTCATGTAATCCTAGTCCTGACTTTACTAGAGTTAACTCAGTACAGTTCAAATTAACTCCTCAAAACTGCCATCTGCACCTTGCTTGAATCTCATTGACAACAACATACTTGCAATAAAATGAAAAGATGGTTTTTTAATTCAAGTTTCTGGTTCATGATGAGTGTCACCTCAGTGTGAGATTGCTCTAAATGTGATAATGTGATGGAATTAATCTCTGTGCAGATAGCTAACTACAGCAAAGACATAGCATTAGCACTTAACCAAAGTATTGAATTACTGTGTTTAACAGTTTCTCAAATGACTCTGAACTTAAATGATTGTCAATATATATACTCTAAACTCACCAGAAGGTGGGGTATTCTACTTAGGTCACCCCACAGCAAAAGAAGATTAAGCTGAGTTATTTGGGCTTTATAGAATTTGCTAGAGGGCAGAAGTGCCAGACTAGACAGTAGCTCTAGCTTGTAGATAAAGCACAAATCTACATAGCAAACTATGGTCTCCATACCTACTCAACTGTCTCTACTGCTAAGTACCCTAAAAAGTAGAGAAAGGTGACAGAAAAGAAAGTTGGATTGGATTCATCTGACCACTTTTTTTGCAGGTCATAAAAATTATACCAGAATAGGCTCTTTCTCTAGTAGCTGAGCAGGTCTAGCTGTAGGTCTAAGGCAGATCTTTATGAAGGTAATAAAACCCAGTTTATTCTGTTTTATAACTTACCTTTGAAGTATGGCTTTTCGGTTTTAAAATTACATTCTAATTTATAGTGCTGATTATCTAACACTTTGTACAGACTTGCCACTGATGTTTCTATCAACAATGACTATTGCTACACTGCTTGAGAAATAGATATAAACCTGAACAGGCTTCCTTATCACCCTAGGTCATCCATTTTCTGATTATCCCATTTTTCTGCTGATGTCAGAGTGCTGCATCTCTGCTCTTTTCTGCAGCATCTCTGACTAGCGGATGGTCCCAACAGAGGCACCTGAAGGAAGGACTGATCCTCTATAAATGCTGTCAGCAATTCCTAACCTCCACTCTAAGTGTTATGGGATGGGAGTGTCTTCCCCACAGCTACTTCCTATGGACTTTTTGCTGAACTCTACTCCAGTAAAAGACTGCTCCTCATCACTCTTTATGTAAGAAGCACTTTGGTATCCTGCACAGGGTCATGCAGTCAGGCACAAAGAGCATACTTTTCTCTACCATGAATTATTTATGCTAACCCCTTGGGTGTCTGCTAAAATGTGTGATGTACACCTTGCACAAGCACACCAGTAGAATTCTACCAATGCATCATTTTCTTCTCTTCTTGCATCTTTTAAGGGCACAATACAGGAAAGCTTTAAATAGATTTTATGGCCTTAACTGTAACTGAAAATGTGGGTTTCAGTATGCAGTTTCTTATTGCTTGTTTAGGATGAATATACGCATTAAGGAGTTGGTAATGTCCCTACTTTTACACAAAAAATGAGTTGTGCACTGAAGTGCAATTCTCTGACTGCTGTAGGATGCTAAGGGATATATATTGTTAATAAGTTATTACAGCTCATTTGTCCCTCCCTCAGAGAAAAATCAGTCTTCTGTTCCTCATAGTTTAGGTCTTATAAATTGGCTCTTTTCTTACTTGCTTTTCAGAGGTGAACTAAAAGAAATGAAAGTTCAGGCCAGGCTTCTCAACATGTGTTTCATGTTCATGAAAACACTTTACAAAAAATAAGTTTGAATTTCAAATTTCCTAATAATGAAACAAACCCTTTCATATAGTGTTTGTGTGCAGATATATTTATCCATGTAGCATATCTGTAAAAAAATTTAAAAACAAAAGAAAAAAATTATGCCAGAAAGTTTTTCAAGTGTTCCTGCGCATTTACATCTATACTACAAGGGACTTCGAATAAATTAACAAAAAAAAATGCCTCCTGATGCCCTTAATATTCATTCCACTCATTGCATTTCTGTATGTTTTTATGTTACTGAGACTTTTTCAATGTATTTTCCAATTTTTTCTTTCTCAATTGTTCTACATTGCAGAATTATCTCAAAAACAACTCATGATGGAAAACTTTTTGACATCAATTCAAGTGGAAAAAATTGCTTACAAAGAGTGATTCTGTAAGCTTAGATAGGTAAATTGATCATAACATGGTAACAGATATATATGCATATGTAATTGCTTGAATCTTATGTAAGGCTGACCAAAGACTTGCCGCATAAGATTTTTCCTGAATACGGCTCTGAGACTGTAAGCCCCACATGGCAAAGAATATGTTATCAGAAATAACAACTGGAGAGCAAATTACAGATTTTAAAGAAACTGATCATGGAAATGGAAGAAGTTATTCAGTGTATTGTACCTCAAAAAAAGTACTGAAAATCCTAGAAAAGCTTGATTGTCAATTAATAAATCTCCTGAGCCTTGGGAAACTGCAGATGGGCCTGTAGGACAAAGGAAGGTAGTGCCTCTATTTAGAAAGGAATAACCGACAAACATATGATCTGTGTAGAGTCTGTTGCGTTTACCCGCTCTTATACAACCTTTATAGTCTCTGTATGGTTTGTATCCCTTTTGATTTCAGATCACTAATTATAAGCGAGAGCAACTCATTACTGTCTTAGTTGTGACCTCCCCACTGAGACTCTGATAACATGTAGTGGCCAGGGGACCACAGAGCTTGAGCACTGTGTAGTCAAACGAGAACTGATGGGCTTCTAGCCCAAGGAGGCTAAAACAGGACTTGTGATAGACATCAAAACCCTGGCAGCAACTGCAGACAAGAACAGCAGCCAGCTGCCTTCACAGTCTTTTTAATAGAGAAAATATCCTGTCTATGTGCATCAAGGAGTGGAAACTTACTTTAGGCTTCTGTCTCTTCTTTCCCTCTGTTCTGACAAAATAATACCTTCTGAATATGCCAATTTGTTGACTGGATATTTTTGAAGTGGGGAAGTGCAAGGAGAGCCCTGACTGCCTGACATGTCCCTCCCTGCCTTCTGGGCTGAAGATTCAGCATTAGGCTAGATCTGAGTGAGCTGAGCCTCTTCATTCCTGCTGTCACCGAGGACTTAGCAGGAGGGCTGCAGTGGTTGAGAGCAAGACTTAAGGAAAGATGCTATAAAAAAGCTATCAACAGCCAATTAGCCTGAAGTTTTAAATTATGTTTTTGCTTCTTTCTCCACCTAAAAATGGTAATTGAGATTAATTATCTATCACTTGCTGTGAAAATAGAAGCATTTATCAAGTAGGAACACATGGGGTCTGTCTTGTGCCCAGTGCTGCCTACCAACAAACAGGCTGACATACCCAGTGTCTCTTAAGAGTGGAGTGTTATGTTAGCACATTGGCAAACAGGATCAAAGCTCAAAAATATCCCAACTATCAAGAAGTAAAAATAATAAAATAAGATGCAATTCAACAAAAGCGAGTACAAAGTCCTGCACTCAGATGGGAATGACTAGCTCCCAGAACTCAGGGAATATGTGGTTACAGGGCAATAAAGTAGGCAGAGAAGTAGAAGGAATCACAAGTTGAACAAGGTCGAAAATGCACAATAATTTTCTACAGGAACAACAAATACCAAGCTAGAGTGGATAAAGAGGAACAGAGTTCATGGAATACATTAAGTAAACCCTTCCATCCATCTGATGGGAACAGGGTACACAGTTTTGGGTGCTGCATATCACCAAAGATATGAGAAATTTGATTGGAGAACAATAGCAAAGAGAGTATATCTAGAAAATTGGTTATATAAATTAAAAAATATGAGAATTGTTGGTCTCAGAAAATATGTATCTGTCCTGAAACAGTGAAGGAGCTGCTGAAAAAGAGCAAGACATTTGTCTTCAATATCCACATAATGGATTTGAAATCCAGCAAGGGAGATCAAGATTAGACATGAGGAAAATATGTGTGTAATAAACACCAGGAAAAAAAAAGATCATCTAGGGAGGCTGTGAAGCAGACACTTTAGAGGTTTGTCTGACTTACCCCTAGAAACATCTGTCAGGAAGTAGGCTGTAGATATAGATGACCTTGCCTTGCGACATGAGAATAGATTAAATGAATTCTTAAAGTGTATTCCAGCCTTATTTCTATGATTGTTTACACAAAAAAGCTAGACTGTAACAGTCCTTCATTGCTTTTATGTTTCTCCAATAAGAAAAGCAAGCTTTTTATATCAGTATTTCTTACTCTGAGAATGCAGGTGGTGTTGGCTGGACAGCTAAAACAAAAACCCAGCACCCACTGTGGAAAATAGATGATTTGGGAGTCCAAGAATGTATCAGGGTATGCAGATTGAGGACTACAGTTAAAGGCATGTAGGAAGTGGTTCTAGCAATTAATTTACCCATGTCCAAAAGGAAATTGTTCTGTACCACAACAAAATCAACATCAAACCCTAGCCAGCAATCTAGCTAACATTAGTCAAAGTGACTTACTCTTATGTGATTACAATAATGTAATTACTATTATGTGATACGCACTGTTCTACAAACAAGATTAATCCACAGTGTCCTTTTCTTAAATTTACTGCAGTTACTTATGCAGGAATTTTGCTGACTGCAGTTTAAATTTGGCTCTGTCAGTGCCTGTACATGAACTTGGGCTTTGCACTGTTGTAAAATATTTCACTTGCACAGCAGCTGTACTGTCTGTTCAAGTTCACAGAGTATCAAATCCTGATTGCTTTTTTTGCTGTGTTAGGAAATAGTACACACAACTCTCCTCCCATAACTTCAGCTTAAGCCTTTTGAATTGTAGCAGTTATAAATAAGTTATTTATAATGTATTGTTGGTTATAAAATACTCTCATCTATTTATGTTAAGGAAATGCAAAGCATCATTTTTAATTTCAAAATTGATTACATGGCTCCATATTTAAGTTACTTTCTTTTCATATGGGCTACAGTAGGCATTGTTTTCTAAAAAACTCTGTAGGAAAGAGCACCTAATTCAGAATGACAATAGAAAATTAAGAGGATTAGGAGATTTAATTTAAAAAGTACTGCATAGCATTTGATAACATGGTTTTCTTGAACAAGAGAACTGAAACAAGGAGGTGTGAGAAATTTTAATCAAATTAAGTTGCATGTGTTAAAATGTATAATTAAAAAAAGACTTTCTATATATGATTCCTGCCAAAACAAAGGGAGGAAGACAGCAACATTCACTGGAAAAAGAGTACAGTTCATCTGATCTTCAACTCTAATTGGAAACTGGCCTTAGTCTATCCAATTAAAAAAAACCCCAGCAACAAACCTAAACAAAAAACAATTAAACAAAAACCCAAACAAAAACAAAATCACCCAGCAAACAAACCAACAAAGCACAAAACAAAAAAAACCAAAAAAACAGGGGAAAAACCCAATGTTTCTATTCTTTAGAGTCCTGATTCTGTGATAGAAAGTGGTAGGAATTAAGTGGGTTTTCTCTTCCACTTTCTTTCCTGTATGGTGAACAGGTTCTAATACCCTTTTGGGCAGAAGAGCAGTAAAGGACTATTCCTCTTCGATTGAACCTGATGCTGCTTACCCACAAGCTGTAACAAGAAGCAAGGCAAGCAGATATCACTAACGTAAGTAGCAAGAAACCCTGTGATCCTAGAGCCTGTATTTCATTTCTACTTTTATATCCTCTTAGAAAACTTTGCTTTTTAACCTGAATTAATACCTGAAATTAGATAACAAGTTTATCTCTGTTGTGTTATTAAAGCAGAAATATCCAATAGTAGACTAGAGAAACTATATTTCCGTGACTCAGAATTAATAACATATCTTCTGGTGAAGCTGCAGTTTTGAAGGATGTGTGTGTCTTGATTTAAAGATCATGCTTTTGGTTAGTGTGCAGACCTGAGCAGAGGAAAAACTGAGTACACAGGAAAGAGCAGCAATGAAGGACCTAAGAGTAACTCAAAGAGCTTAAGGCAGGTTTGGCAGGTTTTGAATTCTCCGAAAGCCCTTTCAAAATCTCTGGAAAATAAACAGGAACATGCTTTTTCCTGTGGTTAAGTCCTGCAGTTAGAGGAAACTTTCTACAGCAGTTTCCTGAGACCAGCAGATGAGCAGGTCTATGGAAATGTCCTTCCCTGGGCACAGGAACCTCAGGTTGAGCAATTTGCCCTCTGCTGCCAACCAGGCTGGGCAGAGGCTGCCACAAATAAAGAGCCACTCCTACAAGCAGTAGCCATGAAACCCAACTTCCTGCAGTTGTTAAAGTACCCAGCATATTCTTGGAACTTCCACAGATGAATAGAAGCTTTTGACTTGCCTAATAAAGCCAGAGTGGCTGTTCTGAGCTGGGTACTCTGGGAGTCCCTGGTCTGTCTCCGATTTAAATGCCCAATTTACAGGCTACTCTTCCTTCACTCGAGCTCTCCCTAACATTATATGGAAGAAGACCTCTTACTTAAAACTCTTTAGATAATGTGTAGCCTCCAAGAAAATGCTCAAAAAGTCTCAGTCTTTACACTAGCTGGATCTCTGCTTTTAACATCTGGAAAAGTATTGCTTCAAGCGTGTAATTATTAGAATACAAAAACTCTCATTCTAACTGAAAGCAGTGCTGAGCTCCTTAATGCTGCTCTGTTTGCAGATGGTATTACAAACTGTACCTAGAAAGTGTTATAAGGGAGTTGTTACCTGTCTCATAGACAGCTTCAGATACGGAGGTAAAGTGGTCTTCTACTGTGTATTGTGCCAGCCGGAGTGTGTCCAAACCTCGAACTGAATCATTTCCCCTCGTCCAGTAAAATATTACATCATTGATGTTATAACCCCCTGTAGTGATACACAAGCCAACAAGAGTGTTTATTTTACGCAATAATTAATTTGTGTTCAGCACACTTATGGTTCAGCTGTTTCTTTTTTGTCTGCCTGAAAGTACAATTAGACATAAACAGTGATGGGTTTTGGCAAAATGTGATGCCTGTTAACAGCAAAACTCACAATAATATGCAAAGCTTTATAAGCTAAAAGCTGATATTTTTGAAGGTGGTCTTTTTATATCTTTTATTTCAGTGGAAATTACAAACTAATAAAATAGATTAGTACCACATGTTATTCTAAAGGCAAAGTTATTAAGTTTTAAGAAAATAGAGCTTTTATTAATTACAGCACTACCAGCATTTGCACTACACATGAAGTGTGCCTTCTATTGCATCCCAAGATGCTGTTTTGTGGTACAATGCGTTTGGTTCTCATTCTCATAGAAATGAAGGGGCAAAGAGAGCAGCAGAGCTGCTGATTGCTGGTGGTGTGCTCTGACCTGGGCTTGAATCGTCACTTGGGATGACGTTTTGGCTTAGAAGCGTGGATACTTCCCAAGGACACCAGTTCTGCAGGCTCAATAGTGTGGTATACTTCAGTGGCCCCAGGAGGTTTCCTCTTAACCTTCAAATACTAATTAGGAGCTGGATGAATCATCTATCAGAAGGCAACTGTATTTTACACACACTTGTCAATATGCAGCACAATCATAGCTAAAATAAATCTGTAGCTTTTCCCCATTATATAAAACGCAGCCACTTTACAGACTAGTGTATATGATTAATTCAAGATTATGTTAATGCAATTTACATGTTAACAGGGAGCATTTGAACATCTTTTTTTTCTGTAGCTTACTTAGATCAATCATTCTTGTATTTGATAGACTTATATTGTGCAAGTTAATAGCTAAGCTTAGGAAACAGAAACATGAGCAGATGACTATTTTTAGACCTCAGTCAGCTGTAAGCAAATTACAGTGAGACAATAATGCAATACATTGCACAAGAGTGTATGCTGCAAAAAGAACAAAGCTCTAGGATCACAGAAAAAGGGATAAAAGGGATGTATTATTTTTTTAAGCACCTTTTAATATTTTTAAGTTATTGGCTTTTTTTCTTGCAATGACAAAACAGAACTGATTTCCTAGAACCCTTTCATGTAGGAAAAAAATGACTTCATAAATTTCATTATAAGGAAACACTGGGCTGGTTACCTATTAAAATTATGATTTCACCTGGAAATTCTTTCTCTGCACATTCTTTAAATGCAAATTTTGTTTTCACTAACACTGGCAGTTATGAAAAGGGATCATGACCTGGAATCTCTGCTTGCATTATCACATTTATAGCAATTAAAGCCAAAACACTGCTGTGTCAAAAGACCAAGCCAAAAGCATGTGTATCCAAGCTAAGTTCTTGATTCCCTAAAACCACATGCTGGGAAATTTCCAAGGTTTGGGAGATGTAAAATAAAAGTAACATTTCCTATAAACAAATGATTGCATTGTCCTTAGTCAAAACAAAGGTTCATAGAACAAGTTTCTATGCATTACTCCAGACATGGATTCATTTTACTTCCCTTCAGTATAAATGAATAGCAGGCATTCAAATAAAGTCCAAAGAACGAGAGAGTACCACAGTAGATTCCTTTTTGTTTTTATGAGACATTCAGTCTTCTAAGTTGCATAAGATGGGAAAAATTTTTGGTGCCCATATGGTTGATAACAAGCATATCTTGAAATGGAGATTATTTTGCTTTTGTTCCAAAATATTTTCATTAGCTGAACACTTAGTAGGTTTTGGTGATGCTTCCAATGAAAATTCTTTGAGAATAATAATTCCAGAACTCTTAAAAAGAATTTCCAGGGAGAGAGCCTTTCCAATAATCAGTAAAGTTAAATAGCACAGTGCTCCCTCTGTGCAAAGTTGGTTTTTATTCAGGGGATTAATATTTTCCTAATTTTAAAATGCTGTAGAAGTTTATAGAGATAAAATCCTTAAGCCATGTTATTTGGCTTTTATAAGTAATCTCTATTCTCTCTAAATGACACTGAATTTTTATTCTAACTAATTCCTCAAGCCCAAAATGTCTCGTTCCTTTACATTGTTGATACAGTATGAGCTGCTAATGTCAACAGGGTTAACTGCACGAATAGTAAATTTGGGATTAAACATTCATAATGCCTAATACAAATTAGTTTCTTTACCTTTCTGTTGCTAATTTTAATTTTCCCTGATTGTCAAGCACAAGTTAAGTGCCTTCACATGGCTCTTCACTGAATAAATGGTAAAAGACAAGTTCAAAAAGGAAATAGAATTTTAGAGATGGGCCCAAGACATGAATATGTATTTGGACTGGAGGCTTGTGTGAGGGGAAAATGAAGAAAAAAGCCTTCAGCCCAGTGTGAATGAATGGTGGCATTCACTCCCACATGGAAGAGAGTATGAACCAGCACCCTGGCAGTACCAACCGAGACAGGAGTTCTCCAATTTTCCAAATGTCACAGCAGCCATACCAACAGAGACTCAGAGCGGCAATTCTCTGTTTCCTAACATATGCCAGTATTACCTTCTAAAGTGTTGCAATAACAGGGGAAAAAAACAACTGGCATTTTGGCCAAAATGTGTTTTACTATGTAGAAATTATAAGTCAATTAAAGTTATTAACTAGTAATAGCAGAATAGTATGTTGTAAAGGTCACTATGGATGTTTTATTGTGTACAGCCATTACTTCATAATATCATTACGTATTTGTCTTGGATATCACTTAATAAAGGGCCTAACACTGTTTCAGCTCAAATATTTGCAATACATTTTACATTTTGTTTATTAATATCAGTAGTTGTGCAGAGGTGCATGTATGTTTGCACTCACAATTATTAAACGCAAGCAGCAAGGATGATGTCATTATTCATCTATAAATTACCATAGCTTATCTCATGAAGAAACAAACCCTATTTCCAGCCTATCCAAAAGAAAGGATTGCAATGCACTAAAAAAATAAAAGGGCCACAGCTAAAGGCACACTCTTTCCTTTTTGAATTTATTGCTTCTAGCAGTTTTCCTCAAAACTGAACTCCAGTGTCATGGGAGCATTTGTTAGGACATGACTATGTTCTCCCCTTGGACAGGAGACACTTGTGTGCTGTTGAAAAAGCAGATGGAATCACTCTGAAAAATTCTTGATTTTAATTATATGGGGAATTCTCTTTTTTTTTTTTTAAAAATTGTCAAAAAAATTGTAAATTCCTGTGGGACATATATTTTGTTCTGTAACTAGAGAAAATACTGACTCATTAGGCATGGTTATGGATTTTTATCTATATATATTAATTTACCAATGTGCTCTTTTACAGGAAAATAAATTGGAGATAAATCCCAATTCTAATTCAAATCATTATTTTCTAAACAGATCTTATAAAACTGCTTATCTAGAGGGAGTCCTGTGTGAAGAAGGTTTTTGGGTTCATTTCCCTTGTGTTTCTGTCTACAAAGAAACTTGGCATCTATCTTCTAATTGGTCATTACCAACAAGAGATAAAGAACACACACACTTCCGAAAAGATACAGAATAAAACTTGACAAGTACTGAACAGCCTTCCAAAAGATTTTCGGTATATATTTAAAGATATATTTTCATCTTACAGTACTGGTTACTGTCTGATGTTATCCCATGCAAGAATTATTTTGTAGAGTCTTGTCATAAGAATAATAGCAAACACTTAACTGCAAAAATTCATGTTTGGGTGTTTTCAAAGTAACCATGTCTACAAAGTATTAGAGAGCATATTTTAAGGAAAATATGAGGACATTGATTGAAAAAATGAGAAAGTATTTTAGTCTTAGTCCATTGACAACATCTTTTCCCAGGGCACTGATACAGAGATGATTAAATAAGTCATAGCAAGATCTGTTTCTGTCAATCTCAGAACTGTCCATGCAATTACCATTTTTCAGTATGAAAATAGTAAATTATTAAATATGAACTATATGCCTCACAAATAAGCCTTATTCTAATTTTTTTTCTTTCCTAAAGGAATTGCGTCTCAGGGGAAAAAATTACATACTCTCTGAAAGGGGAAAAAAATTTGCTCGTCTGTGCTAGAAAATGCCTGCTCACAGAACTCCCTCTGAAGACCAACAGAGTAACTGCAGGATTCACTGCAAAACCAAGCCTGTGAGAATCTCCCAAGACTTTGCTTAATCATTAATAGCATTGTAGCATTTCAATAGTGCCATGCTATTTTCAGTGGTGTCACATACATGTACCTCTGCACGCAGATTCTCTTGTAATTCAGCAGCGACTGGTCTCATTATGACCCTTGCCTTGCTCGAAAATTCCAGCTGCTCTGGTAATATCCAGCGTTAAAAAAAAATCACATGTATTTCTAATTGTATAAAAATAATAAGGATGAAGAGTCTTACAGCTTTCCAGTTGCAAAGTACATGTCTGTTTATCCATTGGATATTTAGTCAGATCCATGCTGCATGAAACAGTAGTGGTGATCCTTGGAAAAAGAAAATAGTTTTCTAATTATTAATGGCATAAAATTGTTTATTAGTGAAAATAAAAAACTGCCATATATATTTATTGAAATAATATTTTCAGACAAATATCTATTGGTTGGGGGAATCTATTATTTACTAGTATCTAATGTGCCAGAGTAATAGCATCCCAAACACTCCATATCAGCTGGGTTTAGTGGCAGTCTTAAAAGGCTACTTTTTGCTCCCTTCTCACTTACAGTG
The DNA here is from genome assembly GCA_013396755.1 of Sclerurus mexicanus. Taxonomy (NCBI): domain Eukaryota; kingdom Metazoa; phylum Chordata; class Aves; order Passeriformes; family Furnariidae; genus Sclerurus; species Sclerurus mexicanus. The sequence continues at coordinate 77,203 of VWZF01002520.1, forward strand.
CACATTTTGCAGCATATTCTAAGATTTTGCTATATTTATCAAAAGCTATTATAAAGGATAATCCACAATAAATAATGCAAATCAATCATCACAGCTTGCCTTCCTCTGTGATGGCTTCACTGCAAACAATTGGAATGGTAACACGCAATTCCTGTATTGGGTCTACATGAAAAGGGTCTCTTCAGGGAAGAAGATCTATTATAAAATTTAAGAACTTATTAATATCAGTCAATAATATTACATATTCATAGAACTACAAGACCATGCATATTCTATTTTTAGAACCATAAAGCTGTTTTCTTAAGCAAAAAATACACTGACCTGGAAAGTTTAAAATGTAAGTGACAACAATTATAAAGGCTGATACATGGTATACACATACCGTATAGCATACAAGACTGTTCCATTAGGGTATATTCTTATAAGACGATTCTCAACAGTGACATCATGAAGAAAAGACCTTTTTGAATCCACTATGAATGTATCTGGTACCCAAAGCATTTCCACAAGCCGCCCATCTAAGCTTAAACTCTTATTACCATCAAAACAAAGTCTCTCATCAGTCCATCGCTGCCTTAGAAATATGGTGGCTGTGTAGTCCTGAAAGAGATAAAACCAAAATTATCGTTCAAAGAAAGCCTGTGTTGTGTTCTTTTTTACCGAAGTATAGGGAAACAGCTGTTGGGCACAAATAGCCTGTGGCTCTCCATGTCACTGGCACTCCAACAGCAGCTGTACTGACTCTCATACTGACAAATTTTCTAGCACTCAGTGTGAGGTTGGTACATTTTGTTCTTACGGTCAATTGGAATTTTACAATAAAAGCTGATGGCCTAAGTCTGGGGCTATAAATCTGCTATAGTCATCAGAGCTTTGTAAGCAGATAGTCTGGCTCTGCAAGTCTTTAAGTTTTAGAATGATTTATGTAAGTGGTTCCAAACAAATTTTGTTCACATAAACTACTAAATAATATTTTTTTTTTAAGAACACTTTGGAAAAAGTTGAATAAAGTCAGATAGACAAAAGAGGTTAGTAAAACAGGAAAGGCATCATCATCTTTTAGCACAATTTATCACAAAGGAAACGGTGGTACCACATTTATCAAGACCTTGAATACAACACTCAACCCAACTCCCCTTCGATTTAGATATGCCTTGCAGTCCTGCAAAAGTCATGCTATTTCTTAACATCTTTTAAATCAACTTTTGATTTTATCATTTGCTTTTATCAATATTATAAATTCATCTGAAGTTCTGACCTTACTTCCCTCTTTCTAAATAGTAACTAACAATTACTAATACACTAATATTTAACAGCTGATTAATCAATTTTGCCTTTTTTTCTATGTACCAATAGAGGATCTTTAATCAGAAAATATATTCCATTTCATAGTTTGTTCAAAAACAAATGATACAAATTTCATGAAACACAGCTGGAATAAATTAATGCATGACAGTAAAAATAGAAGAGAAAAACAGTTTAAGTTCAGCTGTGTCTAATCATAAGAAAAGTGTGGCTTCAAAGGCACATGAATACATCTTAATTTTTCTGAAATGCATAAAGATTTAGACATTTCAGCTGGGAAATAAATACTGATCCACATGCTTTTCATTAAGATTAATATCAGTAGCAAATTTCTGTTTGTATCTGTGAGAGGTGTGGTTTGCAACTGCATTTCCATACTTATTATAGTGTTATAAACAATATCTGTAGTGAAAAATAAAATTCAATCTCCTAACCCACTTTGACTTCATAAGGAGACAAGCCCAAAGTCACATTGCCAGAAGCTGTAAGCACAAGACATTAGCTTATCAACAAGCAGAAAAAAAAAAGACTGCAAATGCTACAATACCATATTTATTTCTGATATTGTATCAATGCTTGCAATATCCATACTCATCCCAACTGACACAGGACCATCTGCAAAAAAAGAAGAGGAAGTCAGAATGTAGCTCAGAGATCTTTCATACTCAGTTTTCAGGAGAACTGGCTACAAAATCTCCAATTTTTTTCTCCTAAATGTTCAGAAGTTTTCTTAAAAGGAAATATTTCTCAAACAGATTATGCAAGAATTTTAATATTTGTAAACAAAATATAATACTTTTAGGCTAATAGCGTCTTGTTTTAATAAGCAGGCTGTATTGCTTAAATATCTCCTGTTTATATGATTTTTCTTTCCCCATAAAAAAAAAGCTGGGGAAAATGCTACACAATAAGGTGTGGAAGGCACAATCCCCATGATACATCACACTCTTCTGTTCTGAGATGCAAAGCAGTGGAAAGAATTCTTCCAGTTGCAACATCTGGTCCATCAGATGTTAGTGGATGAAGTTTCACCTGGCAATGTCACATGGTTAATATCCAGATGGCATTGCTGAGTGACTTTATTAACTGTCCATTTAAGAAATTATTGTATACATTGCATCACTGCATTTTGACATCTTTCAACCACTAGCAGCAAACTTGGGATTTAAATACTTGCATTTATAAAGAAAAATTAGTAATTTTATTCACATTTTAATATATAATATGAACCAAAGGCTTATTCAGTGTGATTAAAGACCTCACCTCAGCAGCTGTTATTGTAATGCTAGTATGCTCAGTTTCTCGTTTCCTTGTGAAGGTGCATTTCAGTGTTGGAAGGAAGATCACCAGCTGTGCGTTTTAAAATGCAAAACTTGTGCAGAGCTTTCACGGAAACATTATTCCTGGCTGTGTATGTGCCAAATAATTAACAGAGTGCTTGTACAAGGAAATTAATATTAAATAAATGCATCATTGCAAGCCAGTGAGAAGCAGAGAATGCAGTAATGAGAAATGCAGAAGTATTTTACATAAAGTCTGATAGTGTCTGTATATTGCAGCCACACTGCTGAAAGCCCCTCTTGGCTCCTTGCACTGTATTATGCACAAAGCTCCTGTACAGCCCCAAACGGCATCCACAGGAAGACGGAGTCCAACTCTACTCCCCTGAGCAACACTAAAGAAAAAACATGTCATTATAAGTCACATAAGTATACTAGTATTTTTATTTTTTTCCAAAATACTTTCTATTACTAATTCATGTGTTAAAGTCATTAAACATCTGTCACTCCCGAAAAAAACCTATATATCCTTTGTTCTGGACTCAGTTGAAAGTTTAAATATAAAGCTCCAGCTTAAAACAGAACTGTAAGTTTGCAGCACGCCCTGATGATAACCTGTGTGATTATTATATACTATAAAATTTTACATAAGGTTTATAAGAAATTATCTATTGGAAGACAACTTTGGAACTAAATTGATTGAAAATCTCTCAGATCACTGACAGCTTGTTCTTCCATTTCTTTCCATTCTTCTCAGGTTTTGATACTGCAAGAATACATTTAGGTTTTCTCCCTTCAGGATTAAGAGCTCAAGCCTCTAGAAAACTCAGCTCAGCTTTCTGGGGTGCAACAGCCACAGAGACAATCAATACTTATGCATTGTACTATATCATTATTATAGGTACAGTATTTCCAGCCCCAGAAGAAATGTCAGACCATCAAGTGTCACTAAATTTTAAAATAATCCTTTTTCTGACTTTTAAGTCTTCTCACAGATTCTCATGTATGACTGTAGCAGAGCATAGTATTTCCAACTGTCACAAAATAATTTGTGTGGAACCTCATCCTGCAAGGTATATGCATAATGATGGACTGTCCTAAGGAGAGGACAATTCAGTGTTCAGATGGTTATGTGGTAATCACGGCTGGGAATAACCAGACTATCTATTATGTTGTATTTTATTAGCAGGAACAACACCTGATCCTTCTGCAAGATTATACAGACTAGGGGAAATGTTCATTAGCAGCATTTCAGTATCATCAGTGCTATTGTTACACATATGAGAGGAAAAGCTGATTTTCCAGGAAGATTACTGAATTTAAGTGGGGAATAATTTTTCAGGAATCGCACAAACAGGACTTTGTAAACCTCTGCCTTCTTTCTTCCCTGTTGAGGTATTGTTTTAAAATATTAAGGAGTAACACAACAGTATTGTTGTGTTACAGAATCACAGAATCAGCTAGGTTGGAAAAGACCTCCAAGATTATCAAGTCCAACCTTTGACCCAACACCACCTTGTCTACTAGCCCGTGGCACTGAGCGCCACATCCAGTCTTTTCTTAAAGACCTCCAGGGACAGTGACTCCACCACCTCCCTGGGCAGCCCATTGCAATGCCAAATAACTCTTTCTGTGAAGAACTTTTTCCTAATGTCCAACCTAAACCTCCCGTGGCACAGCTTAAGACTGGCTCTTGCCTGGGAGAAGAGGCCAATACCCACCTGGCCACAGTCTCCTTTCAGGTAGTTATGGAGAGCATTGGGTGACTCCCAACAACCACAAGACCTCTAGCTCAGTTTAAGAGATACTTCAAGCTCAAACTGACTGTACTTGCACAGACCTTCCTTGGGGTTCAAGTGCTAAGGAGCGCAGTCAGGGCAAAACCATCCTGCTCCACTAACCCCACCTGACAGCTCTCACAGCCCAAGTGCTCCAGCCTGTCAAGCCCAGTACTGAAAACTCAGCAGAAAATTATATCACCTCAGATTCAGTAACATGCTGTATGGGAGGAGAAGTGCAGAAAAACAACAATTATATAAAGGATCTTTATTAACACAATACAAGCTGCTGAGAACAGCTTTGCTTCAACAATTAGTTAAATCAGTACTTAATTAAATGCTGATTTCTTTTTTGCTTGTGAGGCTAAATGCTTATTTAGTAAGTATGGAGGTTTGGGTTGGCTCCCTGCCAAACCCAGCTAGTAGCCACACAGTTTCCCACCCTCCCAAGAGAGAGGGGAAAAAAAAAAGGTACCGAAAGAAAATTGTAGTAAAATATATATATATATTTACATATATTACAATTATATACAATTAAACACTATGAATATACAGAACAAGAATCCCAAACAACCCCAAAAGGAAAAAGGGGGAAAAGGGAAGGGGGACAAAAAAATCAGGTAAAAACAAAACATGTATATACACTCAAACTCAGGGAACAGCTCAATAAAGTCACTAACACAATAAACTCTCACCAACTCCCCTCAAGAGAAGCAGTTCCTTCACCTCTGCACAGCTTCAGACAACAGCTCTCAGATGGGCCTCAGCTCATAGAGATAAGAGAGAAGCCAACACACACTTAGACCTGCTGTCCTCCAAGAACCTGAAAGGAAGAGAGTGAGGAACCTCCCCTACTTCTCTTATATACACCTAATTATGTAAAGGAATGGTGTGGAATACTTCCTTAGTTATGACTCTGTTACCAGGGAAGGCCTAGACCAAAACCAAGAAGGTTAAACCACCGCATTAAGGCACCATAAATTGTAAAGTATTAATAACAGAATGAGTCTGTCCATAATTATTCACCAGGGTTTCCCCTGAACTTCCTCTGAATGGTCTCCTGTTGACAGTGTCAAAAACTGGGCAGCAGAACAGATGAGGCAGTCAGTTCCTACATTTCCATATGCTTGGCAGAAATTGTATGCATAACGACAGCTTCAGAAGAAATCCACCAATCTTCAGAAGAAAGCTAAAGTCAGTCTGTCCTGCATTAGTGAAGGGAATCTTCGAAGAATTGCCAAAGAAAGTGCATTGTTACAGCAATGGTTGTGCAATCTAAGCAACATACATTCTAACTTCCACTGACTCTTGTGTACAGAGACTGTTCCTTTATGCACTCTATTGATATTCATACTGATCTCTTATGGAAAAGCAGCCGGAAGAGTGGCAGACAGTATAGCTAAAAAGTTTGGATCACTGCAGAGATCTCAGTCTGTTAAACTTTGTAGCAACAAAGTAAACCATCACTGTCACATGTGTACCTACTCTGAAACCCATTTGCACTATCAGTAACTCCCAGTGCTGAGCTGTTAGTAAAAGCTCTTTATCAATTTAATAAAACATAAAACAATTCTGACATTCAGAAATACCTCAAAATGTATGGCTTTCTATAAGAACATATCTTTTCAGCAACAGTGGATAAAATACTGCAACTCTAACAGAGAATTAGAAGGAAAAAAATAACATTAGAATAATTCATAAGTTCTTAAAAAACTGATTTTGTGTCTCCGATTGCCGGCTTTGCTTTGGTTTAGAGTATTACGGAACTCTTACATAAAGAGATATATTATGCTTAAACTTTTTTCAGTGCATTTAACTTCCCACCAGAAGGCATCTTTCTTGACAAATAGTTACATGAAGAAATTGGACAGATTAAGACAGGCCTTCTGACAGATCTAGCTGTAATTCTTGATATGAAGGCATCAGAAGACAGCATTTTCTAGCAGGAATCAGCTTAAATCCTATTTGTTCACATCAATAATCTTTAGACAGTGATATTTCTTCACTGGTACAGTTTGTGGATAAGACAAAAATTGGTGGGGGCTTGTTAAATCACTTGTCAAAATACATATTTCAATACAGCCAAATGCAAGCAATTAACGTGGAGACAAATAATGCAGGCAGTACATACAGGATGGGAAACTATCTTGGCAAGCAGTGCCTTTGAAAAGGATTAGATAATCATTCCAACATGCTCTTTCCATCTTATGCTTTGGCAGAAACATTATTGCAATGGGGAGTAACACACAGAATTAAGCTATCTTGCAATCTATTCTGTGTTGGCAAGACTGTTATGGGATGACAGTGACAAGATTTGTTTTCCACATTTGAATAAAAATCATGTAAACAGCAGAGTTCATGTGAGAGAGAAATATTCCAGAAGACAAAAAAAATCTGGAAGCTTAATATCAGAGCTTGTAACATAAAAATCAAGGAACATCATTTACTCAGCTCCTCAAAGAGAAGACAGAGAAGTGACTTACTCAGCATCATAAAATGCATCTACTAGTAAGTTGTGCACATTCTTTGGCAAAGCAAAGCAAGGTGCCAGTTTATGGAAGCTAGAGACAACATGAAACTTCAAATAAAATCATTCTTTTTCTAACTGAACTTAATTATTGTTCATAAGTTAGAGTCTTTAGAACTCAACATTTAGGGATGGGGTAGGTAGAAAAACCCCAAACCAAAATCCAAACTGTCCTCTATGCCAGAAGCTGGGGCTGGTTGCAGTGGATCTCATAGTGCCTCTTAGTTCCATGGGAAAGGAAAAAAAATCTACATTATCATCTGTATGCTGAAGTTTACATATTCTGGGCTTTTTGCCTTTCTCTGAAGGATTAGACATTGGCTAAGTGGGACATAAAATACTCTTTATGTGATGGTTGTCTCACTAAATCAAAGGGTGTTAGACACAGCTAACACTGATTTCTCAGGGTCTCTTTGGGATAAATTGTACAATTCTGAAGACTAAAGAGATGTCACCTAAATAAATAGAACTTCATACAAACAACGTTTGAGGGAAAAAAAAAAACAAACACATGATGACTGGTCTTACACAGAAGGTTGGACTCAGATTTAATTTTGCTTTCATATAAAACCTAAGACTATGAAATGTATTATTCATTGCAAAGCTAAGGAAAATAATCTTTTAAATGTGATTTAGAATAACTGATTTAAGCATGACACCTTTCTACACCACTTGAAAGCAGCTTCCATATTCAAATATACTTAGCTGTGACCTTTTCATAGTCTCTCTTTAATTAGAGCACTTAAATTATCACATTCAATCACAGAACAAAATCTATTTGTATAAAATTATTTACAAGATTTTATGCATCCTTTAACAACTCTATGAACCTAATCCAAGTCTCACTGAAGTCAGCAGGAATTACTCACTAATTCAGAGAGGCTTGGCACAGCACCTAAAGTTATAAGATCAGTCTACATGGTTTCAGCAGAAAACCTGAGGTTGAAATCAACTTGTATGGCTGAGATAAAGTGTCAGGGTTATGTAGCACATTCAAGGAAAGTAACTGCACATTTCTAAATCCCCTATACCAGCTTTTCTGTAGAATAATTTCATATATTTCTAAAAGGATAGGAAGGCTATTATATTGAGGAGCAATATCTAATAACATTAGTATAGGAGTATTTCATATTTCAGTTAAAAGAATGGCTAAAATCATTCTAGATTAGGTAATTCTTTTAAAATTCACTACTAGAACTATGTGTTCAGTTTATGAAGACTTGCCTCATGAACCAACTCTAAGAGGGATATTAAATGCTATACATAAGGAAAGAGAACATTTTTAATGGTAACATTCAGATGGTGGCAAAGCTAAATAACCAGTTCAGCTGAGATTCCTCTGTACTAAACAGTGTGTAAAAGCACCCTCATGATTTGGCAACTGGTGTGTGCCACCCACAATGGACAAACATAAAACTCTCAGCCAATTTTACTTGTCTGCAGACCTCTGTCATATTAAGACTGGCATCAACTACTCCAACTTTGGGCACCTAATTTAGGTGCTTAGAGATGGGAATGACAGTCTGTGTTATGCATAAATGGCAATGTTTGAGTAGCAAGGGCCTGGAGGGGTAACCTGCATGGGAGGGTATGACTACAGTAAGGTGAGATTAACCCAGACTTAAAATCTAAAAAAACATTAGTTTCAATCCATGCAAAGAGAGAAGACAGTTTTTATGTTGTTTTGCACAGTCATTGGATTCAAATGAAAAATATCTTCATAGTCCCCTTGTTAATGACACTTGCTGAGTTGTATGTGCTTGGGTAATTTCCAGTCATCTCCAGTCCCAGCACAATGACAAAACACAAACTAATAGGCAAATGGAGGGCTTATTAAACTAGGAATTTATGAGCTGCCATAAAATTGCCTTGACTAGTAAATATTTCTGTTTGTTCTGGCTTTAGGAGAAAGGAACCTTCATTTTATAAATTTTTTTTATGCCTAATGCTTTCTTTTCAGGACTAAAACCCCATTTTCCTGAATATTAAGGAGTAGTGTGTCATTCATTTTGTAAGAGTATGATTGTATCTTGGCAGCAAACATCACTTTGAAAATCCCCATTTCCTGCCTGAAGAAAATTTTCAAGGACAAATAACTTTGAAATGACTTTGAACTATGTTATTCTAAAATTCCAGCTCACCCCTGGCCCTCTCACACTTGATAAAAATCACATTTCAGAGTTCCACTATGACTAGCTAATGTTAAGCTCAGAGCACTGTAGATGCCAACAAATAATACCATCTAGTTTTATGACAAATTTCTCTATGCATATTTATGAGTGTGTATCTAACTGCACAAATAAACATAAATACACATTTTTGAAAGAAAGGAATCTTGGCCAAAAATAAATAAAGGAAGTCAAGTGTCTTAAAAAGGCTGACTTTAGCATATTATTTTTGTATAGCAACATGCACATTTTAGGTTCCCATATATACAAATCCTTTCATGCATTACAGACAGCAGAGATCTTCAGGTTAATATGCCTATCAATCCTTTTCTGTTCATATTTCTAGAAATACAAGTTTCCTTTTCAGATTAAATCAGCATTGATAGGTCAATGGAGACTGTGTAGACTTTTTTAGTAGCTGATGATCTCCACCAGAACACCCCACTTGGTGTTTTTATCACATTTTTGTTCATTAGCCTGCTCAAGTCCAACCAGCAGTTTGATCCTAAGATCCATAGGTCTGTCTCTTACTGTTAACATGCAAATATCATACCAATGAAATTAGGGATTTGGGGGGAATGGATTCCTAACAAAGAATACACAGAGGGTACACCAGCTTCAGGCAAATAACATCTGTATAAAAAAGGAAAATACTATATGGAACAAAGGTAGCATAGCCAGGGTCACACAGATAATTACAGTCCAGGTTTGTTAAGCTGAGGATTTGGGTGGATCACTAGCTCTGCTTCTGAGAAGGGCAGTAGCTTGCCCTGGACCTGTATTTCATGCAAGGTGCAGCCCACCTTGCCAGTAACTGAGAGGGGCCAAGGCTGGACTGATACCACACCCCAGCCCAACACAGATGCCTCTATCACATGGAAAGTGATTCCAAATGATCTGGCAAAAAGTTACAGGTTAAAAAATCAGGATGAGCATTTCCTGAGTTATCCTAGCCTTAATTATTCCTTCAAAGTAGTTTCTCAAAAAACCACCAATCCTGCACTTAGAAGCAGCATCAATAAAATGTGTTTCTTCAGAGTGTCATCTCATTCCTTCAGCACTAGGGCTAATAAAGATCCATCAAATATTTTTTACACTGTGTTTGCATGCCTGAGCTGTAGCAAGCATACACAGTGATGCTGACACTGTCTGGAGGTGCTAGACTGGCTTTGTGTGTGACAAAGACTTGGTCAGTGCTTGGGCTTCTCTGGGATTTTGAGGCAGACAGAGTGTCCTTAGCATCCCTCTGAACAAAACAGCCAGGCAGAAAAAGAACTATAGCCTTGCTGCAGTACCACAGCTGAGAAAAAAAAAAATGGAGGAAAGAAAAGGGATATTTGTAACTCAAAAGTGCCTTATTGTTGGTCTTAATTGCCATCCTAGGATTTTGCAATGAAACTCTGCTGCCCACCTAGGCACATTAATCATGGCATTGCCAATGAATCTCTAGTACTAACATGAAGTAATGAATAAAATATATTAATGGCCACTGAACACAGTTATTTTACATTATGCATCATCTCCAGCAAGAAAGGATTAGTTTATTTATTAGAATTACTTCTATTTTTCTGAAAAATCTCCTTAGAGCATTAAATATTTTATAGCAGTTGTATCATCAACTGAGATCATTACAATAAAAACAAACAGATAAAACAGTTTTCCTTTCTCCCAAAATACAGATATATCTTAATATTTTTATGAAACAGATTCAGAAATGGCACACCATGTGGAATACTCATATTGAATCAGGTATTTAGATAACAAGAGGTAACAGTGTGGTCTGAGAACTTGTTAGTCAATTATTTTAAGCAGGATATAAAGGGATATAAAAATCTTTGTTTGAAACCTTCAACATTTTTTAATAGTTTAAGAACTATTGCCTAGTATTCACTCTGTCTTACAGACACATGGTGCTGAGCACCTTATCAACATTCTGGATGACTTTCTACCTCAATTCCACAGTTTCTCCAGGAAGAGATCTTCAAGCCACCTCATAACTCTTCAGTATTTCTGGTGTATTCAACAGCCTGACTCAAGCAAGGAAGATGTTTATCACTGAGATTTCAGGTGCCCAACTCACTGCACTGCAGTAAATTAGTAAAATTAGCCTTGGTACAATAGACTAAGTGGGTCTTCCAATTTGGTGACCATAGCTGATGCAAGAAACTGACATTTTTGATTCATTTTCCCCCATAGTTTTGCAGTTAATCTGTTCAATGACCTTTAAGACCTGAGGCAAGAATCATTTACTAAATAATTCTCTTGCAATCTTACAGTTGATGCGCATAATACTTCGTATAGCAACAAGATTTGTCTTTGCTGTTATGAACAATTTGGTATAGAAAGCTTTCTAATCCTTAATTAAAGGGTTTTATATTTATTACTTAGGAAGTTAGAGGAAAATATGCTTTTAAATAGGTACATGTTACACCTTATTTCATGAAGACCCATGTAGAATGACAGTCAAGTTTCTAAGAGAGTCTGGGAATTTAGCTTGTGAATGCCTGGAATACATAAGTTTCACCTTGGGCCACAAAAGCTATTACACTCTATCTTATTATATCAGAGAACATATATAACCAGATCAGTCACTGTCTAACATTGGAGGAAAAAAAGACAGAAAAAACCCACATTTGTTCTCATTGCTGAGTTTTAGACACTACATTATGTTACGGCTCACTCTTATTGAAAGAACTTTCTTACTTACTGTCAAAAAATGGACGTAGATACTTGTTGTATCCTTTTATTATTTTTTGTATAGTTGGAGGGAGAATTTCACTTTTTCCTTCAGCTTCAGGAATTTGCATTGACCTAAAAGGAATTGAAGATGAGGATATTTTAAAAAGATATTATCAATTATAGCATAGATGACATTCCAAGAAAACATTGCATTAACTTCAAGGTTACTGCTGATTACTGCCCATCAGATAACACATCATGAAATAGCTGCATGTTAGCATTATACAGCACTGTAAAAAAAGCCCCAAAAATTCCATAAAATATCATATTTCATTACCTGTATTAGTCTCTTACTGAAAAAAATTTATCACTTTTATACCTTAAAGTCTATGGTTTCTTTGAATTCTATCATTTCTTGACCCTTAATCTGAAAAGCAATCTTTAATACCTTACCTGTAAACAAGGTATTATTGTTGCAATCTAGGAATGTGGAAGAGATAATGACTGCTTATTTTAGCATTTAAAATTAAGCATAATAAAACATATTACATTTATCTCTCAGAGAGAGACACAAATCAATTTCAGAGACTAGTACATACAAACACTCTTAAAATTCTGCTTTTACAATGCAATTTTTAAACAGGTTACAGGAATAACCCTGTTGGTCAACATTAGTGAAGTGTAACGGAAACCAAAAACCTTCTGTGTTCAGAAACAGCTACAAATATAACCCATAGAAGTAAAATATAAAGAATTACAAACCCCATTTTTACCCTGGGGCCCCTGCCCCTAGGACAAGTTTGGGGCACAACAAGGGTCAGATGAATGAAGGCCTTAAGGAAAACACATACAAAAATTGCAATTCTTTATTGAGACGCTCTCAGGATCCATTTTTATAGACTCCTCTTCACCTTTTATGGGCCTTGATGGTCAGCGGCTGTGGGAGAGACACCTGTGGCCATTAAGGGCTGTTACACATTAAGCAGCTGTCCTATAGCAAAAGCCTTGCTCTTAATTTCTGCCTAACCCCTCCTGTGAACACCCCAAGAGTGTGCACAGGGTGTGTTTAGCCATCACAGATTCAGGTTGTGCTCATCATAAATTAAAACCCAAATGGTACTGACTACTTGTTGCCAATGATGTGTGAAAAGTGGGGTATGAATTCCAAAGACGAGAAGCAAATAACTGATTATGTCAATAAAACCCAGCTGACTGCAAGCAGGTGCATTGCCTCTGCTGATGGAGAGCAGCCATCTATATATTCACCGGGAGAGAAGACCTGTAGTTTTTACTGCTTGCATCAGAAGTGACTGGTTGTTAAAAGTGACCAGCTCTATCCATACAGTAGGTATCAGGAGCTGTAGCTGTGGTGGTTTGGCCCTAGGGAGAAGAAACTGATAGCTAAGGTAATAACAGTGTTTTATGATCTTTCTTAATACTGCTAAATTCTCACTGAATTGGTTATTCCCCATTTTTCCTAGAGCTGCTCCTGAAAACTCTGCTCACTCTTTTGCATTATATTTCTGGATCTCCTGTAGTTTGCTAGAGCTTGATCTTTTGTTTTTAATTTTGTTCTGTTTTTGAAATAGTTTGAGTTGTTCTGTCAGGAAACTGTGGTTTTCATCCACTAGGAATAATCCAGTATGTTAAACTGGTAAAGCTTAAATGCTGACATCATCTCACTAAATGCATGTGGCTAAATCACACTGTAGTTTTGGATGTGGTGTCCAATGGCCTGAAGTGCTGTTATTGCTGTGCAATTTTCTGTTCACTGGGCCCTATTCCCACAGGAGTAGCTGTTTTTCATTAACTGCTTTGTAATAGTTTAGGTATTTAAATAATCCTGTATTCTCCCTTATTTTATTCCTAGTTTTTTATTTCTGTATTGCTATAGAACTACAATATTGCTTTACTTAACCTAAAGTGTAGTCTTGAGTAATGCCAGCATTGAACTAAGGGAAGCTTCTCTTGTAAGTTTTGTTCTAAAGAAACAAATACACCTTACACTGAGTTGAAATGTGAATATAGATGAAAAGACCTGTTTTATATTGCATAAAGGTGTTAAAATTGGAAATGTACTTGAATGTAATTAAGTTCTTAAATACTGTATCTGCAGTAGATATCTCTGCTTTTGTAATCTGCATATAAATTTTAGCTAAGTGTTCAGTGAGCTGCACAAGTTCAATTTCACAGCATTACTGGATTGTTCTTGAATAGGTGTTACAAGTTGTGAAACATTAAAGGAAAAATTGTTTCTTTTTCACTGCAAAGGTATAGTATTATTCTGTTGATCAGTATGCAGTTGCAGAGTGGTCTGGTTCATTATTGTTAACAGCCATTTTCTGAAATATATCTTTAATTTTTTAATGTAAGTCCTTCCCTTAAATCACCTGAGGTAATTTATGATTCCCCTGATTAACACATGCTGTGTAACCTCATATCTCTGGTCTTTGAGTTTTATGGTTAAGTAAGAACTTGTTGACTTGGGAATGCTGTTGTGCAATAATTGAGGCTGTGAATTAAACAGCCACTGCTCCTTGTGTGCTATTTGTCCATACAATCTTTGAGAAGTCCTGTAAGCCAATATGTGAAAGGAACCTGATGCTTCCTAAATGTGTATGGTGTTACTGTTCTGATAACTTTGGGGATATTCAGAAGCAGATTGTCAGGATTGAAAGACAAGGAACCTATAGATGTTATGTACCTTAAGTGGTTTTGTTTTTCTGTATTTTAAAGCTTACTGCTCTGTGTCCTTTAAAGTACTCTTTGATTCACCTCCATTCATTGCTAAGCAAGAGTGAGCTCACAGCTGCAAACATTCACAGAGGATAAAAGTAAAAGCTGAGACTCATTCCACTTATGCACGTGCAGCTTCTCATCAATGTGTCTGAGCTTCTCTTTTACCCAGTATTTTTATATTTAGCTGTATGTTTTATAGTTAAATAAATCTTTATGTTTTAGTTCCCCCATTTTCTTAATGTATGTAAAATGAGTTGGCATGCATCTAAGTATGGAATTGCCTTGAAACAGATGTTCCACCCACTAAGGAGAGAACATGCTTTTACAGAACAAAACTGAGTATATAATTATTTGTCAGCTGGGAATATCTGTCTGTTCTGGGTTGTCAGTGTATAATAAATGCTTTAACTCATCAGGTTCAATGACCTGTGCATGCTTTTGTAAAATCTGAATTGTAATTATTTATTTTCCCTAGTTATTCTTGTGGCTCAAAAACTTCGTATTTTTATGGGCTTGGCTAAACTTGGAAGATAAAACAACTGCTTGTTATTTAAGACATTTCGAAGTTAGTGTCTTAACAGAATGGAGTAACTGGAGGGGAAAAAAGGGAACATTTGCCCTAAATCATAGTATATATCACCACTTTAAGCAAAAGTACAGTCTAGACACATGTATGAGAATATTTTTTCTGGCTATTTTTTGTCGGAAGTTATGTATCATGAAAAAGACAGAAACACCTTAGAACTGAGAGAAGATAAACAAAATGCCAGATACAGTCTGAGAAAGCTTTTGAAACACTCCCCTCAGGAAAACAAGAATAGAAAAAGCTTTTTTTGAGGCAATTCACTGACAGGCGAAGGGTTTACAGATGCAAATAAAGGTATTACTTCTGGTTTCATACTTGTGCTCAGTGATACAAGGGTTTTTTATGGTCTTTGTAGATAAACTAGCAAAATCTACTACGTTGCTGATTAATTCTCTGCAAAACAGATGTACTGTCATTTTTTTGTTAAACGATGAGGTTGAAACTGTAGCACTATGTTACCACCTACCAGATACAGGAACAAATACTGAAGTAACATAAGTACTCTTCAACTCAGCCAAAATACACCCCCCCCCAAAAAAAAAAACAACCAAACAAACAAAAAGAATCCTGCAGAATTTTCTGACTCCAAAAACCCAGACCAACATTCTTTAATTTGAAAATACCCTTTCTGAAATAAATTGGAGCCCTTCTTAGGATCAAATAGCATACATTTACTTAGGGTGATTCCTGATAATGATTTGAACTGCATTTTCTATTGCCTACTCAGATAAATTTGCCTCAATTTAATTTCTACACCTTGAAAAAAAATAAAAAAATTGCAATATGTCTGGTCTAGCCCCCAGGTATAGATTTCAATACTAAGAATGGGCCCTTTATGTGATTGTAATGTAATTTAATGTCAAGTGCTGAAAGTGAAGAAGTGTCAGTCAGGAGTGGAGAGACAGAAATGGAAGAAAAACAACCCCATATCATTATTGATTATAAAGTACTTGCTGGAGGACACTCACTTCACACATTAGCCAGAACTGGGTTATGTAAAGGATCACTTGGAAAATGAGAAATCACCATGAGAAATCATGACCCTTGCTTTGGGTGCACCTCAGCCCTTGGATATCTCTCAGAAATATTTCCGTGTTTCAGTGCCAAGCAGGATAGTTTTTGTTTTAAACAGCACTTTCACAAATACTTTCTGATTATTTTGCTAGAGAAAGGCATTTGTGTACCTAAGCATCGTCTTGTCTGTGAGGTAGCCAAGGGACAGAGCTGCTTCTGAGCCTCTGTTCGGATTTGGGTACAACAGGACCGCACCTCAATGCAGTGCACTTGTATCCAAGCTAAACAGGTGCTGTGTGTGCATGTGACTCCCATTGATACTACACAGGAATGAAGTGTCTGTCCTTCTGGATACTCAGCCATATGAAGATGTAAGAGAATTCACAAAGTCTGCCTGATAATAGTGAAGGTAACTATATACCACAAGCCGAGCTTCTGAAGTTTCATTGATGTCTTAGCAGTGTTTTATTATTGCCAAGTCATGAGTCATCCAGTTATTATAGAATGTGGCAAGTCACCTGATGAGGAAGAAGTTGGAGTTAGAGCAAGCATGTGTTCTGGACAAAGATTTCTTTACAGCACTGGAAAAGGTGAGGGAGGTGGATGCTTTAAACTCCCTTTCAGAAGACTGCCATCTGCCCCCACAATGGAGTGGAAGCATGTTTGCACAGCCACTTGAGCTAAAACTCAGGCAGAATCTTATCTTGAGTTTACTGGGAGGTGAAGTAGGTTAGGCAGTTCTAGATAGAGAATTGGCTCACAGGCTTTAAATACTTCACTTGAAGTTGGTGGTGACAATGTTTAACCTGTCCATGCTTACATTTTCTTACTAGAATTACTTGTAAAGAGAATTTTCTCCCATTTTTATAGAAGGAATATATTTTAAGTGTTCCATTTCTTTCTTAAGGGGTTTTTTGTCATGGCAACTGCATTGTTAGAAGTGTTGTTTGTACACAGAGGGAATCATTTTCACTTTCCAGCTTAACACAACTCAGATTTCCTGAAGACTTCACGATTTCATCAACAGAGAATAAGAAAACAGCATATTAAAGAGGTAATTATTTCTAAGATACTTTCCTTTTAGTGCACAATGATGATTTTGCTATCTCAAGCTTGTAGTAAATCTAGGTGGACTGTGTGCTTCTGTCCTTGGGCAAGCTATTATGCTCCAGGCAAGGACCTTGTGCTCATCTAAATTTGTTAAGCATCTGAAATCATATTCACACTCTCTACCCAGTAATCCTTCATTTGAGGGATCATTTGCTTAAGTTAAATTCCATTCTTTTTTACCCTCATCCATCTTTCCACTTAAAAAAATCTGTAACTTGAGTAGGACAGCTGAGATTCATGAAGTTCAGTCCTGTATTTCTGTCATTAATACCTGAGTTCTTTAATATTTGTAAGAAACAAGAATTCAACTGTCATAAAGATTTGACTTTGTTACCTGGTCAGATATTTTTCTAATTATAAGAAAGTTTATTTTAAATTGACTGATAATATATACTGAAGAAATAGTATTTTTTAGTAAATACTTCTTACCTATAAATCATCAATACAAAAAGGGCTCTGAGACTGTAGCACTTGAGACTGCCCCACTTAAAATTGCACATTTTTACAGGTTGTTTCACAAGTTCTTGTAGCTCCTAAAAACAAAAGGTTCAGAGGTAATGTTTTACAACACATTTGCATTCCAAATACACTAATTCCCCAAGGTATACAACATTAAAGATATTGTATCTTGAATAGCTTCTGTTATAAATGTATTGGTAAACACCTACATCAATTTAAAAAAACTCAAAACTTCAAAAAAAGAGATGACATCATGATTTATTTAACTTACCAATAGAAGCTGCACTCCAGTGTACTACAGCTCTTTCATGTTTCTCTGTTGGTGAAATATTAAGAAAAGTAATTGCTAAAGTATAAATAAAAGTACATATTTTGTATATCAATATATAAAAAATTATGTAAACATGCTGGAGAATTGCAAACACTGAATTTTGTCTTTGCTATTCATACTTGTAAATGAGTGCATCTCTGGCATATCAGTGCACTCCTCATAATGGAAAACACACAACACCATCATAGAACACAGAGCTGTTTAAGAGCAACATCTCTGGTACATGGATAGCATCAATAACTGCAATATGTAATTTCGGTAATCTCTTAATGAGAAAGAATGAAATTATATGCTTCTTCCTCTAGCTATTAAAAAAAAAAGAATCCTTTGACCATGTATAAATAATCACATATAACCATCCACATTCATGAAAATGTTTGGCTGAGGTAAGATGTGTTCTTCTGAATGGGATTTCTTTGCTTTTGTCAGTATGATTCACATCCATAGCGGTTATTTTAAGTAATCTGTCAGCACTGAAATCCACTTCTGGATGAAAAGAGTCTCAATCCATAGTTTAATGCAGCCATGCAACAGATCTGAAATTCACAGATTGTGCACACTTTTGCTATATTTCATCAGAGCAGAGAAATGTTATTTTTAAGGCTTGCTTCAAAACTCTAAAAAACTCTACATGACAGGAATATTACCTGCCCAGAATCTGCAGGACACTTTTCAAATGTTAATAAATAAAAATGAAATATCTGTTGCAGGTTTTAGGATGAGACAATCAAACATAATGTTTTCAGTGTCCAGAGTTTTGCAGGAGTATCTTGCAGTTTAAATTCCCAATAGATTGCTAACACTAAAGAATTTGAAGCTTCACTACTTGAAACTTTGTTTCACCATCCTTTAGTGAGCAATGCAAAATGCTAGCAAACTTTTTTAACCCCAAAGTAATTTTCAGTCTATAGTTCTAGTGGTAGTTCTAGTGGTATTTGTTTAAATTAATGCCATGTGAATGGTATATGACTTTTATGTAACAGTGAAGTGACAAAATGAGTTGTTAATGTCTCCAAAGAAAAAGGAAAGCCATTTAAATGGCTTTTTAAAAGAGTAAACATTCTCAGCATCTTAGATACTTCAGGCATACACCAGCCTGGTAAATATTAATGTCAAAATAAATCATACACTCCTTCTGACTTCCATAGAAAATCATGCATGAGACGTTAAGAGAACTGGTAATAGGAAAAAACAGCACAAATGGGCAGATGGTGTTGTCAGAACATTGCTCTCTACATGCTGATTCTGTAACACTCCTGATGCAGATCGTGGGATCTCTTTTGCGTATCTCATTTTGGGCTTGGATGCTTTCTACATTCATTATCTTTATCTCACAGGAAAATACACTAAAAATAAAAAGCCTCTTACTGACTTTTTAAGTACTTCATAAAGCTGCTTTTATATTTAGCTTTTGAATTGCTACTATGAGCTCCTAACATGTCTGAAGATCCTTTATAAACAGATTAAGGAAATCTGTGGATATTTCTGTACTTGTTTGGTTTTAGCTTTTACAGTACTGAAGATCAAAAGGAGTGGGCTCATTACTGATTTCTTTCTAAGACAGCTGGTTTACCTTCATTTCTTAACCAACATCAAATGTAGCATTTTTATGGGAGGATGGGGTGGAGAATTTTGGCCTTTAACATAGGAAAGGTAAAATACATTCTGTGGTGCATGGACTACTTTTGCATGTTCAGGAAGAGAGAACATCTGTCATTTCTATATGAGAAATACTAATCAAGAGATCTAACTGCCATGTCAACTGGCATCCCATCACTGCAACGGGACACTGTGTGCCAGTCCAGGAATTGAACTGGGTAGTTATTGAAGTCTTAAGATGTTTCACAGGTAATACTTATGCTGGATATATAAATCAGTTTCATGTGTGTACATGCTTGCATGCATGCACACATTTTTCTCTGCTGCCCCTTTTTTATGGGGCTTGCTGAGCTGGTTTATTCTGTTGAAAAGCCTGCCTCTTGGCATGTTTGAACATCTGGACCTTTCCTGTCATGCATTTCTTGATCAAATACCTATACATTTACAGCAGGATTCTTTCCTGCATATGTGTACCTGTATAACTAGTGGTATTCAAAACTCGTTCAGCAGAAACCGTAATATTTTCATCTCTCCCAGACCCTAGAGAAATACACATAACCTGTTTTCTGCACAGAATATTGAGCCATTTGGTTTAACTGGACAGACTACATGCTGTCCAGACTATTGTGCATATATTGACACATCCTCATATTCTATACCTACCGTTTAGGTAAAGGTAACAAATCTGCCCTGATTTCTCATATGATGAGAAAACAACACTTTTCTACTTTTAATCAGATCAGATTACTGGAAATTCAGTATTTATTATCTTCAGCATGACAGGAAAAGTAAATTATGCAAGTTTCACAAACCTTTGAGACTGAAATGGAATGAGGCAGACAGCTGGCAGAGGTACTAGCAGTATCCTAAAATTTTACTAGGAGTGACTTTTGTGTGAATGAATCAAAGGATGAGATGCCTGTTATACTGCAATATCTTATGCATAAATGGATACATGACAAAGACTAAAAATTATTAGATAATACACTTTGTCATATGGTAGGGGCCATATGCCTGAATTCCCATGGCTGTTACTGCAGGCATCTAAAACTGTGTAGAACTAGCTTCAAATAAAAAGCAGATGGTGGGTTTTAGAATATCAGTTGAATTACCATTGCAGCTGCATTTTACTTCCTTATCCAAACTGTTGAATGACAGTGCCTTTAAGTGCTTGACTGAAAAGTAGCTAGAAACTCAGGAGGGATTTGCCCAGAGTTCCAGAGAAGTACAACTACCTTCCTTACTCTAGATTCTCCTACTTGCATTGTCCACTAGAACAGCAATGTAACCAGTGAGATTTTATATTCTTTACTTTGTCTTCTGTTTGTTAGATCAATATGAACCAAACGGAGGTGAAACCAATGAAAACTGGAAATACTAAGGACAGTGGGAGAAAGGGAGCGGGCAAATGGAAGGCAGTCACAAGACAAGATTTGAAAGTAGAGGGGCAAACATGAAATGGAAACACTCCCACAGAATATTGGTTGAGATAAAGACAATTTAACAGGTAAAGCAAAAGCCGTGGGTGCAAGTAGAGCAAACAAAGGAATTCATTCACTTCCCATGGGCAGGCAGGTGTACAGCCATCCCCAGGAAAGCAGGGTTCCTTCATGTATCATGGTGACTTGAAAAGACAAATGCCATCGGTCTGAGTGCCACCCACCTCCCACCCCTTATTCACCCAGTGTTATATTCTGAGCATGACATGATATGGCATGGAACATCCCTTGGGTCAGTTTGGGTCAGCTATCCCAGTTGTGTCGCCTCCCAACTTCTTGTGGGCCCCCAGCCTCCTCACTGGTGGGGTGGTGTGAGAAGCACAAAAGGCCTTGACTCTGTGCAATCTCTGCTCAGCAATAACTCAAACATCCCTGTAATATCAGCACTCCTTTCAGTACTAATCCAAAACACAGTGTCACACCAGCCATGTGAAGAAAATTACCTCTGTCCCAACCAAAACCACCACAGCTTGGAAAAGTCAGCTGCATACAACACATTGACAGTAGTCACTGACAGAAAGCACTTTGTGGAATGAAGTGCCATGCTCTCTGTCTTTGTGTTAATCTGGATGCCTATCTATAACAGCTGCAGTTTCATGATGCTTCCTAAGTGTCCCTGAAATATTTGGATCATGAAAGAGAAGGAAATGCAAATTTTTTATACATTAAAATAATTTTCCATGTTAGCATCAATACTGCAGAATCTGCAGCTTGACTGAAAAGTAGCAAGAGGGGTTTTTTTAATAGGGCAAGTTAGAAAAAAGGAATAAAATCCAGTAGCAGCAAAATTCCAGGTCTAACTGGGGAATTGGCTGATGAAAGTGGACAAATGCATGTGTCTGCAACCTATTATAAGGGACACCCTCTTATTTGGCTGACAAATTGGCTTTTGGCATACCAGCTAGCTTGTTTATAAACCTTAGGCACATCTGATCTTGCCTAGCATGGGCATAAACCATGCAAGTCTCCTTGGGCAAGTAATCAAAGTTAGATTTACTTGGTCCACGGAAAGTAGCTGTCTTGTCATGTTTTCTTTGCAGATAGGCAGTACAGGGGCCATCTGTTATGACAGTGTTACGTTAGCTGTTGGATGGATGTTAGATCGCTACTGGTTCTGTATCTGGCAATAGTTCAAAGTGAAATACTGGATTCCAGTTATGCTATGATGTTCTGATCAATACAGTTGTCACATGTGCCAGGCAATAGAAAGTGTCACTTTCTCAATGAAACATTTGGAAAGTTGCTCCAATCTGAAAGCGTCTTCTCAAATTCTGTGCTCTGCAATGCTTTTGTCAAAGATGCTGTTCAACAGCAGAAGGTCATACTATTAAGAAGAATGAATTTAAGATTCACCAGGAATAAACACTGCTTCTCTGGTGTAGCAAAGTAGCCTGGAAGTGAAACTTCATAATCAAAAAGCATTTATAGGGCATTGAATGAGAATCTTTGAAACTTTCACAAATAAATCTGTATAACAAACACATTTGTTAAAAAAAAAAAGAAAGAATAGCAAGATTTTGGACTGTATCAGCAACAAGTCAGTTATTTATTTCAATGTCCCAAAAAAATGTACATGTTAACATGTAAAATCACTGTCCTCAAAATACACTGGAAGGTCAGAATTGAAGTCAAGCAAATCATTTGTTACAGCCATTTTATTTTTTTTTTTTAGTATCAGCACTTCTAACCACAAAAGGAGTAAGGACTAGCCATGCTGCTAATATTTACATAATTAAGTATATGCAAACTATCTAATTGTTAGTGACATTTGGTGCTCTGGATTGAGCTCTGTATTTCTCGCCAAGTTTCCTACATTATCAATTTCACGAACATAAAAGCCTTTGAGTAACTTACATAACCTATAATAGGCTTATTTTATGTTTATCTGTTGTGTTCACTCTGCATTTTGAATACATTAGATATTGTGGATTAGCTGGGAAATAACTGGCAAAGATGCTATTGGTGTTACACTTTTTTTCTGGAAAATGAATTTCAGGTTTATAACAACAGGGTGTTTAGGATGACAATACAATTCTAAGAGTTACTTTCTTGGAGCAAGGGCTAATTGTCCTTTTTCCAGCCAGAATAACACTGAACTGAAAGGTTTCAACAATATGCAGAAATGGATGTAGTAATAAACACTCACAGAACAGATTTTAAGAAATTGAAGTGTTCATGTGACCGTTTAAACTTAGTGTTTATTACAAGCTCTGCTTATATCTGTTGAGAAATCTATAGAAAATGTCATACAGACTATTTTCTAGTTTTAAAAGGCAGCAAATAATCTCTGTTTTGTTTCTAAATATGATATTAGATAGCTGACAATCAAAAGTCTACCAGATTAGTGGTGTTTGAGTAATGGTTGATGTTTACTGCCATTTGTAATTAACAACCCGATAAATTTCTTATTTGTTTGGATAATGGTTGTTTATATGTGTATGTAGACATTTTTACTTAAATCTTTTGCTCTGTATATCACAGTTCGGTTGTCTAGGCAGCTTGACCACTACATAACTCTGCAAATGTTTGAGTCCTCTTGTACCAAATGACAGGTCTCTAAAGTCTGAGACCTTTACTGGTTTTTTTTAAGGTGTACATCAACAGTCTAAGTCTTCCCACACCCAATCCCACAGATGAGGATTGCCTTCTGCCACGCTGGTCAGACAGTCACAAGTCACAGCCCACCCATGTGGCTTCAATAGAGCAGAGAGGCTCAGTTTTCATGTAGTTTAATGAATGAATGGGTTTGAGTTGAGTCAAAGAGGTAGGTAACCTTCAGAGGCTGCAAATGATAAATGAAACCTCAAACCATCTTTACAAAGGTTTTAACTGTGCAGAGAGGTGCAAACAGCTTTAGTGTGGCTCACACTGATGGCTTGGGTGGTCTCACATCAACCATCTGACACTTGACAGCTGCCTGGATGAGCACTTTAGGTCACCAGGTTTCTAAAGGGTACCTACAAGTGTGAGCTGAAAGCAGACACAGTGCTATCGCAGCATTAATACCAGTCTTCACTACTGACACAGACCAGGGTAACGTGTTCTTATAATCTGTAGCAAAAATGGAGACAGTTTTGTTTGGGCACTATCAAAATAGATATGATTAATATTAGTTGAAAATCCAGAAAGTTGAATAGAATATGTTGGTTTAGATTAAGAAAATAACAACCTGATTTGAAAAGACAAATGAAATCCTGTCTTTCTGGTGCCATCTTAAATTATTGTTCTTTAAGAAAGTTAACAGATCTAGAAAATTCTATCCGTTAACTTGGATGAGAGTCTCCTCACATAGATCTTGATGAATGCTTGAGCAAAGCTCACAGTCTCAAATTGTAGAAACTGTCCAGGACCCAACTACTGTGCCTGCAG
Source organism: Sclerurus mexicanus (assembly GCA_013396755.1). Classification (NCBI taxonomy): domain Eukaryota; kingdom Metazoa; phylum Chordata; class Aves; order Passeriformes; family Furnariidae; genus Sclerurus; species Sclerurus mexicanus. The sequence goes on from VWZF01002520.1 coordinate 101,646, forward strand.
CTTCCCTCTACACAGTCTCTGGCATGGGAGAATGAGGGTCATCTTGCTATATGTCACTGAACACATGCTTGAGGCTCTGAGGGAAAAATAACAGCCCTGCAGCAGCAGATTAGGCTCAATCATATCCATCTTCTCTCCTCGTTGAATATTTTGCAATGTGCCCTTGAGATTTATGACAGAAAATCAGGCCCTTGGTCTGCAATTAATTTTATTTGTAGTTGCAAAGGCTTGTTACTTTGGGGGGAAAGGGGAAGAAGGGAGGGAATACACCCCAGTGATGACCTCTTTTTTTTTTTTTTCTCATGCAAGTTATGAATTCGAACCACAGATTTTCTGGTTTTGACTATTGTTATGCATGACTGAAACCTTCCAGAGAAAGTTTCATTTTCTTAGTCACCAAACAAATGCTTCTCAGTTTGAGCCCAAGGTCTGTAATTCATCACTGAATTGGTAAGTGTCCTGTAACGAGGAGATTTACAAACTAACTATTCTGAGCAGTGCAGCAGAATGAAAGACTGGGAAGGAGAAAATCAGTTTCCAAAACAGTTTAGGGTTTTTGCCATCTAGGAAACTCTTGTATTTGAAATTAACTGGTACAAATTAATGTAATTAAAATTACTCAGTAGAATCACATATTTTAGCAAATTATAATCACGGGGAAAAAATGCTTTTAATTTTACAACCACAAAAAAATCTGAATGTTGTCAAAGTTTAGTGTCCTGGACTCAGCTGTACATTTTTGTACCTACTAAGGTTGAAGTCAGAGGAGTTATTCTGACTGAGATATGGAACTGAGCTCAAAGTCATCAGGAATTTGGTCTAAGAGGAAATCACACACAGAGCTTTGAAAGCAAGTAGCATTTTTTCAATAAAACTTCTATTTCACATTTTTTTCCACTGATGTAGGTTTAACTAATCTTCCCGTGTAGTATGTAAATGTGACTGTTGCAGGGTCTTCCTTTTCTTTAAGTACAAACTGCTTTGGTTTGTTCTAACACAGGTCATTAGAATTACCTGGAGTTGTCATGATGAAGATCAACCTTTAAGAACCCTCTTTGTAAAGTGTGACTAGACATTGTGTATATAGGCAATTGATTTTTTTATATAATTAGAAAATGAAAAGCCTGCTAGAAAAATAACATGCTCTCATTTAATTCAAGTATTTCCTTTCTTCATTACTTGGTGCCCAACAACAGGTTTAATCAATATGATCTTTTTCCATTTAAATATCATGCACCTTTTTAAGTACTAGCACATTGTTCATCTATGTATTCATTTGAGATGAGATGTCTAGATTTGTTAGAGAATTGGGGAGCCGGGGCAGGGGGGGAAAGTGCAAGCTGGCTCTTACATTATCTTTCTGCTGGGAGAAGTTTCTCCATGTGCCATTCACTGCTTTTAATAACACGGTTTGGCATTTTGGGGGACACTCGCTACTCGGATTTGACTTATTTCATGAATGGAAATTCGAGTTATTCTAAATTATTTTAATCCAGCAGGATAACGATGCCTCAGAGAGGGAAAACTAAAAACGCAAACACACAGCGCTGAGCGGAGGGGGAGGGATCAGAAGGGAAGGCAGGAGTGCCCCGGGGGAAGGAGCGGTGCCGGGGCCAGGCTCCCGGCGGGAGGTGCCGCGTTCCCGAGGCCGGCGCGCCTTACCTGAGCCGGGGCGGAGGGCGGCGGGAGCTCCGCGCAGCCTGGCAGCCGGCCGAGCACTGCGCCGCGGGTTCGAGCCCGCCCTCGGCCGGCAGCGGGCGGCGGAGGGAGAGGGCCCCCCTGCTACTGCAGCTCCAGCCCCCATAGGTGCCTCTGAGCAGCATTGCCCCTTCCCTGCCCCTCCTCCTTGGCTCGATCTCGTGTACACCCCTTATCAGTTTGCAGCGAGTCTGGGGGAAAGGACGCTGGACGGGGAAGTGGCGAGGGATCCCTGATAGACAAGGGTCTCAGGGGCAACGCTTCCCACGGCTTCTTTTTCTTTGCCATGCCTCCGTAACAGAGCTTACCTGAAAATTCCTTCTCACTGCCCCCCTTTTCTTCTCGCAATTGTCACATCCCGGCTGCCCCGGGTAGAAACTTCCACCCTTGTTCGCTATTTGATGAGGAAATGTTCTGGGAGTCTTTAGGTAACATTGTTGCAGTCTTTCCAGGAGTGACTGGAAGAAAAGGGTTAGTTTTGCAGATGTTGCTTTCCTTTCCGACCTGGCACTTCAGGAACTGCCGGAAGGGGGATGAAAATAACCAACTTCTCTGTGGAAACACCATTCCACACAACACAAGGTAAAGGAAACCACTTAGGGGATGTGATTACCAACCCAGGCTGTGTTAGGAAAAGAAACTTCTGACAGAATTTAAGATCTGCTGTCAGAAACCATTGCAACACACATGCACACACCAAACCTGTCCTCATGCTGTCACCAGCAGTAAAATATGGTGTTACTGGTCCAAGGTGAGAAGGAGGGAGAAGAAGATGATTTCAACTCTTTCAGTTTTAACTCTTGGTGCTGTTTTGGGGATTAAAGATTTGGTAACTGTTGAGGAAGGCAAAGGCTGAGAAGTCCCAATCCTGTATCTTCTAGTAACCCCCCTCAGATTTTGCTTCCTAGCACAGGAAGCACATGCTTCCTAGCTCAGGTCATGTCAGAAACAAGCATGTATTGTTTTCTTTTTCACAGAGTTATAGTCCTATTTCGGTTGGAAGGGATCTTTAAGAGTCATCTAGTCCAACCCCCTTGCCATAGGCAGGGAGATATCTTCTGCTATATCAGGTTAACCAGAGCCCCATCCAGCCTGGCCTTCAGCACTTCCAGGGATGGATCATCCACCACCTCTCTGGGCAACTTGTGCCAGTGTTTTACCACCATCATTGCAAATAGTTTCTTCTTTATCTAGTCTGAATCTACTTCCTTTTAGTTTGTCCTTTTCCTTACCTTTATCTTAAAACTAGTTACTGACATGTTGTCCTAAGGGACTATTTTGGCATCATATACCTGCTATAACTGCACTGGAAGATCTCCCCTGGCTACAGAACATGGGAAGTTCTGAGGCCCAAAATAGGAGAGGAAAAACACATCTCCCCATGGCAAAACATGGAGCAGGTCTCACTACTGCTGTTTGCCTTTCTGCTATTGTTATTTTTAAAGCTCTTATTTGTTACTGCACCTGTAGGTGAGAGAAATTAAAGAAATGTAGAAACCATTCTTTCCTGCAAATGTTGAATGTTGTTCCAATTATGAGTCAAGAATACATGCTGAGTGTGCCTGTCCTGGGGTACTTACCTCCCATATCTCATTTGAACAGTCTGTCTAACTGTATAAAGTACATAGTGTTTATATTTTTTTCATCAGTCAAGCAGAAAGAAGCCTGAGACCCAGTGGAAAAAAAAAATCCCTGATTGTTTCTATTGCAGAACAGCTGTAAGTGGGAGAATCGGCAAGTTTGGTCTCATGTGGCATTTCATAGCATTAGAACTGAGAAAACAGCTTTAAAGTCAATTCTGTTAGCAACTGGCATAGAAACAGTGCTGATGTTTCTTATTCCCTATAGAACTCCAAACACAGGTTACATATAATGGACAGTATCAGAAATGCTTAAATTCCTAGGGATCTCTTTCTACCTACTTCTTAAAAACCTATTTCAAGTTCCCACTAATTGCAAGTCATAATTTAAACAGAATGAAAATATTCTCTTTGAAAACGCAAAGGATCAATGTGCTGTTGCCTGTTTCAGTTCATAGTACTCAAATGGAGAACTCTGAATTCCCCCTCTAAGATATTATTTTTCAGCACCTGTCTGTATTTTAAGGCTCTAAGGCAGCTGCAATGTATTTGAAAGTCCTGGGCAGCACACCTTCTCCTCTTCATACAGGAGCCCTGAGCAGTAGTGGTCACTGGGACTTCAGATCACCTGAAGTAACACCTGGGTCATGACTGCTGGAGATAAGCAAATAAATGACAATATTAAAGGCTATGGCCTGTAATATTAAGGCTGTCAGAAAAACTCATTAATATAAAACTAAAACCTATGCTGGTTTCTTGCAAAGCTTATACTAGCCTTTCAGAATGCCTGAGGTTTTCAGTTTATGAATTTTCTGCTGGTGCTGTTGCACCCTCAGCAAGGGGGTATATTAGTTTAGGAGCAAATGTGAGTCTGCCCCCATGCACAAACATGCCCTGTCACCTCAGGAGTCACCTGGCAGTGGGTGTTTGTGTTCCCTGCAGCAGTGGGACCTCTGAGGCACCAAACACATCCTGCCCTTAAGCTAGCCCCAGAAGGGGACAGCTCAGTTATTAACCCAAGGCTTCAGTCTTTGAATAGAGCCATTCATCAACTGGGAAAATCAGCTGACTCCATCCTCAGGCTGGTAAAGAGTAATGAAATTGTTCTAGAGAACAACTTGCAGAAAAAACTCCTTGAATGCAAAATATTTAGATGTCCACTGTAAGAAATCATTTAACTCCTCTGTGCTTTTAGCCCTCTGCATCTGTATTGGAGCTCATGTTGGGTAAGTTGTATTTTTTAGTTAATTTTTCTTACAGTTTGTAACCTCAGAGGGTTGTTGTAACATTCGCAGCACTGATTAAACAGCATTTAATCTGTACTGGCTTTCAGCAGCTGCAATGCCAAGAATAATAGAAAACACATTGAGCTCTTGGTATTCCAGAGATTCCTGGAGATATATTAAATTCTGGTCAGCAGTCCGCCTGGGAGATTTTTTGGTGCTTGAACTGTTTGCCTGATAACATGTAACCTTTATCAATCACTCAATATTAGCATTATCACTTACATAATATATTGATACATAAAATGGGGTGCATCATAAATCAAATAAAGTTTTCTGATTACTATAAATTATGTGGGAAGTAGAGGGTGAATCAATTAGCATTCTAATACATGATAAGGCCTACTTTTTAATAGGAATGTTTGTCCATGAAAGTCTACATGTATATATATATATATAAACTTCATGAATAGTTGCATTTTAAATTATAATAATACTCAGTGACCTGGGGGCTACATACTCTGCAGCTCTTGCAGATTATTTGAGTGGAAAATAATGAGCATATAAAATGGCTCAAATTTAAGGTTTGTATCTTTCCTTTTTGCATCTTCTTGTCTAGTCATACAATAAATTTTTTGAACATTAACTGTAATGAGAATCACATATAAAACATAATCATTTTTTATTAAATATTTGATGACTTTGTTGAATTTTTTTCTCCTCTCGATAATCCTTTACTTGTCAAGTGAACTTATTTCACTACTTGCTACTTGCTGCTTCTTTCACTGAAGTAAATGAAGCTTAATGAATTATTTTAATGTTTATCTGACCTTTTGTAGGATTACTCTTGCTAAAATCAAGGCATATTCTCATGGAAATTGAGGCCTCCTACAGTACCTCTCAGCCTGGAGCACTATGGCTCTGTTACCTTGAGAGCTGCAGGTTGCACCTTGCACCTGAACATCTTCAGCTCAGACTATGCTTTCAGGCACTGTGCTAACCTTTACTCTTCCCATGTAGTGACAAAGCACTTCAGGATGAAACCTCCCTGGGAGCAAGGTACCTTCATCTGAAACCACTGTTTCTTTAAAGGCTGTTTTGAGAAGCACATATTTTTAGTTGTATCACTTGTCAGTTGATTCATAACAGCATGGCTGCATTTGTCATAGCTTTGTTAGCTCTTGCTACATGATTGAATATGTCCAGGTGCTGCCTTTAATGAAGCACTTTCATTTCCATTATGCCTGGAATAATGTCAATACTCAAGAATTAGATTAAATGAATGACAAAGCTGAGACGAAGAAGTGGATTTGATTATCTTGGGTAATTGATTTTCTTTGCATCATGCTGTCAGTGTCTGATAGGCCAGGTGGATTAACTGAGTCTTGTCAAGAACAGGCAGGCTTGTGCTAGTCCTGCATCATCATATAAAATTTTAGTTTATTTTCAGTATGACAGTGGAAATGTGTTAAGCCTACGACTGAGATGTCTCCTGCTGTTTTAAAAGACTTGGTTTGATAGGATTTGGTTTTGGTGTTTTTACTAGCCTTAAATGCTTACTTTTCACCATGTACCTCTTCAGCTATCAATAAAGAAAAGCCTTCAACCTCTGTGCTCCTGAGATATCAAGAAGTAGTTTTCACAATCCCCAGAGCCACAGGGAGCTGTACAGACATTAATGATATGTGTCATGATCATATCATACGTGGGTATTACATGGGGTTAAAAAAATGCACTGGAGATAGCACACTCCAAGCGGGACCAGGAAAAGCTGTGAGGCACCAAGCTCAGTCTAACTGTCCAGCCAGACAAATTTGAGTTGGTATTGTGTAGTACTAGAGATAAAGCTGAAATGCTGAGAGAAGGTTGACCTGTCTTCCTCAAAGAGAAGCTGGCATGATTACTGGACCTTTCCTACATTTCCTCATGCAAGAAGTGATTCTTGGAAAACTGCCACTTTCTCCTGTCCTTGTTCAGTTTGCCTGAAGATGCCAACAGTGTTCATGAATGCAATGATCATCTTTTCATCAACTCTGAGATATACCAAAACTATAAAATTTAATATATCACAGCTTTTTTCTTAAGCCCTACCTGCTGTGTGATCTGAGTAAGACTAAAAGAATTGATGAGATAATATCAAAACTCTGCTTTGACAGAAAAGATGTTTTTCCCAGCCCAAATGGGATTGCACTGTGCTGTGAACATGTACTGCATGGCTTCATCTGTTTATGGTTTAATTTGTTCCACTATACTCTATATCAGTATATTATGTGATATTAGAGAGCCAAAACTTAGGGAGATCTTGTAAAACAAACAAACAAAAACATTTCTTCTGTTTGTAAACGGAAATAACTTATTTTGATTCTGCCTTTAATTTTAGATGCTACACTTTTTACACAAAGGAGTTTTTTCTGCTATTAATGTGCTCTTAACAGTTTTCAAAGTTTACTGAGAAAATGAAGACAAGTCTGTTTCTCTAATTGGCTGTGTACTAAACCATAATCTAACTCCTACTTGTACTAAATGTAAGCTTCAATGTGCTATTTGTTAAGGCTTAGTAGCTACTTACAAATACAAAAAGGATTCACCAGTATTTCTTTTAAATTTAGGTAGGAACATGGAGAAAGTATTTCTAGCAAGCACTTGTCAGGCTTTCACTTACTGTAAAATTATGCAAGGGGAATAATAGCAAGGGATAATAGTCTTTTTCATGTCACTTGAATTATGATCTCTTAAATTTTTCAAATTAAAATGTAATATCCACTTCAGTCAGCTTTATGAATATACTGAACCTCATTATGTAGAAATATGAACCCATATGTATTTAAACCAGTAGCTGGTGAAGCTAAATTTTCTACAAGCTCATTTTAAGTACGTGATGACAACATTAATTTTTGATTGGGAATACCTCTTCATAAGGCTGTCATATTTGGAGAAAAAAATTACAGGAAAAAAACAACTTATGTACTCAATATAAACTATGTGGCTTTTTCTAGGAATATGACAAGGGGAAGATTGGAAGTATCTGGGCAAAGGTAGTGATGTGCATTTTCCACCAGCTGCCCCAACAGTCCTTTGGATGACACAAGCAATCCACTCAGCATTGAATACCTCCTACAGTTTGCAGTAAGCAGAAGGATGTAGTTCAGGCAGGGTTAGAGGAACACAGTGGTGGGAGAATCTCAGATCCCTATAAAGAAATGGGTAACCTGATGTTCTGGCCTTCCTCGGGCTGACTCTTCTGTAATGGGTGGAGATCATGCGTGTCAATGCCTGTGACTTTGACTTTGGAATTGCAGATTATAGAGAATGAAATAAATACAGAATACTGAACTAGGTTTCCAGGCCTAAGCCTAAATATCCCTGTACTAAAAACCTTACAAGAGTCTGAAAAGTAGCTACCATACCTTAACATATTTGCAGTTTGGGTCATGAAAAAGGATTTTCTCATGTTTCTATGTAAGTCAGGAGTAAAATTCTAATCTGTGTAACAATGGATCTTATTTTCACAGAAAAACTGTTATCTGCATTATTCTGGGGGCTAAAGAGTTTTAAATTGCAAAAAGATGATGTGATAAGGGTGTGTTAATGTTCAAATAATTTTAATTTTCCTCAGGAGTACCGGGGGAGTTGCTATAATTCAAAAGATATAATATCTTTCTAATCTATTAAACTAGAATTAAAAATAATTATGAGAACAGAAAATGCTAAAGGCAGTTCAAGGAGTTACAGATATACATGACACAAAAATCTCCTAGCAAAAGTTAATGCAAGTCAACATCTACAGTGGTCTTAAATGCCACATTGATTCAAAATCACAGAGTTATTGATGAAATGAGAATGGATTATCTTCAATGTCTCTTTTAATGAACTCAGTAAAGAATTTGATACAAGCCTACTATATGAACAGTCCTTGGGATATTAAGTTCTGAGGCTCAGAGCCTTATAAACCCACTGTTTTTTAAAGTGTGTGTAAGTTTAGAGTATTCCAAATGTTAATTTTACTTATTTTGGGTTTTTTGTTGTTTTCACAGCACTGATGCTGCCCTATGTTCTTCAAGTGTATTATACTGAAGTCTTGGAATTTAGATTAGAAATAATTCTTTAATACTTGAAGTTATGTAATTATTAATCTCGTCTGATTTATGTTACTCTATGATCAAGCAGAGTAATAAAGTTTATACAACTTGATTAAGTTAGTTTTACAGTCTAATTCTCAAGCCATAATAATACTATTGCCCTATAGTGAAGGAGAAGCCTGGAAAACCAATGTAGCTGGGCAAAATGCTCAACCCTTGGGTCTGGGCTGACAATAAACAGCTGGAAGATAAGAACTGCCTGTAATAATTAACTTATTAGGACCAGGATTGTGAGAACACAGTTCCTGCATTTGGCCCGTGGATGTAATCTCTGGTGTAACTGTACTGTAACTGTAACTGAAGTACCATCAACTATCAGCTGAATAAGGGACAGAGAAGGTTCAAGATTTTGCCTTTCTTCTGGGGCAAAAGTAGCTCGTCTGTTCTACACTAAAATACATGCTTTATTTTCATGTTTATTTACATGAAAATTTGGCTAATTCAACATATTTGAGAGTAATTATCAAATCTGAGGCAAATTAATGAATGCTTCAATGCCTCAGGACAAATTAGGTGGGAGCTAATAGATAACAGCTAATAGATATGCCATATACTTTATTTCCTTAAAGAACTAGATTGGAAAAGAATTCAAAGCTGCAGACATAGTGAATTTCAACAGTGTAATAAAGCAGTTAAGGTTTTCTCAGTTCTGTAATGTTGGCATGATTGCACAATGTCTAGAATTAAGGGGGATAACTTTTATAGTTGAAGTGCTGACATTTTTGAAGAAACATCAGGTTTATCTCTGAAGTAAAAGAAAACTTTTCAGGAATCTTATTAAAAATGCAAAGTAAGAAAGTTATCACACTTTGTACAACTAAAATTTGAAAGGAAGGTAACTTCTTAAATTTTAGTTAAACAGTTCTACAACAGATATTCTTCTGTAGTTTAGTTATTAAAATACATACAAGTAAAAAAAATTTGGGTAGCTGTGAACCTAAAAAATTGACATTTTGCCTCTTGAAGATGAATACAGAATACTGTCTAGTTTCTGTGAACAAAAATTACTTAAATTAGTTCATCTACTGCCATCACATAAAATAGTAAGCTTTAAGAAAAACATCATTTACAATATATTCATATATTTTAGATTTAGTGTATAATACCAACATGAAATTAGAGAGGTTTGGCCAAAGCTGCAATTCTGGTTTACTCTGTTCTGCCCATTTTCTTTCTAGCTATTATTTTTCTGATCAATTTGTAAGACAGAAATCTGAAAAGAAAATGTGAGTTCAGACCAAAGAAATGTGGATGTCACACCCTTATTCACAGATTACTCCTTTTTGACACTGCTAGATATCTGCCTATGTCTAACTAAAGAGTCTCTGATGTTCATTATAGAGCAAAGCAGGTATAAGCCTGGACAGAAAATCAGCTCTGTACAGACACTCTTTTGTGCCCTGAAATGTAACAACCAATGAGAAAAAGAAACTGTGGGGAGGAAAAAAGGATCTGGGCTTGAAATAAGTGTAAGTTATTACTTAACATTTCTGAAATTGCACATTTTGATCTTTACAGATGTTGGCATATACTTCAGTGAATGAGAAATCACAGTTGATTCCAAGATGAATAATTAAAGTATGTGCTCTGCTGAACAGCTTTGAGCGTTATCTTAAAAGTAAGATTATATATATTTTAATGACAGAGGATAAGAACTTCTAAAGTGTCCATTATGTCAGCAGAACATCTAGTATAATAGTTTAATATCAAATATATACTATCCAAAATTAGTTTTCCTGGATGTATGTGTTTCCCTATGATTATACAATAGGAAAAGAAGACTCAGTCAGTTCTGGCTTATTTTCAATCATTGTGTATCTACGGATAAGATATATCAAAGCTGGTTTTAATAATGCATACAGACTACTTACTGCTATAGTTCCTCATCTATTATCTTCCCCCATTCAAGAGGAGCCTGAGTAGAGCATGGCAAACTTTACTGATGCAGGTATTTCACGTTTTCATTCCCTAAGAAAAAGTCCTGCTCATGGCAGTGACACACACAGTGGAAGGGAGATGGGTTTATTACTCACTGAAAGCAAATTCAAGTGCGTTTGATCCTTACCTTTTGGAAGGAGGAAAAGGTTTGTGTTGAGGACGGTACTTTGTTCCTGCAGAAGGTGGCAGTGTGGTACCATCCTCAAACTCAGGGAACCCTCCGCTGCTTCAGCAGCCTCCAGACTTTGGAGGGCAAGCGTGCATCATCCTGCGCTCTCCTAGGCCGGGACCGGGGCTCGCACTCCTTGAAGACCTGATCCAGGTGAGGTGCATACAGCAGTACCTGTAAATAACCATAAAAAAAAGAAAAAAGTTTTTAAAGAAAGATTGACAGGTGGTGTGGGCATTATCATTGCCAGGGGTGGTCATTTCAACCCCAGAAAATGATCAACCACGTTAGTTTTTAAAGAAAATGCCTTTCCTGTGGAGCTGGTGGGTGTAAGGGGTTTGCTGCCTTGGTAGCCGTGGGGAGCTGGAGGTCAGCGTGCTGACACATGCAACCAGCTCATGCAATGTGCACAGCTCGTATGACACGCCACCACGCCTTAGTTTAAAATGGTTGATTCACCTGCAGGAGCGCAACAGATGACAAGCTACTGATGCAAAGTTGTTCAATAACTATGGACTGATGTTGAAAATATGTGGTGCAATGTAAGGTTTGAATCTTTCCCTACAGTATAGAATGCTGATGGGTTCAGTCCATAGCCAATGTTACAGGTGTAATGGCTTGTTTCAGGGAGGAGTATTATGTAACTACAAGTATTTCCTTGTAGATGTGTTTAGATACCACTTACCTAATCAGCTCTCTGTATTGCATAAATAATCCTTTTTTGAACGTTAATGGGTATTTGGGTAGTTCAGAGTGGGATTCCAATCTTTGTAAACACTGTATGAAACGCTGGCTTAGTTATGCAGTACAAGCAGTCAACATGTTGTTAAAACTTTCTTTAACTTAATTTCAATTCTTTTTCATTCTTTCTGCCTGTATGAATAAAAAGACTGCCTAAGCTATGAGGAAAATTAATTCTGTCATTTAGATTTTAGTGAGTGTCATCTGAAAAAAACCTACTAATTACAGAAGCTCCACCACAGAAGTAGTTTTATTTGAGAGTAATTTCATGGTAACATCTCTATGATGTAATAAAATTAGATTATTTTCCAATACATTCTTGTGAGAGTTCACATGGAATGAAAGAGTGCACTTGCACTAATTTATTTTGAAAAGAACTTGAGACAATTATTAATATTGGAAATAGGGAAGTATCATTAACATGAGTAGGGAAAATATGACACACTGAGCATGCAAGGATTTGTATATGTCACTGTCTTCAGTGATTTAATGTAAGTGAAATTTCAAAGTAACTGCAGCCTGGAAATACTCCAAGAACTTTAACCTCTGCAAAAAAACTTACTTATGAAAGTCAGGGGAGCTATTTATTTGCTCAAATACTGTCAAATATTACTTGAATTTTAAACAGTTACTGTTAAACCTTAGATATATACTTGCTTTGTGTCGCATAGATGTTTTATTTTAAGACTTTTCCCAAACTGATACAGATTTGTTACTGTGATTAAAAAAAAAAAATTTTAATTCTAAATATTAATTGAATTAAAACCCAACTACAGTACTTTGCTGCTATAGGCCAAGGTAAGCATGGCATACTGACACTTAAAAAAAGCCCTCTAAGTTGTGTAGTAAAAACTTTCACAAGCTGAAGGGAACAGACTGGGAATAATGTTAGGGTTAAAAAAATATTTGCATGTAATTAATATTTGTTTATAATGTTAGCTTTAAACCAAGTCTTTAGCAATACTTCTACATTTGGGCACTACATAAGCAAAGTGTTGCAAGTGGCACTGCTGTTTATGCTGACCAGGTTGTGTTTAAATGCTGGAATTATTAGTATACCACATGCAGTTAAGGGACTGAAGATCTCAAAGCTGTCTTGTCATGGTACTGGCAGAGTTGTGCCCAGTGCTACCATACTGGGAGAGCTCTCTGACGGAGGTGAAAGGGTTTCTAGCACATCAGGAACAAGATTATAAAATTACTTGCTAGAGCAAATGTTTTGTTTAAACCTTACATTGCTTAAACTAATACATTGGTGAAATAATTTAGGTTTTTTAAGACAAAATATTATGGCTGAAAAATTAGCTTATGTGGGGTAGATACTACTTTTTATCCAACATGCCCAGTGTCACCATGGCACTCTAAATCATTGCCTCAGTATCAGCAGTCATGTGAACATCCAGGGATGTTCACATACTTTGTGAGATATGCTATTGTATTCAATCTTCAATATTCATATTTTAGTCTCTAGAATGGAAAAAAAGAGAACTATGAATGCTTATGTTCCTGTTTCTGCAGGATCATATAAATGCACATAATTCATTTTAGCTACCCTTTTCTTGGAGAATTAATGTTTTGGCATATCAAGGAAGTTTTGAATATTAGGAATTAAACCTTGCAGCACATGGACTGGTAAGTCAGCATTCAACTATCACCATGTTTTACAAATATCTCAAAATACTGGCTTTCACTCTACTTAGAAATGCTTTATTTGGAAAAGTTTCTGCTTAACTACCTCTCAGAGCCTGAAGTCATCTCAGATATTTCAGGTTGAAACTGCTTCCTGAACCATCTGCAAGAGCTTTTTTGTTTACTTGTGCCATAACCTTGAAGAAAATAGGATTATATTTACAGTAAAATTCTTGAAATATTTCTAATCTGCTTTCATCTGCAACTCTACCGTTTTTTTACTTGCCATTTGCTGTGAGAAGGGGGGTGGGGAAGCATCTACTACTTGCTTTCTTTTCAAGTCAGACAGCAATATTAAGAAGTAATTTTATTTTTATAAGGTACTTGAGGATAATACCATAAATATGTCATTCTCAGTCTGTGGCATAAAAGCAATAAGCCTTTTAGGAACTGTCAAATGCAGCTCTGGAATGGGATGATAACAGTACAAGATATTATTGCAAATAAAAAGATTTTACAAGGTAAAATAAAATTCATGTAATCAATGCAAGTTGCTTTCCACAAGTAAATCTGAGCAGTTCAAGCAAGTTTGTGTTTTGATTTGTTTTTATGATACTGATTAATTTCCACACTTGAAAACACTAAGCCTAGCATCACATCTCTGGTTGGTCAGTTTTAACCCACATCAACTTTAAGTGAGGTACTTCAGTACAGGTTATTGGAGTGAACTAGATGGAAGCAGCAGCAGACCCAGACCATTTCCAGGTCTCCTACAGGGTTGAAGGGAACTCAGAAAATGCTTATTAAGGGCAGGAGTGTCAGGTTCTCCCTGATGCTGCTGTGCTGGTGCTGGCTATGGAGAACAGCATGGAGGAAACTCTTACTGCTTTGCTATGGGACTTACAGCAGGAGCCCCTCAGATAGCGTTTACACATCAAAACATCTAGAGGCTATTTATATGGGACAGTTCCTTTTGAAGCAGACAGTGACACAAACCAGGACAGACAATGTCTGGATGGATCTCTCCATGCGTTTCTGACCATTTGCATTGTTTGCCCACCCAGTGATGGGCAGCCTGCAGGGCAGCCCTCAGCCCAGGGGGGTTTTGCAGTATGAAGATGCCCAAGGGCATGGACCAGAATGCTCCTGGGATGCTTTAAGATATGTCAGGTCTGGGATTATACTGCATTAAAACAGTGAACTGCAACTGTCTGTTAACGCACAGATGCTCACTGACCAAAGATGAGGTCTGACTAGTCATTTGTTAGTGACAGACACAGTGCTTGCAGTGGGTGAGCCACACAACCCTTGCTGTCCTCACCAGTACAGCTCATATCGGTATATTGCATAATTGCAGCTCTTCAGAATGTGTACTTGTACAGCCCCTGCAAGTCCCTGTCTCAGTTTCTCCAGTAGGTGATTTAAATTCTAATGAGACACTTGTTTCTTTCCAAGAAACTGCAAAATTGCTACTCTGATCAAAACAAAGAATACTTTTGTTACAGAGAGGCTTAAAAAAGCTGTGGACAACTAGAGGAGGCACAGGCAATACTGAAAAGCACTATGCTTTAGAGGTGCTTCTCAAACACCATCTCACCTCCTCAGTTTGTAAAAGACTTTAGGCCTGATAGAGGTATGTCTTGTCATAAGAACTCACAACATTCTGTTGCACCATTTGAGCAATTCTTTTTGTTGTATTTATTTATCTTTTCTGTAGAGAACATGAGAAAGGCCTATACACACCCTCAATTAGGAGATTAAAGAAACAGACAATTAAAAAACAAGCTTAATCCTGGTTTGTTTGGTTGGGGGGTGGGAGGAGTGGGATGTGATGTGGTCTTTGTGCGTTTGTTGTTTGGTTGAGTGTTTTTGTTTTGGGGGTTTTTTTTGCTATAGTTAAGAATCTTGAATATTACAGCAGGAATGTTTTGTTTTGGGTTTGTTTGTTTGTTGTTTTACATAAATAATCTCTTAATGGATATTACAGTTTTTAAATGCTTTTAAATGTTTCAACAGTAATCCAGGTGCAGTTGCCTAGTCCCCAGTGGCCATGTGGCAGCACAGTTAATGCAGTCAGTATCCTAATGCACTCACTGAGTGGCTGCCATTCGAGTTTTCAAGTCCAGCCTGAATGACCAGTATTATTTCACTCTTGTGCTGAATTTTGGCTGAAGTCCTGGATTCCTCTTGAACTCAGTTTTTTTGAATTGCAATTGAAGGTGTAAGATCAGGACTCAGGCAGCAGTTCCTGAGGAACAGCGTTGCACTTCTTGGCATTAGGATTTGGTGTTGCAGGACTTTTGTTGCTTGTCTTATCCTCGCCTTTAATTTTTTATAGTCATGTAACAGTTTCTAAGAGGGTAAGGTAGGGTTATAGATTTCCTTTTTAAAAGGGTAATTGAGAAAATGACACAAGGAAGGTGGTTTATTCAAGAGTAGCTTGGCTGTTGGATTCATGAGAATGCTAAAGATACAGAAGACTACCTGGAAAGGGGTAATGAAATGAGATAAAGAAGGTAAAAAAGGAATAATGAGCAGAGCTGGGTGAGTCTGGAGAGCTGATACTAATTACTGGTGAGAGGACTTGTCCTTCCCCCTGTAAATTAATGGTAGGGTTAAGCTGTCTTTATCAAATCAGACTTAAGGGATGGAACATAAATATCTAAATTCCACTAGAAAGATGAAAATTACCTGGAAAAATCCTAGTAGGGTTATCATTCATTGGGAGACTTGTACAGATGTGGGTTTAAATAAATAATTTTAATGTAAGTACTGTATTCCTGCGTTTTGCTCTTCCTGTGCCACAGTGATTAAGATGGAAATAAGGTCAATCTGTGGAACTTTTGGATTCATACCTTAGGGTGGAAAAAAAGAATGAGGAAAAAAATGAGGGGAAAAAATCAACAGATGCAATTGTCTCCTTCAAATAAAGAATTAATTACCAGTGAGGACATGAACAGCATTCTGTAGCTTAAATGATTGCAGTTATTAGAATGTTAGCAAATACTCTAAAAATTAAAGACTGTAAATGCCATTTTTCTGCAGGTGAGCAATAAATAATTTCATCAAAGTAGCTATTAAATTATTTTTTGTTGTAAGTCTTGCTATATAAGAAATGCAAACAAACAACACTTTTCATAAATGAATGCATTATGCAGTAGAACTTCAGCTTGGCATAGCTGTCCATTATTGTTATCATTATTATGTTTCAAAAAATAAGTATATTAAATATCTGCAGGATTTTTGCCAGATCTCAGTTACTGGCAGTCATTTAGAGCAGTGATGATAGGCTACTACATAAATGATGCAACACTGGTACACTGTATACACTGTCGTATTTAACTTAGACTTATAGACTACGTCTGGAAACAATTTAAAGGAATGCTATTACTGTTTTTCTAAAGTAAAACAAGTCTTCATGCTTTAAACCTAGTTTAGCAGCTTTTCATTCAGTTTCTTAGGCATAAAAGCACACGAATTGTAACAAATGGAAGATGCACAAAATCCTCTCTAGAGAAAACAGATTAAAACCTCAGGTGAAAAAGTGTGATATAAAAAAAGAGGAGAGCAGAAAATATTTTTTAGGAGAAAGGGACTAAGAAAATGAGAGAAGGGAGAACTTAAAAGAGAAAGAGCAACCAATAGATGGGGGAAGGGAGCAAAGGAAAGCGAAACATTAAAAAATGGAAGAAAAAAAATGGAGTTGAAGGATGGGAAAGGAGACCACGCAAAAAAAGACTAACAGCTTGAGGTTGGCAGCATCTGTGTTTGTACATACTCACGCAGCCCACCCAGCCCCGATGCCCCTCCCAAAATTCTAGGAGCTTGGTAAGTTTCAGTGAAAGGTTACTCTGGGAAAATGCATTTTTCTATTTCATACTTCTAGGCAGGCCTGTGTCACAGCGGTAGGTAATGCTTTTCCCTGAATTCCAGACTGTTCATTGAAACAACAAATACAAAAATAATAATAATGAAAAGCACTCCGAGCAAAAGAGAAGCAGAATAGACCAGGGCTAATCTGCCAGCACTCAGAGGAAAAAACAGTTTTCCCCACCACAAAGAACCCTATTGTTCCCATGTTAAGTATTTAATTTTGCCTGCATTTAAACCAAGCTGTCTTAAAGTCTGTTTTCTTACGATGGGGAAGCATGTGCCAGTTACTGCAGCACTGTTCAATGGCTCCAGGGAGGAGCTGACCTCTGTGCTTTCCAGGGCTGTTCAATTTTTCTCAGCCTGTTTAAATTGGTTTTTAGTGGAGGAGAGTGCAACCTGCCCTTTATGGTTGGGAAATCTCACCACCTGCTCAGCATGTAAATGTTGGGTATTAATGACTGATATACACATATGTCCTTCTGGTAAATCTTATTAATGAACCTTCAGCATATACATTTTCCTATAGGCTTTGTCACTGTTGAAGCTCAAATTTTCGGTTGTTCTGAGCTAGGAAATTTTTGTGTGCATTCTCTACATAGCTAACAAAAGACAGGAAAGGATCATTATGCAGTGCATTTTCCTGGTAGGGTGTCAAGTCAGGGAGCATCTCTCCATCAACATTAGAAGAATTTCTCCTTTATTTAGCAGAAATGAGGATGCTATTAATATAAGCAAGCTGTTATTAACAGATAGTTACTCACACAGTACTTTCAATTATTTCCTCCTACAGTCACATTCACTCACTCACTTGCACTCGTTTCCCAATGAGGAGATGGAGAGGGTTGGCATGCTACTGTGTCTGCTTCAGCAGACCCATTTATCGTGTTTTTAAGAAACCAAGAGAGGAGTATGGGGGGACTGTCACTACACAAACCAGATAATGTGAATTGTTGTTACCACAGCACTCTTGGATAGCACTTCTGCCCATAACTACAGTCTGAAGACTTTAGGTTATGAGGAGCATACAAAAAAATATGAAACCTGGAGAAATTGCTGTTGTCTTCAATTCAAGTTTAAGCTACCACTTGGAACTTCTGCTTTCAATATTGCAAATTATTTGAAGCAGTGAACATTGTTTTGAAAGCAAGTGAAAAACTCTGTTTTTCTTGTTTGTAAGGATGGTATGGTTAAAGTTCCTGTGCATCTTTGCATGTCTGTGTTGTTTGGTCATATGGAGTATAAATTTGTGGGTTAAAAAAAAAAAATCATCTCAGAGTAATATAGTTTAAAAGTATTGTATTGTAGACCATAAGAGGATAAAACATCTGAAATCTCCAAAGTGTACTGACCTGGTATATTTTTACACTGTGTGGTATTGTTGCTTGGAGAAGTTCCTTGATGCTAAAAATAATCATTTCTAACACTGTTTTCTATCTCCAAGGTTACTAAAACTTTTTAACCTAAGCATAATTAAGATTATACCTAGAGGATATATTTTTAGCTTGTTATATTTTCTGTGATGTAATGTTGTTGCAGAAGACACGGCTGAGTTATGGGAAATCTGTGTGAGAGAGAACAGTAGAAGTGAAATCAGTAGTTTCTACAGGCAGTTGTTCTTTCAACAGCTTTTTGCATTGGTGCAAAAATTTTGCTTAATGACCCACAGGTATTTAAAGACCAGCTACCAATTTAGAGAAAGAAACTTCATGTAAACCCTGAAGAAATTTGAAATCTGAGTTAAGATTGAAAGTTCATATGTTCTAATGGATTTGAAACTGGAATTACTCACTGGATTCACTTTTTAACACTATTTTCTTGCTCCAGAGTCTTTTAAGAAGTAGACTGGAAATGAAAAACATAAATGGAACTGATGTGCCTGTTAGTTCTGCTAATATCAGAGGGCTACAAACTTTTTTTTTAATGTAGTTTAGTATTTAGGTGTGTAAGTGCTGGTTAACTTGAAGGCCTGCTGAAAGCCTGTGATCTAAACAACAGAACCGCTGTCCTCAAAGTCTGACAGCCATCCTACAGAGTATTTAAATTAGCATCTGCTCAGGAATTACTGCCTTCAGCTGGGGGTAGCCACCCATTCATCTCGGGGGCTTGCTGGTGCAGCAGGGCTGGAGCTGGAAAGGGCTGAGCTGGGGAGCTCTAGTGCAGAATCCCTTCCTGAGCCAGGCTGGTCCTGCTCCAGCCCTGCCACCCCTCCTGACCTGAGTGTCACTCAAGGTTGTGTATTGCTTTTTACTTCATTAATGCAATTGCTTTCATAGAAAAAGAATTCCACTGCAGGATCTAAATGGGTGGTTAAATCTTTATTCCAAGTGTGGCCCACACACCTGGGGAAGAGTAGAACCATGAAAATAACAGGGCTTTGTCTGCAAATGAGAACTGATTTCAGAGCCTGCTAATTTTTAACTGAAAGAGTTAAGGTATCTCATTTGTGAGGCAAAAAAAAAACAAAAAACAACCCCACTGTGCCAGAAAGCGTGTTGTGCAAAATCTTTGGAAATGTGACAGTTTCCTTGGAAAAGAAACTTCCGTGCAGGAATTCCTTAAAAAGATAGTCAAGCATATTTGTCTAGGTCTTCATGAATCTTTTCAGTTGGGAATATTTTTTCAAACCTAAATCTTTCCTTCTGCATACCTCATCACAGTATCTGGTCCCCTTTCTAACTTACTATTTTCCAAAAGTTGCTTGGTGGAAATATTGGCATAACTATTTCATACATATTAAATAATGTTGAAAAATACTGAAATAACTATTGTAGAAAATAGCTTATTAAGTGGATGAGTTAATAGAATTTATTTTATTGCTGCTGTTAGGTTGAAGGTTTGAAGAGTTAATGATTTAACGACAGAATGAAAGAGAGATATTTAACTTCAGAAAAAAATGCTTTCAACTTGAAAAGACTCAGCCATCTGATGATGCTGAGAGATGTAGAAAGGCTATTTCTAGAACCAAGACTGTTGGACAGGAATATACTTACACATTTAAGTAGGTGAAGACACTGTTAAGATTATATGGGGAAAATACTGACAATAAAAATGACAGTTTAAACGGGATGCCAAGTTGGAGATGTGTTCATGGTAAAAGTGGATGAAGGATGCTTCCTGCATGCTGAATGATTAAAGCATACATTTTGGTGTATAGAACAGCTCTAGGAGAAAATGTGCTTTGAAATGATCTAAGTATATTTAGTAAGGAGGCAGATCTGTGTGTAGTGTTCAAGTTAATAATTTGTAGTTTGTACACTAAGGGATTTAGAAGGATTAAAAAGCCATTTATATCATGCAGTCAATATATATGAATCTATATGAATCTCTGGAGCTCAAAACCAATCCCCCTTTATAAATTCTGTATTTCATAAACTAAGTTAGTCTCTCAACTTAAAATTTAGCATGAAGCTCGACACAGTTGGAACTGATCAAACTTAAGCTTTTTTCCCAAATTTGTAAATCAATACAAGTACTAAAAACATAAAAAATTGCTTGGTTTAAACATATAATTATTATTTTCAGCTAATTCAAAGAGAATTGAAATGGGATGAAGACTTTATATAAAGTAAAACTACTAGAACCTGTGGAAGTAATAAATGTCAATCACCAGTAAACTTATGAGATATTATTTTCTAAAATTCAAGACTTCTTTGAGATCTCCTTCTCTGCATTTATGTCAGTCTATTGAAGTGCAAAATTAAACCAGAAACTTCTCAGTGACTAAATAAGGATGACCACACTGAAATGCATGTAACTAAAGTCTTGTGAAATGTACATAAACTCACAGGGAGAAAAATCTCATAGTGAGAATCTGAAAGCAAATCTGAAAATATCCAAGAGCTCACATCTCTATAGATAGTTCCTCATGGTGCTCATGGACATGCGTAAACTCAGTGCAGGCACGGAGTGAAGTGAGGTGGGATGTAGAGATGGCAGCAGGTTTTTACAGCTGTGAAGATTTTGATAAAGGATAGTAAATAATCAGGCACAAACTGGTGTTTAATTATTTCCCAAAGCAAAGCTTACATATGAGGCTTTCTTAGAAGGGAAAACATTTTATGCTTCTAGAACATAGGTGGGTGAATTATCATGAGCTTGTTTATGACTATGGTTAACAAACATATGGAAACCAGAGATGTTTGTGTGTTTTAAGATTTCTCCCTTTTTGCCACTGTCTTCAGATAGTCCCTCTGGATGGACACAGTCAAATTCTCTTCTGCTGTTGACTGAGTGACATCTGACAGGCAATGCATCAATGTGCTGCCAGTGGTTTTCCTCTGCAGATGTTCACTTACTAAAGACCAAATCACTTAACAGAGGGTGAGTGGGAAGCCAGGCTGAATTCAGGCATTTAAAAAGCATTTATTTTAAATTTAAAATTAATTCACCTCCACAAACACATAAGGGAACTTTTTCTGCCAGTTTCAATGAACATCACTACCTCTGTGTTATCTGTTTTGTAGAGATTGCTATGATCACTATATAACAAAAATTATGAACAGAGATGGACAAATGCTATGAAACCTTAATATGCATTGAGAAGAAAGCTGCCAACAGAGATAATGACAGGATAGTTGTTGAGCTACAAACTAGCTAGATGGTTTTGTCTGCTGCACTTCAAAACAAAATAGCACCAGAATTTCTGACGAAACTGCATTAAAGTGGAAGAGGAACCAGCAGTAGAGATACGGTCTGATGCAAGAAGCAGCAAAGAAATGAAAGGGATTTGTATTTAAGCTGAATGGTAGAAGTGAGAGTCATGTTTACTGATGACTAAAAAAAACGGTAGAGATTAAATACAGCAAAAAAGGTGGAAGAAGAAAAATCACACAGAATATTCTGAGTTGGAAGGGGCACCACAAGGATCACCAAGTCCGACTATAAAGTGAATGGCCCATGCAAGGATCAAGCCCACAACCCTGGCATTATTAGCACCATGCTCTAACCAACTGAGCTATGCTCAAAGTGTTGCCTTACAGGTAATATGTAGGTTTTGGATGACAGTGAGTGTGAATATTGGTATAAAGACAGCATAGTGGCCTTCTCTGAGAAGAGGGTTACAAATACTTAAACCAAGACAGGAAGCAAGATGAAGGAAAGGAACTTAAGTAATTTTAATAGATTATGCACTTCATAAGTTTAAGGTTTGCAGCAAGATTAAGCTAAAGATCAGCTCATTTTTTGTACCAAGAACAGGTTTTTTTTCTTTTTCCAAGAATTGTATTCTTTAAAAATAATTCACAGTGTCCTCAGACAAATATTGTATAGCTCATTGCTTGTTTATTTCCTTAGGAGTCATCCAAGAGGTTTGCTCTACACAAAGGAAGTGATTTGGGAATCTAAATTAAGCATTTGAACTTCAGCTATTGCAGAGGAACCCGGAGAGGTGGGGAGGACTTGGCCTACTGTGTTGTGAAAACTGTCAAATGTGAGGTGATTGCAATTTGGGATGAGTGGGCCAACTAGCCAAAAGCTGTAAAAAAAAAAAAAATTCTGGCACCATTAATGCCTTTATGCTTTTGCTTATTTGTCTTTTTTAATGCCTGGACCCTTTTTTCTGCCTTCCTTTCCAGAAAATAGAGTTGTCCTAATCTCTTGGATGAAGGTCCCTGTGTAGGGAATTCTGCTGCCTCTGGACCCAGCCATTTAACATGTTCACTGTCCTTCTGGAGACCTTCACCGTTTATCATCTTTTTCAGAGATTCTGGCGATTGAGGGGTTGGTACCTCCACTGTCCCTTTTCCCAGAGCTGCCAGCTGCCCAGTGGTGACAAAAGCCAGCACATTGGGACTAAATGCCTAGGAAAGCCCAAGGAATATTCAACTTATCCCCACTAAGGCAAAGGTTACACACCAAGTTTCTTGAAGCTGCAACTCTCTGTTATTGCTTAAACATACAGAGTGATAATTTGCAATCTAAATACATACCTTTAAGCTCCTAAGTGAATACGAGCATGGATGACTTCAATATCGTTGAGATTGGTGATGGAATGGCCTGTTTTCTTTTAAAATATTTCAGATTTTTTCATAGCAATTATTTCTGTGAAAACAAGCTACTTGTGCTTCTAATGCCTGTAAGTGTGTTCCCAGGCTCCCTGACTCTTTTTTACAATGGCTGTTTCTGTTCCTCATCCCAAAGCTGAAAAGTTCTGGCCTTGAATTCCAGCGTTATCACCTCAATCGGTCTCCTGTTGTCTGAAAACGGAGCTAACATGTCCCAGTGCTCACTCACTCTTGCTCTTTCTCTGATTCCCAAAGGCAGCATACCTCATCTGCAAAATAGCAAATTCTAGACATCGATGAAGTTTCATATTTTTAGGCACAGGCAAACACAGACACAACTTGTGTAAACTTACAGCAAGATGACTGCAACTAATCTCTTACTATGGCTAGGAAGATGCATATTTAAGACCCTTTCTGTTCCTCCAAATTTGCTCAGGATGCTCTGTTTTGTCCTGGGAGTAGAAGAGTGGCACTCTGGGTTTTTTGCTATTCTTAACCCCTGCTCAAGATGTGTGGAAACTACATCCTGAGCTCTCTGGTTTCCTCTTTTTATTTGTGTTTTCAGGCTTCCTCCTCACACTGTCTGGAGCCTTATCTGAGTACAAATGCCTGTCTCCGGGGCTGCTTTTTTTTTTCCTTGTTTTGTTTTCGTATGGAAATGACTGTGACACAGAAGCCTTTTGCTGTTCTGTGGATTGCATGCAGAGGTTTGCCCAAAAGCAAGAGGATCAGCAGACAGAACCAAACTGCTCTGGCAAATGTGGATCTGACCTTCAGTGGAAGGGGAACTCTGCACCTCCTATCACATAAGGCTACAGAGTCCACCCTTTCCTTTAGGTTGTGACAGAGGATGAGAAAAGCATTTCATCTCTTACACCTAAGGTCTCTTACACCTAAACTTCATGGCTGCAGAATTGTCTGTAATACCATTCACTGATCTTGTAGCTGTGGGAATACTATTCACGTGTTTATTTTTCCATCACTTAAAGTAGATCATCTTCAACACAGAAATCTGTTCCCTGTAGCTTTGTGAATGACCTGGATGTTTTCAGGTGCAGTAGATCATAACTATCACGATTGATAGCAACCCTTTCCCATGGGAGCCTTATGCTCCAGGTAACAACTTCCTCTTGTACAAAAACACTGCTGTGTGTTTGTTTCATGATCACTGACTAATCACATATCATCCTTCCCCATAAAAGTTTCGTTTGTCTCAGTTTGAAACTGAACTTCCTCAGGAAAAAAAAAATAAAAACAAAACACAAAATGTGTCCCTGGCATATCGATATAAAGAGCTTATTGTGGTTTGTCAGGTACATACACAATTTTAAAGGACTTGAAATACACCAGTCTGGGCATTCTAAGAGGTGTTCAACATGGCATGAAGTCATGTCTTTCTTTCTCTAAGAGGGGCCTGTATAGACCTTCTGCTTGTTAAATTTGGACTCCTCAGCCCTTAGGTGAGCTCTTGATAAGCCCAGCTGACTCACCTTCTGGAGTTTCTACCTGTATAGACAGTGGGTATAAGCACAGCATCTGAAAAATCAGTCCTAAATTCCAACTATTTTTTAAAACTACTATTCAGTTGTGTTTAATTTCTTTAATGTGTGGTATTTTTATGTATATGGTTTATTTTCTACCAGCAAGTATTCTTCACAGAAATCAGTGTGTGACTGGTATATAAGCACTCATACCTCTATCAGTCTTGTTCAAAAAAAGAAAAAAAGCATTTCTTACTGATACATACATCCAGTTGATATTTACTACAGTGAGGACTTTTAAAGTTGCATTTATTAACTAAGCATTGTATCAACTGCATTCCTACTTTTTAAAAAAATTGATGTTTCAAGGTGACCAACAAAACTACTTCTGCCATGCTAAACCCTCTAAAAATGCTGTTGCATTATGACTGAAGGTAAGGTCAATTCTCCCTTGTGTTTCCCAGGCCAATTTTTCTCAATAAGGTGACAAATGCTTAAAGTCTACCTTCAGTTTCATCTGCTGAAACACTTCTCCTTGAGCTTTTGAACCAAAGCTAACAGTAATTCAGAAAGAATCTACTCACTAAAGTCTTAATTATGTATATTATTTTGTTGATCCCTATTTTCCTGTTCCCAGAAAGATTATAAACAGGAACATTGTATTATCAGCTGCAGTAATACAGACCAGGTTAACTTTATTTGTGAAGGAGAAAGAACTGATCATTGTTTGTGACAGGGCTGCAATAATGGAAGGGATTTGAAAGCCCACATCTAGTTGTGGTTCTCCAGGTCCTAGCACCAGGATCCTGCTCTCTGTGCCTCTCAGACCTCTGGAAGTTGGTGGTAGGCACAGAGCTGTAGGGCTGTGCACTCATTTGACCAGCTGCAAAGAGAAAGTAAAAGTGACACCTCTGAGAGGAGAGCAGATTCTGGCACAGGCAGGGTATAGCAGCTGGCTGCAGGTGCTGGTGGTCTGTGCTCCAGTGGCTTCACCCTCTAGATAACTAGCAGGGAAGATACTGGGCAGCTGGTGTTCACCGGTCTGACAAGCAAAAGAGCCAGGGTGGTTGGCAACTTCCTTTGGAATGGAAGGCTGACAAATCTGTAGGCAGGAGCATGGGGACAATTGTGGTGCCTGGGATGGGACTGAATGTCAGAAGCTATGGAGAAAAGTTGCTGAGACTCCTTCAGCACTGTCCCATATTTCTTATTTGCATGGAGTCAATCAGGGATGAAAAGTGGTGGATGGTGGGGTCCCTCCAGGCCTTCCAGGCAAGTAGGCTAAAGCTGGCTCTTTCCTAATGTTCCCCAGAAGATGCAGCCAGAGGTGTGAGCTTACTTCATGGGACAGGTAGGTGCAGGAGATGACTTTTGAGCAGCTAGTGCAACTTTGTCTCCTTTCATGATTCGGTTGTGTTGTTTTTTTTTTTCCTGTGGGCTGGACCTCATCTCTAAAAACAAGGAAAGTCATTCCTGCTCGGGGCAGTTCTTGTGTATGTCACCCCTGTGGAGGTTATCTGCTCAGTCTTCTGCAAATTAAGAAAAACTAAACCAAACAAGACCTACCAAAAAAAAAAGACTTTCTCTCTGCAGCCACAATGCCATCTACCCCCCTGCCCCGAGCCAGGGATGCGGTCCTGCCCCGGAGTGCGGAGCCGGCGGCCGCTCCCTCGGGTACCGCTGGCCGCTGCCCCCGGCCCTGCGCGACCCTCCGACCCGGCGGATAAACCCGAGGTGCTGGTAAGGCGGCAGCTCTGAGGTAATCTGTTTTGAGGACACCCAGGAGGTCAAGCCTGCAAGTTAGATGAATTGAGTCATGTAGAGTTAAACTAACCCCTCCCACAGCCATGGACCACTAAAGCGCCCATTTTCATGAGCACCTCTCACTAAGGCAGCTCGGAGCCGGCGGAGGCTGAGAGAGGAAGAGGGGGAGCGAGGGAGGAGGGAGCGAGCATCGGCACTGATGGACGAGCCAAAGGGTAAGGACAGAAGCGAACCGCTGATCTCCAAAGGCAGCCCTCACCCTCGACGAGGCATCCCCGGGCGGCGCGTCCCTCTCTCGGAGCCCGCGGAGCGCTGCCGGCGGTGGGCGAGGGCTCCGCGGCGGGGGCTTGCCGGGGTGGGCGCAGCCTTGCCGCAGTCCGCCCCCGGCTGACATCATCTTCCAGCCCTTGGACTCCTGGTCGCTTGTGAAGGGACAATGCCGAGTTGTGACTGGGGTGCCCGGGTGGGGGGCCGCGGTGCCCGCGGGCTGGCGGGTCTCCGGGCGGTGCTGCGGGGCGGGCGGGAGCGGGGGCTCCGCGCCGGCGTCTGCCAGAAGTTTGGCCGCGTCAGTGCGAGGGATTCCCTCCTCGCGGGGGGGAAGAGCCGGCTGCGAGTCCCGGCTGCCGCCGGCGCTGCCCGCGGGGCCGGGGCCGCTCTCCAAGGGCGAAGGGGACGGGGAGGGGACTGCAAAAACTCAGTGGAAGTGTTGGCTGTTAGGAAAACGCCAACCGTGGGAAGCAGTAGCTCTGAAGCTGGCAGCAGTGCTGTGCTGGGTACGAGGGGCTCTCAGTGCGTGGGCTCGGAAAAGGAGGATTCGCCACTCGGCAGCCTGGCAGCCCTCTGGCCTTAACTGCGGTCCAGTGGATCGGAGGAGGGACCCGGCAACAGCTCTATTGCACCGTGCTTTTTTTACAAGATACGTGTCTTGTACTAGGCTTTGCCTTTTATAATCAGCTGACACGGTGCACGTAGCAGTACCAGTCACACAACGTTTGGCAGAAACATTTCCTAGTTTAGTATCAGCTTTTGTCTATCTGGGTGCCTTACCCTCTGTTTACAGCGCCTTCCGCAGTATGGTCCGTCTTTTCTGTGCTGCTGGCAGCACTGTCCTCTGCGGGGCTTTCGAACACAAAACAGGAACTCTGACAAATAGGCAAGAAGCAGTAAACTGGAAAAATAACTGGGCAGAAAATTAGCACTGAAATTGAGTGAGAAGCTTAGGGATAATAGTTTTGATAGTTTCTTGTTCAGTACCAGGTGGAAGTCTCTAATTTATCATTGTTATGACAACAGAGAAACAAAATGTGATTGTTTTTTTCCCCCCTAGAATAAACAAAATGGTAAACCAGACCTCTCCAAGGTTTTAACTTCATAGAATGCAATGAATGGCATTTGATGGGAAGAAGCATTTTCTCAGTCTGACGTACATCAAAATTTAAAACAAAGTATGGCAGAAGGAGAAGGTTCGCTCATTAGTTTATGCAGTCATGAGTGAAACTGGAAATATTTAGAGATAATTTGCTTCTGCCGAGGAGGGAGATAAGAATAGCTTTGAAATGAGTCTTTTAAAAGTTTCGTTCCAAAAATAAAATACAATGCGTGAAAGGAGATTTCTAGTGAGCGAGGAATCACAGGGAAGAAACATAGATAATGCGAACTGATTTAGCAAAGAGAGGGCCACATAAGCCTTCTTTTAGAAAGTGGAATTTTAAGGAGACTGAAGGAAACTGAAGAAAACTGACAGTGCTCAGGCCAGTTGCAGAAGAGGCAGTGATGGTGTCAGAATGGGCCAACCTGCAGAATGTGCAGGTCTTGCAAGAGCCTGAAGAAAATGAATGCAATAAATAATAAGAAACTGCATTTCATGTGTGAGAGAAGAAAACACAACACTGTTTTTGAGAAGTCCTCTTGCAGTATCTCTTAGAAAGGCAGCAGTCAATGGGTTCAACACAGGGCAATCCAGGACAGACAGTATCTATCAGGTATCAGGAAAGTTTCCAGCTTGAAATGAGGCACGAATGCATACCAAGGCCATGTCCTTTCATCAAAAAGGAATTACTAGGGAGTGTTTCAGTAAGAAACTTGTTTCCTGTGAGCCTTGTCCACAAGGACTGTAAAACACAGGTTTGAAACTCTACTATTCAGTTTCAGGAAGCCGGATTTTAAATATTGATGCTGTCATCTCTGCTATGACATTTGGATTAATATGTTAACATGGCCAAGGAAAAGATTCTGTTTGGGATGCTACAGAGCAACAGGTGTTGTCACTGGTGTGAATACCTTCTTGGGCAGAAAGCATGACAGCCTGAAAAATATATGTTACTGAAAAATATATAGGTGTGCTTCAGACTGGGGAGAACGTGATACTGATCTCATGTAGACAGAAGTAGAAAATCAGTAGACCTTACAAAATACATCTATTTTAACACAGAAGGTACTAAGGTAGTAACTCTGATTTGAAGTGCTCTATATACATGATGAATTAATCACTGTCAGATGACTGCTCTCTATGGATTGTTCCAGTATGCAACAGTAATCAAGCAAAATCTGATGAGAAAAAAAAAAAACAGTAAAGGAATGTGAATGAAAAATCACAAATTTAAAGAAGACTTATTGACCAGTACTTCAAAACCAAGAATGAGGATAACTTTGACTTGCTCATTCAGGCAGTGAAGGCAGGAAGTAGAAGTTAATACAAGTAAATGGAAAGGAAGTGGAGAAAGAGGAATTGGAGACCATCTGATGGAAAATGCAGACTGTAAATTGGGGAAGATTATTTAGAGAAAGTAAAGATGTCAGGGGAAAATATAAATTTAGCAGGACCAAGCACAAATGAAGCATTTTGTGTGTCTTAGGAACAAAATAATATATATCTAGCAATTGTATAATCATTATGGAGGTGGACAGGATAAGATTTTAATGATGATGCAGGAAAAAAAAACCAAAAATGTGTTGGTTAAATACTTTTCCAAATTTGAAGGGAGAGAAATTAATTCTGACATGAAGGAATATTTCATGGAAGTATTATAACTAACTAGCTTGTTTTGTAGATTTACATTTTTGGGGGCAATAAGGTTTTAAAACAATTTGAAATTAAATATGCCAAATACTTACTGAGAAGATCTACACTCAATCATTTTAATTTTCAGCAAACTGG
This sequence comes from Sclerurus mexicanus, assembly GCA_013396755.1. NCBI lineage: Eukaryota > Metazoa > Chordata > Aves > Passeriformes > Furnariidae > Sclerurus > Sclerurus mexicanus. The sequence continues at coordinate 131,040 of VWZF01002520.1, forward strand.
AACACTAGGGATATCTCAGGCAATGGGAAGAATAGTATTGTTGACCCAATATCCCAGCAGTATGATGGTGGGTAGCCTGGAGAACAATTGCCAATTTAGTTTGACATCAGTTTATCTAAATTACTAAATAGATGTCCTCAATAATCAAGTTTTAATAGCTAGTATTCTTTTGGTTTTGTGAAGGATAAAGCTTGTCAAAGTAGCTTTCAGAATAATATTGTAGAAATTGGTAACACTGTCAAAATGGGTAACGGATGAATGCATTGAAAAACAAATTACTCATCCCAGATGGAAGCAAACATGTGAATTCATGTGGTCCCCTCGAGGGACCATATTAATCTGCATCCTAGAATGGAGATAGTCCCACCTTGAAAAGTCTGCAGCAAGAACCTCAAGAATTATATTTCTTTTGGGTTTGGACCTTGGCTTGAGAACGCATTTTATAAGAAGGGGTGGTGGGAAGTATTTCAAGTACTGGTAGATCTTTGAATTTGTCTTTGCTTTCTTGAAGGCTCTTCTGTTTACACAGTAAGTCAGCTGACTGAACAAAATAGATATCACACAAGCCTGGTGTGATTCTCATTTGGGAAAACAGGCTGCATTTTGTCTAATGCATGTTATCACTCATTGAAGTTCTAGGAAAAAAATAAGTATTCTTAAAAACTTAGTGACTGTTGACTAAATCCTGTCTCTGAGTTAAAGGACTTCTAAAGCCTGACTTCTCCGATAGTTAGGAACTACTATACAGAAGGTGAACTGGAAGAACTAACTTCCCTGATTGCTATTTTACAGTCATGAGTTGGATTATAAGTGTAGGACTGGGAAGGCACTGGTCCTTTATTTTCCAACTAATTATTTGCACTTGTTTTATTTTTCAGAGATTAACAAATGTGGTTGAAAACAGTAAATATGAATATCTTCCATGTTTAAACTTCTTCACAATAGATGAATTTCTGATGTTGTTCTGATTACAAAAGTCTCCCTATGGCTCTTCAGCAAAGAATAAGCTAAAGGATTAAGACCTGATTAGCAATAGACCCTAAAAGTATTTATCAAAGGAAATAATCACTAAACAGCTGTGTTTTCAGAGAAGCTCTGCAAGAGGCCCAATGGCATTAGACATTTTCAATAATGATCTAAAAAGTATAAAATCATTGCTGATTTACAGATGGAGTTTGTCAATGCTAGGAGGACCAGTACAAATACCAATTAAGTCAGAGGAAAAAGTCTGAAGAAGCCAAGAGTGGTTGGAAACATAAAGAGCAAATAAAAGGCTTCAAGCCAAGCTTGTAAAAGCACAGCTAATTTGACTTCAGAGGAAAATTGGACTTTCAAGTTCTGAATAGACTAGAGAGATTTCCAGACAATGTTGTCCAGAAAAAAAACATGCAGAGGTGCATGTATATCTATAAATATATATATATATATATGTGTGTCTGGGATAGCCATAACTCACAGTTTTTATTTTCTTATGTGTATGCCCAGCTGCATTACCCTGGGGGGGAGAAGGTTGTCCTCTAGTCAACCTTATATTAACCACTGCATCAAGTTTTTTATTTGCCTCTTAACTTATACTTACCAGAAGCATATAGGAAACCCTTGAGGAATTTCTAGAGGAGAAAGAATAAATTTATGAGGCTGGACACCTGAAAAGGGAAGGGTTAAAGGAGCTATAATAATTTATAATTTTTTGTTTTTTCTTAAGTTGCATAACCAGCTTAGTATAGTGCAAAAGTATATGTGACTCTTGGTCACATTCCTTCTTTTCCTGAGACATCTTTGCACCTTTAGTACCTGTTGGTTTGGAAGCAACCAGGAAATGAAACTTTTGGGTTAATACCTGCTGGTACCTTCTTACTAGCCCAGTGCTCAGTAACAGTGTTCGACAGAGCAGGATCTGGTTGGAAGTGTGTTGAGACAGGAGCTGAGTTCTCAGCTTGGAAGTTACCTGTTCAAGGTGGTTAGGATGTTTTTAAAGACAGAAGGGTTTAGGCTGAACTGTGGGATGAAGTAGATACACTGAGATGACTTTGGGGAGCCATCGCATAAGGGATTAGTATTGCTTGAGGCTGATCCAACTTAAACTGTAAAATTCCAGATCTTGTTCACAAGAGAAACACCACTGTTTGTTTTCCGAAAGTGAGTTAGGTGGGGACCACTTCTGAAATTCTGTTTTCTTATTGTTTTGTCATCTAGATGTGAGAGCTGGCTTTATCTTTCAATTCAGTGGAAACTTCCCTTCCCTGAGCAAAGCTGAAAGTTTATGGCAGGCACTTCCATCACTATCTTGTAGTCACAGAGCTGTTGCCAGTATGCTCACATGGAGAGCAGCAGAGCCTAAGAGTGCACTTCTACAGCTGGCGTAATCTGACATAAATCTGTGCTGCTGAAGGAGAAGAAAAAAGATGCCTGTCCTTGTCCCCTAGCCTTGTTCTTTTTATTCTGCAGTAACTTTCAGCTTGTCTAACTTGAAAGCCAACACTAGCCCAAGTGAGAGAACAGAAGGAGAGTAAGTGTAAAAGTCACTTAGATGAAAGTTACTGCGGGGTGAGGGGGGGAATCTTCACTGCAACAGAAGAAGAGACACAAAAACAGCCCTGTGCTCTGAAACAGTGCTGCATTAGCAGTACAAATAAAGAAATGAGTTAAAGGAAAAAGTGTGAGAGACCAGATGGAAGGGAACAGAGTCGGCTAAGTGCACACTGAACAAATTCATCTGCTCACATCCTCTCATGTATTCACTGCCCCCAAATGTGGAAAATGCTGGAAAGACCTGTTTCTCAGCCTGCTCTTTGGGCTCCTTGTCCCTCTGTCCCTAGTGCTTCACTGGCTGTTCACACTCAAGGGTGATGAAGGCAGCATAATGGACACTGCTGTCACTACTCTGTTGGTGCTTAGCTACCACCAGCAATGCTACAACTATGCCTGTTATAGTTCTTGTCTGAACCCTTTGGGGTCCATATTTGTCCCTTCCAGCTTGGGAAGAGCTTTCTGTGAGGATCTGCAGAGCTGCTTCACTCTCTGCCTTCATATTGCCTTTCACATTCCCCTTGTGATGTCAACAGAGGAATGAAGTTTCTGGTATGAGGAGACATGCATCCATCAGTCTGACCCACCAGTCTGACCCACACTGTCCCATGCTCCCTTGTGACCTTCATCTGGCTGTATGGTACATCTCTTCTGACTGAAAAGTAACCCTTATACGGTAGCTGAACGGTTTACAGGCAGGGAATTGCACCTTTGAGCAAACACTTTTGTTTTGCTTAAGTAGAAGTTAAAGGCTCTTAGTTTGATTTGTATTCTCCACTTTGTGTCTGATCCTCCTGAGAGTCTTGGCCCTGATCACATAGGATGGTGAATGCCAGATTGTTCTTAAAGGAGAGGATGCAAAGAAAACGGACCTAGTTTTACAAAGGAATGGGGATTAGCTTGTCTTTTCATTAACTTTCTGCAATCTTTCAGGCAAAGCTCAAACCATCACTGCCCTTTGAGCTCCTGTGCTGGCTGGAAAAGGTGAGTCAGCAGTTTGGGACGCAGAAACCACTTCAACCCCTCAGCTGGTTCACAGCACTGTCACAGTCTGTTCGAAGAGCTGCTGTGGTTTCTAACGTTCACCAGAAATGACAATGCAGCTGAGGGCAGGGGAGGCAGCCTCTGCACCTTTCTCCCTGGGCTGTAGCAAGAAGGAGTAGGCACCTCCAAAAGTGAGAGATGGAGGGAATTTGGAGACCCTTCAGTACAGCTAATGGGATGGAAATATCCAGAGTGCATGGCAGAGTCCAGGGAGAAGGCATGCAGCAGAGGCAAAGATAGAGCTCTGGTGTGGTGTTTGGGTTTGGTGGTGGCGACAGGTTAACAGAGTGGCATTTGTTCCTCCACTGAAAACTGCCCCTCCCTGCTACCTGCTCTTTGCCAGAATGGGAGGAGGTGGCTCTTGCCAGGGAGAACATCTGCTCTTGGCCACAAGCAGCCCTTGGCTGCTCGCTCCAGCTGCTTTATGGGAAATGCACTAGAAATCTGCAATTTTGTCTTGTATTGAATGTACCCAGTAAGTTGATCTAAAGCATCTATATATTTAGTCTCGCTTTCCTGAAATAATACAGAATGCTTGCTGTTTGTCAGCTTTGTTTGAGACTGCAATAAACATGAAAACAGCGGAAGCTGAAAAGAACTTTATTATGCTAAAGCTAGTGGTCAGGCTCTTGTTTACAAAACTTAGAAATAGTGTTGTGACCAAAAGCATGAAAGACATACAGAAAAGAATAAAAGAATGTTCCAGCAGTGTTGTTTAGGATTTATTCTGTCATTAATCAAAGAGAATTAGAGCCTTATTTGAAAGGTAGAGCTATGGCATAAGACAGAGGTCCCTTTTTGTGGCAGAGCAAAGAGAGCAGTTAAGCAAACTGTGAAGCTAAACCTTTTCACTTCATCTTAAAAATAGTGGTTTACAATAGAACCTGGCCCCATGCTATGAACTCCTTGTTAAAGACAGTAATTTTACAGTTGCTTTTTACGTTACAAAGCATGTCTCAACTACAGAGACTAGTAATTTCTCTACCAATTTAAGGACCTTCCAGTGTTGTGGCCACTTGGTTTCTAAGAATCCTAGCTGGATCCCATAGGCTGTGCTGGGAATAGATGTCTTTCTATAAATAGGGATTTGGAGAACCTCTTCTGCCCCTTTGTTTCTCAGGGGACTGTAACCATAAATTTACACATCTTGGGAACCTTTGGCGTGGTGTAGCAGTTAGTCTTTAGGTTTACTATCATCTTTATAATGTAGCAATGAATTCTTTTAACTCTGCTGGTTTCTCCTATCTCCATCCCTGAAGTCAGACTGCAGGAAGGAGACACAGGGAATGCCTTTTTTCCTCTACAGGACTCTGCTGCCTGTGCTTCTCTTTTTCAGCCTGTTTCTCGTAACCTAAACAACATTTTCAATTTTTATCCCGTTTTTAAAGTTGTAGCAGAACTGCACAGATATTGTAGCATGGGTCATGTGTACTTTACTAGACCATTAATCTCCAAATTGTTGTTAGTCTGGCAGAACATCAGAGAATATATCAAAATGATGGAAGGTGAATTTAAGAGTAGTTCTAGCTAAAGCATGCTCTCTCCTCAGATCCTGGGAATTCTGCCTCTCTGCAGGAGGGAGTGTGCTGTGAGCCATGGTACATGAGACCTACCCAGACAAGCGGATGAGGTGCTCTACAGGACAGAGCACCAAGCATGTGCTACTGTCTCATGCTTTTTCATCCTCTGGGGAAATGGGACTAATGGTGCTGACCTCTGTAAAATCCTTGGCAATATATGGGTGAAAAGCACTGTGACAAATGTTACAATTTGTTATTAGGGAAAGGCTGAAATCCAACAGACAAAATTATGATGGTGGGCTCCAGCACTACCGGTTTGGTATTAGTTTCCTATATATTGTGGGCAGACAGTGCTGCTGAGAGCTGAAGTCAGCTGAGAAAGCCACAGAGTCAAAGGGAGCTTGGGAATAGTGGGAAAGTAGTGAGAGAGTCCCAGCCTTGCTTGGTGTCTATGTGCTGGGAGAAGGTTGGACTTGCAAAACTGTCATGAGCATGAGAGAATGTGTGTGCACAAAAGTCTCCTTGTGAGTGTTGTGGTTTTGCTATGGAATAACTGCAGCTATCCTGTCTTGCAGAAGCTCTGTGGGAGAAGCCGAGGTTAATGTCAGCCTTGGCCTGCAAGCCTGGGTATAGGAATGCTACTAGGTCCCTGCTACACTGGTGACAATGGTCTCACCCAGTACTGTCACAGCATGCTGCTCTGCACATGACAGACTGAAAACAGCTCCAGCTTTAATATTGTCAGTGAGATCTGGGATGTAAACTATTTAAAATCCTTCATGGTGAGTCTGGTAGTGGCACCCAAGGACGGGCTGCATTGTTCCCCTTCACGATTTCAACATCTCACTTCCAGAAGACCCTCACTGGTGCTGTGCTCATGTGTACTGTGCCACGAGCTCCAAGCAGGAGACCTGGCTACATCTGAGAAGCACAGTTTCATGGTTACCCACAGCAGCCCTAAAGACTTAGTCCCTTTGCTGTTGCTATAACCTAAGCCAACCAAGGAAACCTTTTCCCAGCCATGATGATGGCCTATGAAGTGAAGGTCCTGGCACACCATGCATAAGGTAGGCATGCAGCTGGACAAACAGATACTACAATGGGCCTGAAGGAAATGTGAATGGAAGTGTGTATGTGTGTGTGTGTATAAAGTGACACAAATCAAGGGTTAAAAGAATGGTCTGTATTGATAAGCAAGGGCATGACTGACTGCAGTAAAACTGGATAAAAGCTGAAAAATTGTGTGCCAACTCCGTCAGCCTGCACCCTGATAACCTCACATGGCTGGCTTGACAGAAAAGGCATGGGTGCTGATAAAGCCCTTGTGCAAATGACTCCTTGGAGAAGAAAACTGTGCTCCAGTGACAGAAGGATCACATTAAGCTCACAGCCCTCTCTGTGCAAGTTCTCCTCCTCTTCCAGCAGGAAGACAGACTGTGGGAGCAAAAGTACTCTAAATGAGGGGGGGAAAAAGGCACTGAGTGGCTACCTGTCCCAGGTAAATGAGATTTCAAGGCAAAGGGATCACACTGTAGTAACCATTAGCTCCTGAGGACATCAAAAGACCTGATCAAGAATTTGTAGCTTGCCAATAAAGAGGAATGCAGGAGGTGCAGCGAGGACTTGGTATCTGGCATGCTTGGTCTCATCTCACACAGGATCCTGCCAGAGTGCCTGGGCGAGCTTAGTACATGTGAGTACAGGGTGAGTGATTGTGAGTGAGAAAATTAGCATGACTGAAACAATTTTTCAAAACCAACATCATCTTCCTGTTTCATAAGGTCTCTCACTGTTGCTGCATTAATTTGCTGTATCATAGCTCCATTAAAAACTGCTCCATTCTTAAACAAAGCTTTCACATCTTTTTCTCTTTTATAACTGGTGAGCCCATCAGAGTTTAAGAAAGTTTTGTTTTTTGGTGTGATCAGTGGTGCAAAAATATAATGAGGTCCATATTGAGCTGTAAGAGGCTCTGAGGGCTAAAAAATACTGGATGAAAATATCGAACAAAACAGGAGGGCAGGAAAAGTTGTCAGATGCTTTCAGTGATGGGAAGTGGAAAGCTGAAAGTACTCAAAAGCCTTTTGCCTTCACCATTCCCACCCAAAGTAAGTTGACTTCCCATGTCTGTAAAGGATGAGCAGGTTGTGACCCGGGAAGAGACCCACTGCTGAAAGTCATCTGAATAAGAGCGATCCGGGATCCCAGCCAGTTTATAAGTGGATTTTAAAGCTAAGGCTCCTACATCTGCACCACAGAGTTACTGTACAGCTCCTGTTTCTCCTTCAGCCTCTAGCCTTCATTTCCATACTTCACATCCCTTTAAGTGAGCCCCATCTCTTTGGGATCAAATCCTGCTTTCAATTAGTGTTGTCGTCCTTATCAGTATCTAAAGTTGGAGTTCTTTTTCTCTTGTTTGTCTTTTTCTGAGTTTTATTGTTTCCTGTGTAAGATGGTGGTTTCCATAGATACTTTGGATGTTATTTATCCATCCTCCCTGGACATACAGTTCCTCACAATAATTACAGAGCAATTTGCCACTTCTGCTGGAGGCCTTGGCTCCTTCATCCATATCATTGCTATATTGAGTAATTTAACACTGTTGTTCTAACATTTCATCTTGATGAAATGATTGCCATTTCCTCATTACATAGCTTTCAATCCACATGACAGAACTCCTGTCCAGCAAGTTTTAAATTCAAAAACAGTACATTGCATGTCTAATTTAGAATTTTGTCCTGATAATTGTTGGAAACTTTAGCTCAGCTTTTCTCTGCTATGGGTAACTGTTAAACAAAACAGTGTTTTGTTATTCTTGTTCTCCTTCCCCCCCCATGAGAAATGTTATCAAAGGACAAAGTCTGGCAAAGTATTCAGGATTGGTGTGCTCCTATATGAGTGCTCAGCTAGCACTGACTGCTGTTCTTTCAGATGGCCCTTGCGTGAGTTTTCTGTCTTTATCCTGTCTCCACCTTGTCCCAGAGGAAAGCATATATTTTGCATTGCAGAGGTAGATGCTAACATGAGTCACTGCTTGGTATTTAGTGGTGAGAAATTTGACCCCTATCAGTCTCCCCACATCCTAGCAGAAGCCAAGAAAAAGCTGGATGTGGCATAAGGTAATGCTTTTTTCTTTGGGTCAATGCTGCTCTTATTGGGCTACTTACTGCACAAGTGGGGCTGTTCTGCTGGTTCAGCATCACAAGAAGAGATGCCAGGGCAGCTCCAGGCCACATTTAAGGAATTACAAAGGAGACCATTAGAGTTACCAGTTTTCTAGTTAGATGATTTATAAATGGATTTGGGTTTTTTTTCTTGCTCATTTATCCAGGAGATGTTAATAAATAACCTTTTCAATGTCCCTGCTGCTGCAGGAGATGTGAAGAAAGTGTGTGCTCATGGGAACTTGCTGCAAGTTCTGCAGCTGGGCTGGAGATCCTGTGGCTGGAAGGTGGGCTCCAGCTTGAGTTTGGGACTTCTCGTCCCACATTAGAGGGAGAATGGTGCTGAAAGAGGCTGGGAAACACAGTGGCAGGAGGGAAGCAGCAGGCCTGTAGCTGCTTTTTGCATGGGCCCAGGGTTGCTGGCCAGTCCGGCTGCTGGGGGGCTGTGCTCATCTTAGCAGAGACAGTTGGTGGCTTTTTTCTGTGCTATAGATTTGTCCTCTTTCCTGTAGCAGCCATGTCGCAAGCTTTTTTGCTTCATCAGCTGAAGTAACCTCTGTTTTGTTGGCTTTGACAGTGGGGAGTGTTGATTTCTCTGTCCCAGGAAGCATCTTTGGACTCACAGGCTAGAGCATGGAAACCTGGAGTGTTACAGAAGAGTGTTGGACTTCTCAGCTTGCAAGCAAGGGCTGGGAATGGAGAGCAGCTGGTGTTCTTATTGCTTTGGAGGAAATGCAGTGAGAAGTCAGAGCTATGATGTGCATTTGCCAGGCCCAGTCCTGGGTGCAGTCTCTGCAGATGCCTGAGGGCTCTTCAGTCACCCAGAGGTGATGGTGGTTTGATGCTTCCACTGCAGCTCCTTGCACATAATGTGTGCAGACAGGACAGCCAACCCTGAGGTGAGCTCAGTTGGTTAGAGCCTGGTGCTAATAACACCAAGGTTGTGGGTTCAATCCCTCTATGAGCCATTCACTTGAGCTGGACTTTGATGATCCTTGTGGGTCCCTTCCAGCTCAGAATATTCTGTGATGAGGCTTGTGCACTTATCAGAAGGATGGGCTGCTGTGACTGTCTCTCTGTGCCCATGCTGCCTAATGCAAAATATTTCATGTTTGCATTTTGAAATAGTTGAGGCAAGAACAGTGGAGGGGGAGCAAGGGGAGAGGGGCCAGGAATGTGAATTAAGACATACAGACATACACATTGAAAGCCAAACTATGGCTTGATTATAAATGGGTTTCTTTTCCTGAGCCTAATTCTTCCCTCAGGATTCACTGCACGCACATCCCAGTAATAAGTACTCTGAACTTTAGAGATTAATAACATCCTGTGCCAGCCAATTCATCCAGCAAAACTCCTTTGCTGTTTTGTTACATGTCAGCATGAGGCTCCAGCCTTTTCAAAGTGGTCTTCTGACTGTGAAAATTTAGATTCATATTTACCTTATTACCTTTGTAACATCCAAGAAGCATTTCTTCTCTTATACTCAGGAACTTTGTGAAGGCCTGTGCCCTGCAACAGCCTTTGATCCCATATTCCTTCACATCGGTTGTCACTAGAAATGCCACAGGATAATTTGTTCCCTGCTATTTGAAACGGAAATTGTGGCAGCATGAGGAACAGAGCATGATATTCATGCCAAATATCATGAACTGAATTCTCATGGTTTATGGGAATCCCAGTTATTAAAGCTGACCTCTGAGAAATCAGTATATTTTTCCACAAGGTCTGGACAGTGGATGTGCTCCTCAGCAGGAGACAGAAACTATTCCAGCTGTTCCCTGTCCTGTGCTCTGCCATGAGGAATGAAGATAGAATGCTGACAGCTGGAGGTAAAGGGGCAAGCTGGGAAGTGTTTAAGTGGAGTGCTATCTTTTTTTGTGCATGCAACCCTAACCCAGGCTTACTGAAAGAAGGCAGCAGGGCTGCTGCCCTGCTGGGACAGCAAGGAGCCTTTGCTTCATCTGCTAGGAGTAGTTGCAAAGGGAAGGTACCTACAGTTTTCTCTGCTGCAAATGGGTGCTATGCATGTTAAAGGAGGAAGAACTCACTGGGTATCCTGCAGGATTGAGATTTGCTCCTCAAAGAGAGCAGATACCTGTGCTGAAAATCACATTATTAAGGCGTAGCACAACTTGCTTGTAGGCAAAATCCCAGGCACAGATAAGCACTGCAGTTTATGTACCTGCAAGCGTGGCTGCTGCAGAATGGGCATCATCATCCAGGGGCCTTGCCAGTGGCTCTGCTGATGCTGCGCCAGCTTGTAGCAGTGCAATCAGTCTCCAATTGTTTTTGGTCCTGGATGGGAAGTGAAACTTCAGGAGAAAAGCTGATTGCTTTGCCGTACAGAAATATTAGGGAAGCTCGAGATCCTACTGGCTGCAGCAGTGCAGGCAGTGGCTTTGCTTGCTCACATGTGGCACTTTGGGCAGCTGTGTTGTTTTGTTTGAAAACCAGGGAAGTGAGCCCCTGAAAGTGGTAGTGTTCCAGGAATCTGCAATTCAGAAAAATGAGATGTGTCGAGAGGCTTGACAGCCTCAGCCCCTCCAAGGCAGGAAAGGTCATCAGTGGAGAGGGCATACAGAGAAACTGGTGGCTTCTAGGGGTTGTATTTTGGCACCACTGTAAGCACTGTGAAGAATGTGCTGTGGGTGACAAGGGGTTTGGATCTGTTTTCTCTGTGGTGTTTCTCCCTGTCAGAACCTCCCGTGGGGCGTAGCAGTATTTACAGTGCTCGGGACTTTGTGTTCTCCAGGAAGTTTCTGAACTTGCTGGCCCAGTGGAGATATTGAAGGGGGGTAGAGTTTATTCTGGAAGCTGCTTCCTCTCTTTTTTTTCCATGACAAATTGTACACTCTACTGGTGTGGGTGATTGGTAGGACACGAGGAAGGGTGGGCTGTACTGGGTTGGTGATGTGACTAATTCATCACCCATCTTCCAATAAAAGCAGTGGCCCTGCTGTCTTTAACAGCAGCAGTAATTAAATAGTTGTACACAATAGCTGCCTGGGGCTGAACTGGGAGCAAGTGACCAAAGCAGGTGCAGGTTAGTGCCTGTTAACCAGGGAGTATGTTGGAGACAGAGAAGGGCATGACAGTCTATGTGGGCATCAGGAAAGCTGATATGATGGTGGATTTTAGTGAAAGACAGGGTAATTCCTCAAAACTAATGGTTATTATTTTATAATTTGCAATGCATTACTTCCAGCTCAAGAGAAACGTATGTTGGCCCCACTCTCAACAGAAAAGGAGACGTTGCTGTGAGAATTCTGAATTATTATAAAAGTAAGCCACACTTACTTTGACACTGTGTCAAAAAAACAATGTCTAGTAGCTCTGAAAAGAAGTGCTCTCACAAAATAAAAAATACTTGAGCTGAATCAGAAGAGTATTTAAAATGGGCAAATAGGAATGCTAATCAGAAGGGGCCTATTGACTTCTTATTCTTTTCCACAGAAGCCATAATCCAATTGTTGAAAGTTACATTAATTTGAAAAATAATAAAATCTCTTAAAGATGCATGTTCAGAGGCAAAAAAGGGAAGCTAAAATTAGTGCAAATTTAAAGTTGGAAAGTGTAAAAGAAGGTCAAAGGAAGTATAAGGAAAAAGTCATGGCCAGAAATTTAAGAAGAGCAAAGAAGAATGTAAGGATCTGGAGCACAAGAGGAAGCCTGGCAGCTTAGAAATGAAGTAGTATTAGAACTGTCAATAATGACAAAGCTGAAAGGGGGTCAGCACTTGATGTTTCTTCCCCCCCCCTCTCGAAAGACAAACAAATGCCTTCACAACATGTGATAGTCATGTATATTCAAGCAATAACTTAGCTGATAAGTCAGGGAGGAGAGGAAGCCCTCTTGAGCTCACTGGATATTTTCTGATGAAACTTCAAGCTTTATGGGTAATGGCAATAAATCTTCTCAAGTTAAAATACAGCTTTGATGGGCTGGTAGCAAATTAATACCAGAAGTTTCCTGACAGGAGACTGATGTAACTGATAACAGTTTTCTTTTCTCATTTGAAAAACCTCTTTGAAGTGAGAGTCCTAAAGAAATGAGTATGAGTACAAGTAGGGTACCAGCTTAGAAGTCCAGTAAACACCATATAAATATGAAAAATGACTATCTAAAGGTCATTGTGTCAGCAGTATCCTGCTGCTGCCTGGTTGTATATTGAGTATCTGGGTCTGACTGCTGTGATATAAGCCAGAATATTTTCCTGTGGAGAGACTATTTAATGAGCAGGCATTGGGAAATCTTGGTGGGGCCACTGTAAAATAGCACAGAGATGTCCCGTGATGCCAAGGTGGGGGGCAGTGTGAGTGCCTTGCAGAGAGCCAGGGAGGCTGAGCACCATACCCAGCACTGTGGGGTGCCGTGGGAAGGTCTCTGACAGGAACCTGCTTTGTGCACAGGGTGAATCAGGGATTTGTTGGTGTGGCAATCCGGGTCGCTGGGGCTTGTGCCCAGAACCCCCTGGATGTTGCCTCTCCAGCAGCAAACCAGCACCACAGGGCCGTGGGACTGCCCCAAGCACAAAGCCCCTCTGTGCTGTGGGCAGCTTCGGAAGGGAGAGAAGGGGTCTCTGTGCTGCCCGCTCCTTTGTCTGTCTCTCGATGCCATTGTTTGGCTTTTGCTGCCTCTAGCACCTGCCAGCTCTCCAGGATTTTCATGTGCTTTTCTTTCTTCCAAGAAAACATGGCTCCTCCAATGTGTCTTGTGCAATTTGTCAGGGTTGTATCCCAGTCACAACATTAAAAGCAGCAAAAGGATGAGTTGCTCCCACACCAAGCAATGTTGTACACAGGGATAGCATTTAGCAGGGTGGTTGCCATGGGTGAATGATGTCTGAATGCAACCTGGATCAATTCCGGGGAAAGGAGGGAACACATTTATTCAGCTGCATCTGTTATCACACAAGGAGAGCATACACATTGCATTGGCCTTTGCTAACAGTATAGCTTATGAGCTCATTGCCCTCTTTTTGCTGACTCCCTGCCTTTTGCACCGAGGAAATGGAACTGGGAGAAAGTCCAGGAGCCACCCCTGTCCTGAGGCAGGATCAGGTACCACAGTGCTGGTGGATAGAGATGTCATTTGAAGACAATTAATTGTTCTTCTTTTTTTTCCCCAAATTTAACAATCCAATTCCTTCAATCTTTCCTCATAGGTCAAAATTTTAGACTTATGATCTTTCTTCTTGTTCTCTTCTGAAGCTTCTCCAAGTGGTCTACATCTTTCCTTAAAAGTGGTGTCCAAAACTGGTCATAGAATCTCATGGGAGGCAAGGATTACTATAAATTGCTATAGCTGCAATAGTATTTTCTCTGGAAGAACTACTTAACAGATTGCTCACCACACTGTCTTTGGGTGATGGCTGTTATCTAAATGTCATATTTGCTCTTGTCCTTAAGTGAGTTAGATGTTTTCACCAGGATCTCCCCTATTTGTCAAATTTATTTTTCAATTCCAGTCCTATGTGTCAGTGTGCTTTGCTCCCAGCTTGGTGTTGTCTCAGAGACAGGCACTCTCTTCCAACTCACTGGTGCACAGGTATATGTGTATATGGGACAGATTAGTTCAAGCATTCTACCCAGCTGAGTAGCCTAGATTCATAGGAGTCTGCTGGGATTTGAGACATGTAGGGCTGCATTATTTCAGTATCAAATGTCTCTGAAAGACAGCATCCAAGGAACACATTACATTGTTTGGATTATCAGTTTCACTGACACTTCAGTGTTTGTACTTCAGCACTTACAAGTATTTAATCTGGAAAAACATAATCCAGTAAATGTGTATTCATTATTCTACATAGCACTACTAGGAGGGTCAGAGATCACACCAGTCTTTAGGCCACAGTCTTTGCCATATGAATAATTAAAACTTATAGCAGGGACTCCTACACTGTTCCATGTAACAGTTGTAAAAATCCTGATCTGGAGCTTAAATTCTAATTTCAACATGCTCAGTGTCTTGCCCTGATATTTTGAAATAACCCCTCTTAAACCAAAGCCATTTACTTACTGTATATGTGGTTGTACGTATATTCTAAGAAAAACCTGAGTGTCTTCACAGCCTAAGACACACTGGCCTGAAACAGGTGGTTTACATTACTTTGTAAAGGCTTCCTAGGTAACTTGAATAAAAACATGTTTAAATGAAAAAGGCAGATGAAGAATGAGTAAGAAGTCAGCTGGGGACAGAGGAAATTTCATAAAAGGGTTGATAAATGAAGCAGGGTGGCTCTTCTGAGTGTTTATGGTCTCAGATGTTTGGTTGTGGTGAAACTGAAGACAGGAGTGCCTTTTGAGTAATGTGCATCAAAACCTGATGCAAGTTCAGCAACCTCACAGAATAACTGGTGAGTTTTTCAGGCAATTCAGCCTGAAAAGCTTAATGATTACTGAACTCTTATTTTCACTCACCAGGAGGATAATGTGTGTGCCTCCTCTCCACCTTGAACAGCAGCACTGACTGCTGCCATGCCCCTTCCCTGCCATCACTGCTGGCAGAACTCCACAGACATGAACTCTTGCAGTTAGTGAGTGAGCACAGACTGCATTGCCAGAGCCCCTCTCTACTGCATGGGTTTTCTGGGATTGCATATGAGAGTTGCTGGGTTGACTTAACTCTGGCCATGATGGTAGATGATCGTGATTTAGGCTGGGACTGTATCCTATCGTGTGTAATGTGTTCATTACTGTGCAAAGTCAAAATGCTCAAGAAAAATATAAGCAGATTATTCTGTATGCAGAGAAGTGCTGCTGGACTCTTCAGGTAGATGGAAAGGGCTGGAAAGAGATAAATCCAGAAAAGATCATTGTTTGTAAGTTGACTAAGAAAATAAATTCCAAGAGGATTGAGAGTTGCAGAAGTTATGAGATCCAAGTAGAAGACTGGCAATAAATAAATTAAGGCTGAAAATGAGAATGTTTCTGACCATACAGGGGTGTACTGAGAGCACAAAGGTGATGGTGGGAACTGTCTCTGTCAGTGTGGCACTTGTGCAGTGGAAGAGTGATGGCCTTGCAGTACAGGCTCTTGTAATCTCTTCTGTAACAGACTGAGTGTGAACATCCAAAGGGAAGATCAAACATCAACTTTAGCTGTTGTGCTAAGCCAGAGTTTACAAAAATATTTGTATTTATTAGAGATGATGGGTCACAGTGAGGCTATCTGAACTGAGCATGGCTTTGGACTGTGCACAACATCTTTCATTTTCTGCCTGACAATCCTAACTTCAGACTTTCAACAAGCCTTGGTCTCCTTATTTCATCTCTAAAAGCAACTGCTTGCCTGATTCCTTTTAACTCTTCTTCCTAAGTCTTGTTTGTTGAGAAGGGAGCTGGGAGGTGGGCAGCCTTGCCTGTGAGTGACATCTCCTGGCATGCAGAGCTGCAAGTGATTTGGTGTACTGTTGGCTGGAGGGGTAGTTTCATATTTGTTTTGAGGCTCTGGAAGACAAATCAGTCAAACCTTCACACAGAGTGGCCTCCCACACTGTTGTGGTCCTCCCTGTGTTATTCACTGAGAGCAACAGGGTTTCTGCAGCAAAACTGCTGTTAGCTGGAGTGGCTGACAACATCCTTTTCAGTTCTCTGTCTTGGAGACAGAAAGGATATTAGATCTGTGCATTTTGGGACCATCAGTGGATAGAATAAGTGGTAACCCCTACAAAAAAAGCAGAGACCAAAATTAGAAACAGACAGAGATGCCTGAGGAGCTGGGCTGTGCTCCAACATCTGGAGAGTGCTTAATGCCCGTGCAGCCAGGCAGGGTTCCAGTGCCAAGCGGCTCTAAGGTCTGGGAGAAGAAAAGCAACATCATTTCTATGCCTACTTATGGCCTTATGGAATGTTCTTGTAACTGCTTACAGTGGGCAGTATGGGAGAAAGAGTAGAGATATGTCTCTGTTTGGATTCTGGCTGGGCACAGATAGAGAAGATCATGCCTGCTTAATCTTTAGCTGAGGAAAACTACTAGTGGAAGAAAAGTCCTGGGGCCTGGCAACAAGATGGTCAAGTACTGCTCCACTTGGTGGACACTGAGGAGTGTCTGCATGATGTTCAGCTGTGTGAATGTGAAATTCAAAGCAGCTGGAGGAAGTGAGAATAAGATCATTCTTTTAGCCACTTTAGAACCTGCAATTACACCTAGAGCTAATGGAGGTAACCAAGTGCACAGAATAGGAAACTTCTTGAAATACCTCATCTTTCTGAACAAATGACAGGTGAATTTTTATAACATTGAATTCTTTACTTGGATTTGCAGTGTTGTTATTTCATTTCGGTTTTATTGTTTGGGTTTTTTTAAATAATCAAGTCCTCAGTTATGTACACTTTGAGTGCTGTTTGGAAGATTATTACTTTCCTAGGCTACATTCTGTATTATGCTTATAATTTCGTATCTTTTCTTGTATGAACCATTTCAATAAAATGCTCCTTGGTAGCATTAGATTTCATACAGATGGATGCTCTGGCATAGGATACAGCAATGAAATCATGGATCTACAACCTGCAGAGTCCTGAAAAATGGTCATGATACTGAACTAAAATTCAGGCAAATGTCATATTCAGGGTTAAAGAAATAATGTGCCTTGGCAAAAAAATTACTGATCTCAGGCTACAGGTGGGATGCAGACAATTATTATGCCTCTGCCTACAGACAAGGGATTTCTACAGCTATTTATTGGGATGGTCCATTAGAGGGGGAAAATTGTTCCTGTTTTGCTGCTAATGCTGGTACTTTCAGAGTGTGGCTGCTGAAAAGATACAGCAGTCAGACAATACCCATCGAAACAGGAAATTTGAAAATCTTAGAAATTGTGAAAAGTCACTGGCCCTTTCTTCCTATGACAGCAAACACCCAACAAAGCTGGTAGTGGCTGCCACTAGGCAAGATCTCAGAGTAAGGGTGGCAATAATTACGTGGATGTGCTGTGCAACTATCAGCACTTCAGTTTTCAAGCACACTAACTTCATATCTGTACTTTGCAGGTAATTTTACATTATAGCATCTGTTTTTATACATTTTCCTAGGGTTAAAATAATCTTTGTTCAACAGACATGCTCAGTGCTATCATAACCTGAGCCAACTACTCTCTCCAATAAGAAGAAAAGTCTCCCAGCTGTCATGCTCTGCTGTTTCTAATCACTTCAAGCCATGAGTTCTGGGGCATTTTTTTAATAAAGCTGGATAAAATATATTCTTACTTCCTACTGTCTGGTATGTGCACTAGACTATTTTTTTAAGCTGCATTCGTGGAAATATTGGCAAGCATGCTGTGCCCCTAACAGGCACTCACAAAATATGAGTGTAACACGCTTCCAAATTTCACAGTTAAGCCTCAGCAGATTTACACGAGTGTGATGAGAGAGAGCACAGAGCTCCAGGTCTGTGTTGTATTTCCAATGGACCTGTCTGTAGTATCTTCAAAGCAAGATTTCCTGGCACTTCTAGGTGCCATTTTCTATAAGTAGGTGGGAAGACATTATTTGTCTATAGTTAAAGATTTCCAGAGGCGTGTTGCTTCTTTTCACTTGGCTAACTTCTGAAAATAACTCTAGGATTTGGGATCATTTGTAAGGTTGGGTAACACTATATGTTTCTGGTGCCTGGGACCACCTCTCACATAAAACCACAGTAGTTAGAAGATGACCCTGATCAGAACTTGAATGATTTTCCTATACGCATGCATAATATGAGGTTCCAGGATGGATTTGGAACATTGACCTGTATCACCTGAGGTCTTGGAGACCTCTGGAACCCCAGCTCTGGCATGCCGATGCAAAGCAGGCTCAGTGACCTTACCTTATTGGAGGGTGACAATAGTTGATGTGGTTGCCTGCACCAAGGTATTGCCATCATCCTGGATGACCTGTAATGTACTTCTAAACATCTCCTAGAGTATTTGTATATAAGGAGAAGAGAAATTAGTACCCATGTGAGCAGTCAGATGATCAGTGCTTTTGAGTATGAAGAAGCAGTATGAGTAGAAATTGATTTCATGTCTGAATGGGAGCAAGTATGTCCACTAGAGCTATTTTGTTGTTGTATGTGTTGAATTTACATAAATCTGGAAAATACATTGGGCACAGGGCAGCCCATGGAGATCTGGCATGGCCTATGAAAGCACATCTGCAGAACACCAGGGCTGAGCTCTGACTCTAGGAAATCCCACACAAGGATATGGAGTAGGAGATGGGACAGGGATGGGCAAAGGCTGATGCTTCATAGTGCAAAGGGACTGCAGGAATATGCCTAAAGACCTTTGGGGTATAAGGTAAATGGGCTACTGGGATACTAACATCCTTGTTCTGCTCTAGTCACAGGTACCAAACCAAAGATGTCCTCGACAAGAAAGATTCTACTTATCCTGGGATTTCTCTCTACTTTGGCTGTAATTGCTTTAATTGCTGTAGCAGTGACCCAAAACAAGCCACTTCCGAAGAATATTAAGGTATTACAAGCTGGTACTCTTAGAGGAAAACAAGCTGGGGAGTTAGGTGTTCATAGTGCTCAGGGACATGTAGCTACCCTTGCTGGGTCTGGCTAACCTCTTTTTCTGGCTCCATGCACCTTAACATCTTGGTTTACATCTTTGTCGTAAAACCATATATGGCTTCACAGGGGATCATCTCTCAAGTAATCAGTCTCGATTTTGCTTCTTCTGTGCTCTTGTATCTTTTGATGGAAACTTTCCACTGAAGCACTCCTGAAAAGAGTAATGATCCGCTGTCCCACAGCTGCCACTTAGGCTGTTCATTTCTGGTCCCCTCGTGTGTGAAGACCAGCACATACTGTGTCTGGTTTGGTGCCTCAGGTGTGATAGTGGCTCTGTTTTACCCACAGTATGGGATTGTGCTGGATGCGGGATCGTCCCACACTAACCTCTATGTGTATGAGTGGCCAGCAGAGAAGGAGAACGACACTGGGGTGGTGAAGCAGGTGGAGGTGTGTAAAGTTGAAGGTAAGAGAAGAGGGAGCTATGGAAGGGGCATGGGATGAAGAAGAGATAATGCAGTCAAAGGTTGGGAGAGGAGAAACATGGAAGAAGAGACCAATATTGAAAACAGTGTTGGACTCAATGATCCTTTGAGTCCCTCACAACTCAGAATACTCTGTGAATATTCTGATTTTGTAATCTGTGAGCTAATGTATACTCCACCACTTCCCATGGGCCTAATCTTCCTGGGGGAAAAACAGATCCAGTTTTTCCTTTATTAGGATGCTTGGAAGTAAGTGCTTTTTGGAAAGAACTAAAATATTTGTGTGCACTCTTGCTGAAGTGCTGATGAACATCAGAAAGTGAGAGGGGAGGGCATGGCTTGCTTTTTTCCAGGCTTCCATGCAAGCTAGGCACTGGGCTTGAGGGCCAAGGTTGCTCAACTTAAGCATGTCATGGTTTACTTTTCACTCTATTTAATTGCTGTGTAGATATTTTATGGTTTAGGAAGGCATAAATGAAGCCTGAGAGTGCATACAACAAGGAGCAGCACAGACCATCATGGATCGCTACACTCTGAGGGGATGAGAGGTGTTGTCAGACCCTCCTGGGGTCTTTTCAGGCCCTTGCAGTGCAGGGAAGAGCCATACTTTTATCAAGCTGCTCGGCACTGCAGCACCCCATGTCATGAGCAGCATGCCCAGCATATGGCAACCTGGAGCAAGTCCAGCGTAGGCTTCACTGCTGTGCAGGCACTGGTCCTGGGGCAGTTTGGGGGACACATGGAGGGAAGGGACAATGAATTTTTCTTTGGGTTAGTGTGAAAGGCAACAGCTGAAAAACACCTGGTGTTGTAGTGCAACTATAAAGTACACAAACAAATGATAGCATCTGCCCCTGGAGGACCCAGCATATGAAGGGTCAGTGATTTTCAGGCACAGATCCAGGGTACACCCAGGCAGACTCAGAGAAGTCTGCAGATGTTCAGGGCATGCTAGGGAAATGGTTTGCCTCACAGCAGTCCTCATCGCTAGTTCATAGCCTGCTTCATGGAGAACAGGTGGCAGATGCTGGGCATTGTGGCCATCGCCCCGTGCACTGGGTTTAGTTGGTGCTGTAGTATTTCTAAAGATCCTCAGGAATGGGGTAAATCTGATATTGCTGCCTGTGATATGTTTTAACACATTGGCTCATGGCAGCATGGTGGGGTTATGCTTGGAGTCAGAACAACGAAATGTCTTTATTTCTTGCAGGCCCTGGGATCTCAGGTTACTCCCATGCCACAGAGAAGGCAGGTCCCTCTCTGGCACAGTGCCTACAACAAGCTAAAGAGGTGATTCCCTCAACACAGCACAAAGAGACACCCATCTACCTCGGAGCAACTGCTGGCATGCGGCTTCTCAGGTACAGCAGGGCTCATCCCCTTCTCCTGTGGAATTGCACCTGGGATCACCATGCATGCTCAGTGAGGGCCTCTTGCGAAAAGTCCTTGGAGATACCACCAGCTCACACTGTACCCAGATACCCTCCTCTGAAGCTGAGTCCCCAGGGCTCTTCCCTTGCTTGTCTGCTCACTTCAACCTTCCATCATCTCCTGCATCCAGATGCAACACAGAGACACCAGGAGATCAGCAGTGTCCAAGCTGATGCTTAGACATCCTCCACATCAAAGGGATGCTCAGACATCCCCACAGTGTGGTATTAGGCCTAACTCAGAATATTTGAGCCCAACCATGTTGTAACTCCCCATATATCTTGACTCAGCCTGGGGCCATCAGAGGCTAAGGTAACTTTATAATCTCATGCCCTTTAATTCCAATTTGTGATTTTCATGTGGGTGTCCCAGAACTCTTGCCTAGCTAGAACACAGAGCTGATCTTACATATATATTGCCTGGGAAATCTCCCTGGGAATACCTTCTGGATTTCTTCTCTGATGGTGGTGGTGAAGAGTGAGAAGAATCTCCACAGTGCAATTCCTATCAGGATACATGCTCCAGGAGAACAAGAGCTCTGGTCTCTGCTCCAGGTACCATTCTCAGCCACAGGACCTGTAAGTGTCAGACCTGGTGGCAGCTGTGTTGCCAAGCTGTGACAGAGAGGGACATGGTCAGTTGGAGCTGGATGACCCGTATGAATGACCATTCTCTTATAATTAACGCTTGGTGAGGAGTTGCAGCCTGTCTACTCAGAATAAAGCTCACAGACTACTGAGAGCTGTCAAGCCAGAGTCACTCCATCCTTTCTTCCATACACTCAGGTTGGAGAATGAAAGTGCAGCTGATAAAGTCTTGTCCTCAGTAGAGAAGACACTACGCTTAGCTCCCTTCAGCTTCCAGGGTGCCAGAATCATCACTGGTCAGGAAGAAGGAGCTTATGGATGGATCACCATTAACTACCTTCTGGGCAATTTCAAGCAGGTAGTATATCAGTAGTAAGTATATTTGAATCATTGGCTTGCAACACTTTGTAAATCATGTCTTGAAAGAAGCTGTTGCAGGGACTATCATCCCTTGTAAGCCATTCACCAGGGATCAGGAAGCTGCACATCTTGCCTCAGCAGTTACTGTGAGTGTATCCTGCTACTTAGTGATACCAGGATGCATCACTATAGTCAGGCTCAAAGCACTGAAATAAAACACCAGCATCTTCAATAATTTTGCTTGAGTATAGTGTCTATGAAGTTTGACAATGATTCTTTACTACTGAATTTATAAATCATCTGGGAGCTGAAACAGTAAGTTGACTGTTTTTTTTCTTGTAACAATTTTATTACATATATTCCTAGTCCTCCTGCAAACACTGTGATGTGATCCATGTTCTGCATTTACAAGCCTGCATCTTTCTTGTGTCTTGTTCCAGCTCTCATGTTATGCACCTCTTCAGGACTTTCTGTGTTTTCTGTGTTCTGTGTTTGTGCTTCTCTCCTCATAGGTCTTTCTTTTTTTTCCCTCCAAAATAAAATCTTTTCCATGCCTGATATATCTGTCTTACTTTGGATTTTTTTTTTTTAAGTCTGGCTGGAAAAAGCTTCTACATTCCCTGAAATCCATAAGTGAGACATCAGGAGCACTAGACCTTGGAGGAGCCTCAACACAGATTACCTTTGTATCAAAGGAACTGTCTTCTGAGTCCCCAGAGAACGAGCTCTATTTCCGTCTCTATGGCAAGGATTACCAAGTATATACACACAGCTTTCTCTGCTATGGGAAGGACCAGGCTCTGCAACAGAAACTGGCCAGGGACCTACAGGCAAGTACATCTACCCCTGTAATTGCACATGGAGATCCTGAACTCTCCCAGCTTTGGCATACTGATGCTGTAAAAGTTGCTGTGTCCCAGCTAAATGCCTCATCTCTGGATTAGGGAAACCTCACTGTTCTCCATAAAAACCGGGCATGAAGTGCCCAAAGAGATGACAGTCAATACTTTGAAAAATGCTACCATTTTGAGGTGCCTTGATTCTTGCACACAGGATAGCAAGAAAACTGCACATAACTGAAGTACTTAGGGGAGGTGACATTTTAACTTCTCTGAGAATCCCAAATCAACAGCAGCTTCACAAACTGTGGCGGAAAGTAATTTTCCCAAGGTCCTACATGGAGGCTGTGTCAGTACTCACATTTTCCCCCTCACAGCCAGTGCCTTAAGCCATCCTCATCCCTTTGAGCTGATTTGTGCACCTTGATGTGATGTACTGTGACAAGTGTCTTGTGGCCACCATTCCTTGTGGCTCTTTCTCAGGGTGTTACTCTAGAGCAAAGTGTTAACACCTTGAGTTGGTTTTTACTTTCAGACCATGGAGAGCAGCAGTCTCCTTGACCCATGCTTTCACCAGGGGTATCAGAGGACTGTAAACCTAAGAGACTTCTTCAAAAACCCTTGTACTTCAGACAAGAAAAAGCAATTAACTTTCAGCCAGCTGGACATAGAGGGAGAAGGGAATTATCAGAAATGCCGAGAAAGCATCCAGAAACTCTTCAACAAAACCAATTGTCCTTACTCCAGTTGCTCCTTCAATGGGATATACCTACCTCCATTACAAGGGGATTTTGGGGTGAGTCTTCACAGTCTTCAACTCTATAATCCAGAATGTCAGAAGAGCAGAAGCTCAGAGTAATGCTAGAGTGCATTCTTCATAACTAAGGCAGGAAATCATTTACAAGATGGCTTTTTGGACATGCAACACAAAAGTAGTGCTGCACTTGTGGTGAGGACACACATGTAAGACCTACCCCAGTAAATACTGGCTTGTCTGTACTGCACTGTTCCCATTTTAACCCATCTCCTTGGGGTTTTCTATTTACTAATTCATTTTTTAAGCAATCCTTCCTCATGGCCAGCACCAGAGGCAGGAAAGCCTGCCTCAGGCAGGTACCCTGCTCTGCAAACCTTGCGTCCTGAGGTCAGTGGTGGAACCAGATCTAAAATTCACCCAGAAGTGTCTGAGTGCTACTGAAACCAGTCATCCAGCCTGTCTGCTTAGTACACACTCTGAACACACATTGTGTGTGACACCATGCTGAATATCAGTCCTAGAGCTGCAAGACTTCAGTGACTGTGAGATTTTCTGGGGAACTGTTAATACACCCTTGCCCTGTTCATAAGCTGCCCCCTACTTATCAGCTACTGGCCATGGTCAGAGAAGGGTTTTCTGGACTTAGGATTATATGATGGGGCTCTGTACAATCCTTTCAGACCATCACCTCTGCTCTTTGTCATGATATCGGTTGCACACTCATTCAGTTGCAAAAATGGGATCACAGTTGTGGTGGCAATCAGCATTCACTGTGTGCCACTGGCACATGTAAAGCAGTTCTGAGGGGTATGTCTCAAAATGACATAATTCTTGAAAATATACCTGCTCCTGTGTGTGTGATGTTGCTTCTTGCATTTCTCTATCTGTAAATAAACTCATTTTCTTTTGTGGGATTTCTGCTTTTCTGCTCATGCCAAGGCCCAGTCAGATTAAAATGATCTTTCTCCTTCAGGCTTTTTCTGCATTCTATTTTGTGATGAACTTTTTGAACCTGACCGGTGAATCAAGCCCCCTTCCCCTGAACAAAGTGACCAGAACCATTGAGAGCTTCTGTGCCCGGCCTTGGCAAGAGGTGAGTAACACTTGCTGTGGTGGACTATGGCTGCTGATACTTTTATGTAGCATAAATGGCTGGGGTTAATTTCCAAAGCAAGATGGGGAAGATTCCCCCAGCATCTGCAATGGATGCTCAGGCACAAACTGGATTAGTGGGAAGGCGTGTTTAATGATGTGGTGATTGGCTCCTTCCCTAGGTGAAGACACTGTATCACCACATCAAAGAAAAGTACCTGAGTGAATATTGCTTCTCTGGAGCCTATATCCTCTCTCTCCTGGAAAATGGCTATGAATTCACTGAAGAAAACTGGCAAAGGATCCACTTCCTTGGAAAGGTGTGTATTATGGAGGGAGGTCTCTACCCTACACACCCCTACTGCACAGCCCAGCCCTTTAGCCCCATGGGGGTCACTGCCCCAACAATGCAACAAGCAGCCCCTCCACCTCCCAGTGCTGATTCTGCTCCCCTCCTGTTTCAGATCGGCAGCAGTGATGCAGGTTGGACCCTGGGCTACATGCTGAACCTGACCAACATGATCCCTGCAGAAGAGCCACCTGTGCCCCCTCTCTCCCACAGCAGCTACGTGGTACTGATGGTGCTGTGCTCCCTTGTGCTGGTGTCTGTGCTTCTGTTTGCCTGGCTTCTCTTCCACAAGCCCAAGTGCCTGCAGAAGGGGATTGTTTAGGAAGAACCTGGAGAGGGGCCATGTCACCCTGGCTGCTCAGGGCTAGGAGACCCCAGCAGAGCAGGCTGTACTGCAGAATTCCTCTCACTGCAGCTACTGACTGTACAACAAGGGCATTTATTTCTTCTGACTCACACTTGCACTGACAGATGCTGGGACATCAGGCTTGCCACCTTTCTCTGCCAAGGACAGACAAGCTGGTGTCCCCTCCTTGAATGGGTCGTACTTTCATTCAATGAAACTTTGCTGTTTGTTGGTTTCTGCCTTGTGCACAGCATTATGAAGAAAAAAGTGGCAGCAATGTGGGAGCCAATGCTCCTGCAAGGGTAATCTCAGGGTCACACATCCCACTGAGCTCTTGGGAGCTGTCACACACAAGGTGATCCTGCTCCTTCTCTGCTGAAGCTGTTCCCAAGAGCCCTTTCCACACCAGCACACCTCTGCTCACCTCCCTGCACCCTGAGCTCTCGCAGCCCTACAGCTGGGTACAGCACTTGCACCTGGTTGGCCCCTGAAGGTGGGTCAGGCTCCCAAATGCCACTCTGGGAAAAGAAGGGACAACGATGAAGAAACTGAGCATGCTGGTGGTCATCAGCCCTTAGCTGGGCTCTGGTGGCTGTCAGCTCATTTTGCAGTTGTCAAGAAGCCTTTTTCCCACGTCTTCCTGATGTTGTTGCTGGACCAAAGCTGGCTCACTGTTGCACTGAGCCATTCCCATGTACATCAAGACACAAGTTTCCAGCCAGGCACTGCTGTTTTTTGCAGGAACAGCTTCTACTAGCCAAGGATCCTTGACCAGTAGTGAGTGCTTATGCCTAGAGGGACCCTGGTGTGATCAGCATACTTACAGGCATAGACCCACTAAAGCAATCCAAGGTCACTCTGCTGATAACACAGCAGCCTCCAATTTAGGGAAAATATTTATTAAGTAATGTTCCTATAAACAGCTGGCAGCAGTTAATCAGCATGAGTATGCACAGATTGAACCACTCTTTCCACCAGCAAAATTAGTGAAAATTTGCCTTTCATTCCCTCATGGCATAGGCTTATCCTATGGCCCTAAGACCCAGGGCTTGTGAGTGCACATACTGCAGCCCATCTTCTAGCACACAACTAGGATGATGCCACTGATTTGGTTTATGAATCGCTTTCTTCCATTTTTCCATTCTTTGGTCCAGGAAAAAAAAAAAAAAAAAAGGAAGAAGAGGTAAGTCAGAAATACATTTATGTAAAAACACTCAGAAACCACTGGTGCCTGTCTACCTCCCACAAAATCTTGGGTATCTCCCTAATGACCTGTAAGTGCTGGAGGTCAAAAGAAAGCAGATATTGTAGAGAAAAAGGCATAGCAAACACATACCTTCACCTGTTTCCCTGAGCAAAGCTGTAGGCAGTGAGGAGGGGGTCAGAATGTGCAACCCCTATAACGCCTTATCCTTTAGACAAGCACAGACACAGAGCTTGGGGTTTTCATGCTCTCTCAGCCTGTCCTTCTGCATAGTCCAGGCTGGAAAGTGTCACTCAGTTATTTCTACTTCATGCCTGAAAGTAGAAGCTCTAATATATTGAAGGGCCTAAAGGTAAGGGAAAAATCTATCCTGTCCTATGTTAAGATCTTTGGGCAGATCTGTGCCCTATTTTTGCTCTGAATTAGCTGGCTTCATCTTCGGTTGGATCTTGTTCTGCCCATTTCCAAAGGACTGAATAACTCTGCTGTTAAAATCCCTTTTTCCTGGTTGGTGCTTGCAAGTTTGTCATTATATCATATTAAATAGATTGATCTTCAATCTGTAAAGTGCTCCGTCCTGACCTCACTTGTATCCCTTGACTCCACTTCTTTTAAAAGTTTTACATCTTTCTGAAATTGGGACACCAAAGTTTTCAGCAGTGAGTGATAGTAGAATCACTAATAGTGTGTATAAGGTAATATCTTCTCTATGTTCCCCAGTCATATATCTCAGGACCAGGTCTGCTCACTTAACAGAAAGGTTTGAGGCTGTTTTGTCCAGTTGGACTAGTGCAACTTGGGGTTTTTTCCCAGTCGTTGCTTTCGAGAACAGCCACTGTCTCACATCATGCATCACTGTCTCAATATGAGAATTCAGCTAGAGGTGCAGTCTTCTTACAGTTGTTTTCAGCAAAGATAGGTAGATGAGAGATTAATGGTAGTTGAAATGTGTGATTAGAGCTACTTCTGTTGCCCAGCCAGCCTCATTTGCAACACACCTCATCCTGTGCCACCCTCCTTGCATACAGAGTCTTTGTAGCAGAGCAGATGCCCTGGAGAAGCTTCCCACATGTGACACTGCATCCTGCCTCCCCATGAACAGCATGGAAACCTGTGAAATGGTAATTCCTCTCCTGAGATCCCTATGGGGATCTGGCAGCTATTTAGTTGTGTCCCTGATGGGAACTGGCAGATCCATTAGAACATTACAGAAACTGATGCAGAAACTTCGTGTGGAAGCTGGCGTGGAAAGAAAGGTTGTGCCAGTCTGCTTTTCTGGTCCCTGCTAAGGGTTTAATGCCAGTAGAAAAGTCAAATACAGAACCTGGGAGAACAGCTTTCACAATGTTTTGTATCCTTATTGCAAGTCCCATAGTATTAATGTTGTTAGCTCCTTATTCTGGAGCCAGGTGAGCAGCTGGTGGCTTCACTTACTCTCTCCTGTCTTAATTATCTTGCTTTTTTGTTTCCGCTTTGGGGTTTTTTTAAGCTTTAAATGTGCAACCTAAAGGCCCCAAGCTAAGATAAATACAAAAATATGTTACATGTTTTTAAACCTTATGACTTTTAGATCCCATTTATAAATCTCTTCAGAATTAGAATTTCTAAGGTGACAACAGACATGCCATTTGGAAAATCACTTGAGCAGACTGAGGCTCCAGGAACTGGTTGACTGAAGGCATCCTGTCAAGATGGGACCCTTGCATATCACTGCCAGTATGTGAACCCTTACAGAACAGCCTATGATTTTTTTTTTCTCCCTATTTCTCCTGTTATTGCAGGACTTTATTCATTGAAAATCCTTGTTCAAAGAGTCCAAGTTTAATGAACATTCATTTCTTTGCTTCTGTGTTGCATCTGATACAGCTGTATTCAGCTCACATGGGTGTTCCAGAGCCGCCCGTGCACATGAAGACTATTAATGATGGTCTTTTGGAATTTCCAAATATGCCAGTAATAATGTATCACTTCTCCTGTTACTACAGTTGATCTGCCTCACTGATAATTATCTGTGCCTTATTTCTAATTTGATAGCTTCTGGCTTTAATTTCTGGCCACTGGCTGCTGTACTGTTTTTATTTTCTGGGGTAAAGCATCTTTTAACACCACGTGTTCTTGTCTAGCAAATATTTATTCACTATTAAGCTCTGCTGAGCTGTCAAGACTCCAGACCTTGGTCTCTCCTGGGCTTCTAGGAACCCCTGAGATGTGCTGCAGCAAGTTGGGATGAGTGTCTCTGGTTTGACTTCAGATGTCTATGGGTCCATTTTTGGGAAGGTTCCTTGCAGGGAGATTTGATAGCTTTGGATAGTGCAAGAGCAGTCTGGTCTCACTGGGACTGGTGACTTCTATGAGCTCTTCCATGTCGACCCAAGTGTCAAGTGTGGGGCAAAGCTATCAGAACTTCTCAGCAGAGAGAGCCTGGGTGCCAGCAGCACCCAGAAAACAGCAGAAAACAACTGGACCCCTACCACAGGCTCTAACTACCCTTTGCTCTCCTCCCTGATAAAGCTACCTCTCCTCTGTGCACAGGCTACAGCTGATTTCTCTAGCCCTACAGCAAAGCCAGCAGACACTCCACTTCAAAGAAAGCTCTCAGAAGTGAGGCCATAACCTCTGCAGTGGGAGGCTAACTTGAAGTGTTGGAGCTGGCCAGGGCTCTTCAGCTTCTCTGAGAGTAGGTCTGGGCCGGATGTGTACCCCTTCCTTCTCCACCCCAATTCTTCCCATGTTCTGTGCCAGGAAGGATGTACAGGCTCTGCAGGGCTGCCAGCTTTGTCACAGGCTCTACAGCCTATTCAGGAGGGGCTGGGGGGGACATGCTGAGGACAACAGTTCCTGCCACCCAGGCTATGTGTTTTCTTTCTGTTGCCCAGCCCTGAAGAAATGGATCTTTGTTTTGATGCACACACAAGTCTCTGTATGCTTATCGTAATAAAGACTTCTGAACTGATGCCAGAAAAGTTTTCGTGCTGTTTTCCAGAAGATGGGAGTTTGCCAGTAGTGGAATGAAGTTTCTGGCACTAAACATGGAAAAGTCCGGAGATATGATTTCCTCTCTTGTCAGTTCCTTGATGTTCTCCTGGGTCAAATCTCAAGTTCCCAGTGGATGGGTAGCATCCCCTCCCAGTAGGGTAAGGCACTGTGGTCTTTCCCAGGCTATGGGCACCTCACATGGGTGGCCTCACTCCTGGAAAGGCTGCTAATGCCCAAACCCCATCTTTCCTTGCTTTAGCTTCACCCTGACCTCCCCAAAGCAGTTTGTTCCCCCCTTCTGTGAACTGAATGGATTCAGTCCTCTGTCCACATTTTCCCTCGCCCTCAAGATTT
Source organism: Sclerurus mexicanus (assembly GCA_013396755.1). Taxonomy (NCBI): domain Eukaryota; kingdom Metazoa; phylum Chordata; class Aves; order Passeriformes; family Furnariidae; genus Sclerurus; species Sclerurus mexicanus. The sequence continues at coordinate 160,577 of VWZF01002520.1, forward strand.
CCCCACTTTTGAACATCTGGGTGGAGGGTGAGGGATATATAATCCATCCCAGATGTATTAGCCATACTTTCCAAACTAAGTCTTTATTTACTTCCTGCACTGTTTCCAAGTTCTAACATCTTATATTGTTTGTTTCTGCTTTCATCAGAGTTTTAAAACACATCCAAATTTATTATTGGATTAAAGCTTCATTAAGGATGTCATTTTCCTAGAGTGTGTAAGAGCCATTCTGGGTCAGATCAAACAGGCAGTGCATTGGCATTCATGTCCAGCTGCATGGTGGGTGAAGATTTAGAGGGACAGTTAGGGAAATGGCATAATCCTTCTATTCTAGCCATCAAGGGCTTAGGAAATTCGTGATCAAATGATTGCTTCAGGATCTGATAGCTGTGGGTGCCCCTGTTCTCTATGAATTCATCTATCCTCTTTTGCATTCATTTAACTTTCAGCTTTGATAAGGTAATTTTAATGTGTCTTCTGTACAAAACTATTTCCTTGTGTTTGCTTTAAACCTGCTGCCTGATAACAGGCTGCCTCCATCCCTATGCTATGGATAAGGCTGACTAACTCTCCAGACCTGGTAGTGTGTGAGATGAGTTCTTCGCCCACCCAAGATTTTGCTCATGGCTCCTTTTTAGGCTCTAATGGTCTGGCATTTCTTTTTTTTACTGTCGTTTCTCACATCAGTGTTGCTTTCCTCCATAGGAAAAGGAGATCTTTCTTCATGTGTCCCTTGGCAGCACTGCAGTTCCAACTCTGCCACTGCTGTCCCAAGCTACTGAAAGCAGCCTGGGAAGGGAAAAGGGAGGGGGGAAACAGACCAAACATGGGGCTTATGCTATTTTACTATAGCCCTGCTGAGCGCTCTGGCTGCCAAGTAACACTGGCTAGTGCTGGAAACCCGCCCACGTCTTTCACATTGCCTTTCTTGCTGAATGCTGGAGAGAGAGCAGCTCCACAGGAACCCAGCGGCCCTAGGAGCAGGGATGTGAAGGAGGCGAGGGCATTTCCCGTTGGCATGTGGGCTGCCAGCTCTGCAAAATACGACCAGATATGGCTTGCTATAGAGATAACAGCTATCCTACCATACCCATGCTCGCCCTGCCCATGCCACAGCTTCAGCTACTTTGTCTTAGTTTCTTACATGTGCTGGGAGAAATTGTCACCTCCGGCACTGATTCTTGTTACCTGGCTACAGATGGGTGCAATGCCATTCCTGCTCCTGAACCTGTGTTGCTTTCAGACTGGCTGACAAGCAGGGATGTGGTGGGATGAAGCTCAACTAGGAGAAGGCATTAACATGGTTACAGTTATCTTTATATATGTCTAATATTCTTTCTTTTTCTGATCATGTCTTCAAAAGGATATGTTTTCAAAGACAGCAGAAGGAGGGGACCTGTGCAGATGGGGCAGAAGACCAAGAAGGCATGGGGATAAGCAGGGAAAGGACCAGCTAGGGCAGAAGAAAATCGAAGTGGGAAAGTCTGAGTAAGCCACACCATGAGTAGGCAAGCCATGTGCTTTGCCCACCAGCCTGTACTGTTTGCATGAGAGGCTATAAACAGCATCTAGAGGCTATAACAGGGACTCCCTGGTTTTACCAATGCTCTTCCTGGAAAACTGAGGTAGAAAGCCAGTCAGCAGCCCAAGCAGATGTGGAGAACAGGAAGGAAAGCAGTGGTGCTGGGTAGCACTGGTAGAGGATGCTTTGCTGGGGGAAAAGACAGCTAGAGTAGACACAGAGTTAGGAGCAATGTTGCATGGATCTCCACCTCAAGGCTGAAGGAAAGGCAAATGTTTGGCATGGCACTGAATATCCTGAGCAGCCCACTGCTGATGGCAGGAGGAGCTCCTTTGTAGCATGGCCAAGGCAGAGCAGAATAGCATGTTACCAAAGGGGGCCTTTCTCCTGGCCTGTCCAGTCATGATGGCAAATGTTTTGTCTGCAATCCTATTTGGGCTCTATGTCAGAGTTGTCCTAATAAAGATCTCTGTCAGAGATTTAGTGTCGTGGGGCAAGGTTGCAAAGCGAGGCTGTTCCCACAACTGCACCATCTGCGGGAAGAGCATAGGGACCCTGAGGTGCCTGCTGCCCACTGGGACAAGGGTGGCAGAGGGGTGGAGAGGAACCAGCTTCCCCCATTTCCACAAACAGTTTGCAACGCTCTGTTAGCAGACAGCAGGGCATTTTCATCTGCCTTTAGGCTATTAAGCAATGTCCTGCTGCCAATGCCTGAGCAGCAGCTCTTTCTCATGCCCGCTCTCAGAGCAGTGCAGGGCAATACCAGAACACCGAGTGAAGCTCTCCGTGCTGGTACCCGTCCAGCAGACAACTCCTGCATCATATCCCCCGTTGCCCCGTCCTTCCCCCGCCCCGTCCCAGCGCGGCAGTTTGGGCAGGCGGCTGTGCGGAGGGCGATGCGGTCCCTGCCTGTTTATCCCGGGAGCAGCCGGACCGCCGGGTGAGCGGGGCTGGGGCAGAGGATCTGACTGACCCGCGGAGCCCGCGGGGCTGTCTCCTCCGCTTCCCCAGGAGATGGGGCAGGAGAGGAGGCGCAGCGCGGGGCCGGGGTCGGGCCCCGGGAGAACGGCGGGACCTGCCCGCGCCGGGCAGGCAGGAGCCGGGAAGGGTTGCGAGAGGCGTGCGGGCAGCGAGGCCGTCCCGGCGCCATCCCCAGCCCGCTCGGCTCTTGCCCCACGAGAGGGCTCGGCGACGGNGGCCCCTGGTGGGAGCTCTGCTCCTGCTCGAGGGGGCGGCCGCCCTCAGCTTCCTCCACCATCGCTACGAGGAGCTGGTGCAGGCCCTGTTCCGCGTGCAGAGCCAGTGTCCCTACGTCACCCGCATCTACAGCGTCGGCCGCAGCGTCGAGGGCAGACACCTCTACGTGCTGGAGTTCAGCGACTCCCCGGGCGTGCACGAGCGCCGTGAGTACGGGGGGATGGGGACAGCGGCTCGGAGGGGACGGGCTTGGTGGCCACACTCCCTGCCACGCGGCACTGTTGGGGTGCTGCGTGGTGGCTATCTCCCATTCCAGGCAGGACTCTTGGGAATGCCCTGCTGTCAAGCAGTGCCGTCTCCAGCAGGGACCCCGCAGCCAGCACTGGGACGCGCACGCACAGCCCGCACAGTGCACTGTGTTTGCTTGGGCTGCAAGCCCACTTTGGATGGAGCACTGAGTTCTCGGCGCAAACTACTGTGAGGACTCAGGCGGGTCCATCCCAGCACCCCTCTCGGCCTGCCACCCTCTCCCTCCCAAAATAGTGTTGCTCAGGCGAGGAGAAGCAGCACCCAACCCTCTGCTTTTTGCTGCGGAGTATTGGCAGGGAAGAGTTCAGATCTTCCTCCTCCCGATTGCAAAACCAGGAGGAGAGTGACCAGGGACCCTGGCGGAGCAGGCACTGGGCTTCCACAGCCCCGCCAGCCCTGTGAGCTGTGCAGCCCCAGTGACAGGCTGTTCTCAGGGATCTCCACTTGCTGCCACGTGGCCCTGTGGAACCTTGGCATCAGTGGTCTCTTGAGCAGCTGCCTGTGCAGCATGGAGACACTGCCTAGTCAGACCTTGCTGGCAGGCAGGTGCCCCAGGGGGGCTGAGGGGACGAGGTGGCTCCCCAGACTGGGGGGCTGCAGACAGAGCTCCCTCGCATCACTGCCATGTGACCCTGGGCTGTACATAAGGACAGAGCTCTGCCTACTTGTTGCACGATCTTCTGCTTTTTCAAATTCTGGCTGATGTGATTAAACCCAGGGGCCAACAAGTCCAAGCAGACTAGCCCCATGGAAAACTGCCAGCAGAGCTGCAGGGGTGAGTGGAACCTGAACCTGTACCTCCCTCAGTGGAGCAGCCCCCACAAATCTCATGGCACCTCATGCCTGGCAGTAGCTTGTCCAAGGATGCACTGCATGGGGGCATACTGCTCCACTTCTGTGGCCCAGAGTATCATCTTCAGGGGTACCAGGAGATGGCAGAGTTCCCACCCTGACCACCTCTGCAACAGACCTGTTTGACACCTGGGGCACCTCCACTGTGCATCAAGGGCTGATTCAGAGCAAGAAGTGAGCAAAGGGCAGTGGCAATACACCACTGGATTTTAGACTTGCAGAACCACAGAAGAGCAGCTGGAAAGGCTCTAGGAAGTGACTCAGATCTCCCTTGCCCCAAGCAGGCAGCATAGACCTGTGGCCCTGCTTGTAGCACGGGCCACCCTCAGGCTGGCACTTTCAGCTTGTAGCATGAGGAATTTGGGAAACTGTGGATTTCCTTGAAGGACATGGAATGTAACTCCAAAAAGTAAGCCTGGAGTCAATGGGTTTACATGCAGTAATTCAGGCTTGTGTATCCATGTGCATAAAGTTTAGGGTTTTGCATGCTGAAAAAGGCTGACAAGTCCTGTTGCAGACTCGAACGAAAAAGAGAATCCCTGCTGAGACCTTATTTTTTTAAAGGCTGCACATATGCCCAGGATTTTTCTATATTTTTAATAACTGAATTATCTAATTAAATCAGTTATCATGTCCCTGAAATCTAACCAGGTCAAAACACTTTTCCCACCTCTGATAGCTTGCCCTGAGACAGCAGTTAAGATATGGACAAGCAAAATCTTTAGTCAAAATTAGATATTTTTGATGCAGTGTCTCCTCCCTGTGCAGCAAAGATGCAGGGGCTTTTGCAAGCAGCAAGTCCCAATGTGGGGCTGTGATGCCTTTTACCCCAGGAATCTTCATGGATACTGTACAAGGCAGCAGGGCTGCATGCTGCCACTGTGAGCCTGATCCCTGATGATGGCCAGAAAACTCACAGTGCAATGGCTCTAGCAAGCCAGCATTTGTAAGACCCTTTTTTTCCCCTGACCCTTTCATGTGGCAGTCAGGCTCCCTTTTTATCTGAATTCCCCTGGTGTCTTTCCTACTAGCAGTGCTGATTCCAGCCTGCAATTCAACATTCTATTTTCCCACAAGTAACTGCTTTAAAAATCTCTCTGGGAAAGCATAACCAATCCTTCACGTGTCCTGCCTCTCCTTCAGCAAAGCAGCAAGTCCTGCTCTGGGTACTGCCTGCCTGTGGTCTCCAAGTCTGTATTTTGAGATCTTATTTTAGAAAAGTCAGTGGCAAGAGATCTTTTTGCTCATACTGGATCTGCCTGAGGGACAGTTTGATCCATATTCAACTCAGCTGCTGAGGCTTTCTCCAGGCTCTTGTCCCTTGAGGGTGAGGAAGGCCCTAAATCTTGACCTTGGAGGCAGGTAAAGGGGAGGGAGAGAGGAAACTGCTGCTGCCTCCCATCAGCTTGGGAGTCAGGGGCTGACAACAGCAGTCAGAAGCAGCTGTGCCCTTCCAGTCAAAAAACACATCTCCCCAACCCAAGGCCAAACCACCTGCAAATACTCCTCTTGTATGCTCCAAAGGCCCAAAGCAACCTGATGGGGAGCCTGAGCTGCTCCCAGGGATGCTGTGGCAAAACTGAGGGGAGCCCATATGACAACTGTACCACTCTCCCCTGCTGAGGTTTGCATTTTCCAAGGGAAGGGGTCATTTCACACCATTTATTGGGTGTCCCTTGGGCTTGCCTCGGGCTCCCTGTGGTAGGAATTTGCTCTTCCCCCCTGTCCCAGCCCTGGCTGATGGTGTCACTCTCTTGCTTTCTCCAGTGGAGCCAGAGTTCAAGTATGTTGGGAACATGCATGGGAACGAGGTGCTGGGCCGTGAGCTGCTGCTGCAGCTCTCTGAGTTCCTGTGCGAGGAGTACCGCCGGGGCAATGAGCGGATCACCCGCCTCATCCATGACACGCGCATCCACATCATGCCCTCCATGAACCCCGACGGGTACGAAGTGGCTGCCAAGCAGGTACCAGGCAGCGATCGCCTTCTCCAGCCGGGTAGGGGCAGAAAGCCCTTCCAATACCTGTGGATTCCCCTTCATCACAGTTAGGAGGAGTGGGCATCCTTTCTCTTCATGCCCTGCCAAATTTGTCCCCTGTGCTGGTGTTGCTGCTTCCCACCTCCTGTGCCAAGGGCTCGTGCTGTGTGTCCTTCCACAGATGACCTTGGAAGCTGGTGGAGGAGAATTCCTGCACCATCTTACTCTCTTTAGAAGTTATTTGTCACAGGAGAGTCACTGAAAATCTGCTCCAGACTGGGGCAGTGGCAGCTGAATGCCACTGTCATGAACAGGCAGGGACATGAGAGATGGAGGGGAGTAAGCACCCCCTAGTCCTCCCAAAAATCTTCACCAATTTCTTTGTACTGTTAGACTTTGAGGAGATATCCATGGCTATTTCAGTTAAGGCAAATTGTTTATGTGTCTTGTGCTTTACTCTATCACCCTGGAAAATGAAGATATTATTACTGACTTTACCTGTCAGTACCAATATTCTTCATTGTCTTGCCAGCAATAACATGTGTTGTGACTCAAGTGCACTGAAGTGCTGTTACAATGGTCAGTCCCTGAATCTCTGACACTCAGCCTGCCTGCACCCACCTTGTACTCATCCCTGTGATGCACCTTTGCCCCACAGGGCCCAGACAGCAACGGGTACTTGACAGGGAGGAACAATGCCAATGGAGTGGACTTGAACCGCAACTTCCCTGACCTCAACACACTCATGTACTACAGCAGGGACATCAGTGGGCCAAATCACCACATCCCACTGCCTGACAACTGGAAAAGCCAGGTACTAGTCTGGGATGCTGTGAGAGCTACAGCATCTTCTTAGAGTGTCTCAGCATGCAAGCAAATACACTGTCATTTGACTTGCATGGTGCTTGTCTTCTCTGAGCTTTCTGCATGCAGAGAAATGATGTAATCCTTCCTGGTCCCATATCACAACTTGCACCTCTGCCAGAAGGAGAGGCTGGCATCACAGCCAGCTTGGGGAGCAGGTTGAAATGCACAGAGCAAAACAGGTGGCACATGCCGGCTAATGTCTGTGTCTCAGGTTTTGGGGTTTTTCTGGGACAGCTGTAGCAGTATATGCACAGGACGAGCCTGCTCTGTGTATCAGGGCAGGTGACGGAGAACAGAGGAAGCTGCAAGGGCTGCAGCAGACACATTGCAGGACAGGGTATGACATGACCAATCACACCTCAGCATGGAGCGGCAGCTGGCCCAGAGGTGGTTGAGTTCTTTCTGTCCCTTTCTCTCTTCTCCTCACAGGTGGAGCCAGAGACATTGGCTGTGATCCAGTGGATTAGCAGCTACAACTTTGTGCTCTCGGCCAATCTGCATGGTGGAGCAGTGGTGGCAAATTACCCCTATGACAAGTCTCAAGATCAGCGGTTCAGGAGCCACCGACGCACAGTCAACACACCTACCCCTGATGACAAGTTGTTTCAGAAGGTGAGCACAGCCACACTGGGTGAGGGCATTCCCTGGCAGGGTGCAGTGTGTGGAAGCTGGATGGGAGTCTCTGGTCAGTGTGTCATGCAGGAGCTGAGCCAAAAAACATGTTGGAAATAATATTAGCAGACTCCAGCATTTCTGCCAGCCATTGGCTTGTGAGCCAAATCAGGGCAGTTCCACTGTGAGCAGGTCCCACCACAAGGACAGGCCGGTCTTAACCCTCAGGAGCCCCTTCCTCATCTGTGCCTTGCTTGGGTTCCTCATAACCCCAGTACAACTGATGTCTTCAATACCAGCCTGCTATTCCAGAGCTGGAGCCTGCCCCCAGCTTTGCCACACCATCTTAGCATGCATAGAATTTTTTTCCAGTGAGATGGCAGGGTGTGGCTTGGGGTCTGCTGAGAGGAGAATAATGGAGGTGGGTGCCCAGCAGGGGCTTTCAGGTGGTGAAGAAAAAGAAATACAACAAACAGCAAGAGCACTGGGAGCATAGGCAGACATCAGGACATGCAGTAGTCCATGCTGCTAATCCTGTTAGCGCTAGCTGCAGCCTGTGTTTTTTCTTCATTATCCAAGAAAACAATGCCTTAAGTCACTGGCTCCATTAGGAAATACCCAGCACAAGAAAAAAGCAAGTCTGCGTCAGAGCAGTTAATGAGAAAAATAAGTCTGAGCTGGAGTTCCGCATTCTCTGGAAGCAGAATCTGTGCAGAGGTTTGCCAGGACCTCCTGGGATCATGGCTGTGCTCAGACCCAGATGTAAAAAGACTGCAGTCTGGGGCGTAGGCTAATGATACTCACATAGCCCCAGGAGTCAGACGTGTAGAGAAGTAACTGTTTTCTTGCTGACAGAATGAGATTACACCGGCATCTGAACCATAGTACAAGGGTATAGAGTTTGCATTAGAAAATGAAAATGCCAGTCTCTCTTAAACTGTGTCCTATGCAAAGGACTGGCTTTGAATACAGCAGCCCAGTTTTAGCTCTGCCTTCATGTCTAAAAATAAGCAGTAATCTTAATAAGAGCAATAAACAAGTGGTTGCTAGAACCAGAAGTTGTCCAAACTCTTTCCTAATCCAAATTCCCCTGATCTATAGAGTATTTGCATCAGGACTGATACTGGTTAGTTTTCTTTGCCTGTCTTCTCCCCCTGTTCCTGCGATTTGCTGTGTGGGGCCAAGCATCAATGGGACTGAGTGTCCCTGCATGGGCCCAGTGCTCTCTGCTCCCCTCTTCTCAGTGGGAGCAGGGAAAAAGCTGGCTGTGCCATCAGCAAGCTTCCAGCTTACCAGATAACTGCTCCTCCTCCTCCACCTTCGTCTGCGTACATTTTGTAGAGGTCCTGGACACCTCGTATTGTATTTTGTGGCAGTAAAATGCAAGAGCTGCCTCCTGTCTGACTTCCTCCCGTGCTCCTTAGTGAAGCCTGTGCAGGAGGGAGCATGTTTTGTCCAGAGCCAGGCAGATTCCCCAGCCATGGGGGGCTGGAGCAGTGACCACTGCTTGCTCTCCCTCTAGCTGGCCAAGACCTACTCGTATGCCCACAGCTGGATGCACCGTGGCTGGAACTGCGGGGACTACTTTGCCGATGGCATCACAAATGGGGCATCCTGGTATTCACTCAGCAAAGGTAAGGGCTGGACAAGTGAGCCCCACCCCCAGCAAAGTGTTGAGCCAAAGGGAGATGAAGGAATAGACAAGAAACCTCAGGATAGCATGGGCTGAGAAAGGAGTGTGACAGTAGAACTGTGCCCATCACAAGACACCATTCTGGTATCTGCATCTGAGATCAGGAAATGGCTTGGGAATACTGGAAGCAGTTTGAGAAAAAGGCACAGAAACGGTCAAGGTTTGCAGAGACCTGCTGTGTGCTGCTAGACAAAGGAAACAATCTGTTAGTGTATTTGAAAATGCTATGCCATAACGCCATGAAAACTCAGAACTGTGACCAAAGGGAAGACAGTTCTTGTAGCTGCTTCTTCCTGAAAAATCTGATTTAAAAAGGCACAATGAGAAAACTGAAAAATCAACACTTTAGGCTAGAAAAAAGATTGAAGAGGAACTGGAAAGAGGTACTTAGCCCCTGCGGGACCCAACCTCCCTGAGTTTCTGACAGCAGAGTGGTGAATGATCCAGCTGAAAAAGAGTTGGGGAGCCACAGGGGGAGGCCTGCATGAAGGGGGAAAGCTCTAGTCACACTGTCTTAGAGGGAGGAGGCTGCGCCTGTAGTGCAAAGAAAGAAAGTGGGATGGTTCTGGTTGAAGAAAGACAGGGGCCAGGATGACTGGGACATGGGAATGGGGAAGGAAGGGGGCCTTGCTGTGGCCACAGGCTTTTCTTCTCTTCCAGGCATGCAGGACTTCAATTACCTCTACACCAACTGCTTTGAAATCACCCTGGAGCTGAGCTGCAACAAGTTTCCCCCAGAGGAGGACCTAGAGCGGCAGTGGATGGCCAACCGGGAGGCCCTTGTTGCTTTCATTGAAGAGGTAGGGCGTCAGTCCTGAGACCTACATCCTTCTTCTGCAGGTCCCTATGGGCCCTGGTGGTAGGGGATCAGTAGGCACTAGGGGTGAAAGGGAGGTTGCTATGGAACTCATGGAGTGATCTAGTTAGTGGCCTTTGGTAAGGCTGTTGTGTCCTAGGCTGGCTCTGCTGGGGATAACCAGGAGAGCCAAGGGTACAGAGAAAGATAGGATTGTCCCTAGAGCTCTGCCCTCTTCCATACCCTCTTGAGCAAAGGAGGGCCCTTGACCCATCAGTGTGTCTCCTTCCCTGCAGGTTCACCAGGGTATCAAAGGACTGGTGTCAGATGAGAACAACAACGGCATTGCAGGAGCAGTGATTTCTGTCCAGGGAATCAGCCATGATGTCACCTCTGGTGGGTTGCTGGTCCCCTTGCATGCTGTCCCTTTTAAATGCAGCCTCTTGGAGGCTATCTGGATATGTGGGTGGAGGTTAGCAGATGCGGTTATAATATGTGTGGCCAGCATGGTTTGTTTCCCAAAGACACTAGCTGTGAGAAATATGCCTGTGCATCCTTGACCAGAGAGGGCTTAGGAAAGCCTAGGAAAGCCAGAGGCGAGAACTGGAATGCAAACCTTATTGTAAACAACTTCAGAAACTCAGCTCCTGTTTTATCTGACAGAGACAGCTGAGGGGATAATCTACTCGAGCATCTAACTGTCTACAAAGAGCTGAAACAACGGATAGCAAAGAACGTGACAGCAGAATAAGATGAAAGACTGAAAGTTCAAGCCAGACAAGTTTAGACTGAGAATAAAGTACCACTGTAGTTTATAAAAGTTCTGGTTGTTTCTCCTTTGCTGGCCAATTTTAACCTCCTTTTCATGAACACCCTCCCCCAAGTAGACCAAACATTACAGACTGGCTGCAGAAAATAGGCACTATTACAGCTCTTAGGAGGTCTTCAGAGGACTACGAAATAATCAAAACTCCTCACAGCTGTAGGTCTGTGACTCAGTAACACTGTAATATTTGGCAAATGATGCCAGCTTGCATAGGAAAGGGGAGTGTGGAAGAAATCACAGAATTGGAGAAGAGCTGGCTGCCAAGGGCCCTCTGGGGTCTCCTGTCCAGCCTCCTGCTTGGAGCAGGGTTGTCCCCAGCATTGTCTCTGATCAGCCACTGCTCCCTCCTGCCAATTCTCACTGACCCCAAGGATGGAGATTTTACAGCCTTTCTGCTGTTCTATGCCAGGGATGTACCACCTTCATGGTGAAGCTGCACTCCCTGATCCACCCTGAAACAATTTGCAATACCCTTCCAGTTCCATAGCTGGGATTATACTCAAATTGTCAAAGTGATCCATAATGTGGTGCTACTTCACTGTTAGCTGTCTTCTGTCTGTTCTTGTCTCTGTCTTTCCTATAGGCTTTCCTAAATCCTCTCTGGTTGAGGATGCACAGGCATATTTCTCACAGCTAATGTCTTTGGGAAGCAAACCGTCATGGCCACAAACATTACACCAGTACACAAGTCCATCAAAATGCTCCTGGGGCTTTCTTATGCAGGGAGAATCAGGGAGCAGCTGAGCTGATGAGCAACTGCCCTGCTAAGCCAAATGTGGCAGAATTGTGTATGACAAGAATTACAGACTGTGTTATGCATAAGGAGTCAGACAAGAGCTGTGATTGCCCATAGGTCTGCTGTCATCTGATTTGCTCAGATTTGCAGTCTCTCTACACAGGTGCAGCCAATGCTGCTGTACAGTCCCCTTTTGTTTGATGTTTACTTGCAGACTGACCTCTTCTCCTTAGCACTAGTGAGACATTACTTGCAGTGTACCAGTGTGAATCCAGCCTTGCAGTAGCCAGCAGATTTGGGAAAAAAATTTCTGGGTTTTGAAGACTATACATTCTAGAGGAAGTACCTCCGCAAGAACAACTGGAATGTCTTTTGCTTTGCTCCCTGAGCATCCTGAGTGCTTTCTCTTCCTACTTTGTGTTACAGGTGATATGGGGGATTATTTCCGGCTGCTGCTGCCTGGCACTTACACTGTCACAGCCTCTGCAGAGGGGTACCAGCCCCAGACGGTGACAACAACAGTGGGCCCAGCTACACCTTCATTGGTGAGTCAGGCTGCATAGTCACAAAGGTTTCTCAAAATATCTTCACCTCAGGGAGAAAGGAATGCAGCAGGAAGTGTCTAGTGAGCAGCAGAGAAAGGAGATGGGTTATAGAGCATTGCCAGTGGCCATAGGCTGTTCACTTTGACAGACACAGGGCTCCGCACAGGTCGCAGAGGGGATCATGGTGAAGACAATGGACGTGCCTTTCAATTCCTTACTGAAGGCTTGCAGATGCACTGGTCTGCCATGCCAGCTCCTGTGTCCCTCTGCCTCTTGGCCATGGGAGAGCCCCTAGCTGGCTGGGGCTGCTGGTCTTTAGCTCTCCCTCCATCCTCTGCACTTTCCAGGATGAGATGATACAGAGAGAGCATCTGTTCCCTGAGGTTCACTTACCTCCTAGCTTTGTGGGTTTCAGCACTCTGATATCATCTGCGTTCTGCCTGGGACCAAACACATTCTCAAACTCCTAGCAAGAGGTGGAAGTCTGCCTTTCTTTCTGCTGAGAGCACCCACGACAGAAGGGAACTGGGTGCCAACAAAGGAAGACAAGCAACTTTGGGAGATGAAATGCTCTTGGCACTGCTGTGTCTCCTACAGTACCTTTCTGAGGGCAGGCTGGGCAACTAGAAACTGCTTATAAAAACAGTGGGTGGTGATCCCGGCCCCTGCTGTTGCCTTGTGAACATGGTGGAACCAAAAATGCAGGCTGCTCTAAGGACCAGCAGGAACATCCCATCTGTGGCATCCTGACACATCATTTGCTTCACTATATGTATGCTGGTCAGGCTCTGCTGTAAATATTCTGTGGTTGTTCTTCCACCTTCAGTCTCTTCATCCCATTCTGCCCAGCCTCTGAAGTTCTTCCAGAACTGCCCTTTTCTCAGGTTTAGAAACCTTCTAATTTTCATCCTAAATTTATTTATGGTCAGTTTATCCTTATTTGTTCTTATGCCAATGCTGTACTTTAAATAGCTAGTCTTCTTCCCTGGTATTTATTCCCTGGTGTATTTATAAAGAGCTTTCAAGCCCAGCCCTAGCCTTTGTTTTGCTAGGTTAAGCACCCAGCTTTTTGGCTTTCCTTTTTAAAATAGATTTTCTTTTTACTACGTTACTGTAGATGACTGATTTGTTCCCTGATGGTCTGTTTTTTTCAGATCTCCTCTCACAGCAGCCTTCCTGTCTCCATTTCTGCAGTACCTCCCATACCCACCGCTCACCCCATCCCTCCCCAAGGAGCCCATACAGCCCCATTCCAGTTTCACCCATCTGTATGGTCTCCCCATTCCTCATTTATCTGATGCCGTGTTTTGCATGCTTGTTGTCCTCTTCCTCTTGTACCCGTTTGCAAGGCTGTAGTGGATGGAGATTTCTTTCCTGAATTTTTTTTGCCTGGATCTATTGGAAGCACTGGTTAAAGACTGATTAAGCAGGATTCAGCTACCAAGATGCAACTGAAAAAGGACTGTCTGTCCTAAAGCATCCAGCGTATTAAATATTCACTGAGATGCAAAGCAATGCTATGTCTCTAGTTTCTGGCAAGAAAAGGTGAAGAAAGAGCATAAGTCAGTCCCTTGCCTTTTGCAGCTCTTCTTCCAAACCATCATAAGACATCACATTGCCACAGAAGCAACTCTCTGAATAAGAAATGTAGCTCATTGTTTGTACAACATTTTCCACAGGAAAAAAAGTTTCCATCTACTTTAAAAACTGAGTTCCCTTAAAACTGGCTGAGGCCCCTTATTGTTTGTCCTGGCCCCAGAGTCAGCTTCGAAGGCAAGCAGTGGAAACAAGTCCTGCAGCCCCTGAGCCAGCAGAGCACATGCACTGCTGTTACACAGTTATTTTTGTTCTTTCTCCAGGTGCATTTCCAGCTCAAACAAGAAGTGGTGAGGAAGCCCCCTGAGCGTAAAGCCTCAGGCACACGCATGAACAACAAAGCCCTTCAGAAGAAGGTTGTGCCAAGAGCCACCCGCCGGGGGACCCAAAGATGAGGACAGCTCACGTGGCTGAGAGCGGGGGGAAGCCACTTACACAAGGCCTGGCTGATGGTGACTCCAGCCAGTGAACTTTCCAACAGTCCAGCATGAAACTAGCCCAAATTATTAGGTTATTAAACAAGGAAGTATTTAATCCCTGATCAAATTGTGAAGTCATTCACAACAAAGTGGGCCTGTGCTATGGTTTCCTGGGGCAGTGTGTCCGGTGTCGGTGTGTGCTGAGTTCTCCTGCATTCACTACATCCCAGAGAGTTCTGCTCTGTTTACTCCTGGACTCAGTTGCTACAGCACACCTGAGATGCCCAGACACTAGTGCATACCAGGGATAATGAATCTAGGCTGTGGTGTATTCTGCATTCGCAAGCTGGGCACATGAATCCTGGCACTAGTCATCTGGGTGCGTGTCATGCTTCTCCCTCAGGTAAGGACATTTGCTGCCTGTAGGCCCTGAATTTAGAAGAAGGTCAGTTTTAAAGCAGGCCGTGATGTGAGCAACTCTGAACACAGTTTGAACTACATGTAGCTCAGCTGTGGCTGGTTGGCAACACCGGGAGGTGGTGGTCCAAGGTTATCTCCTGATCTTGATGTGCAGATGGGACTTTCTAGTAGCTGGTTTGGATTATTTGTAGTAAGACAGGCTGAAATGATGCATGCTGGCAAAAGCCAAGGATTATCCTGTCTCCTTATGTCTTCAGACCCAAACCAGATGGTCTGCTGAGGGGTCTGCTCTACCCAACACAAACTATTAGTCTGAGCACAGGAACAACTAGGTGAGGTTTTGCCACTAAGGATAAGTAGAAGTCCAAGCCAGGTTATTTGATGTTTCTTTGAGACAAACACCCTGAACCTCAGTCTCATAAATGTGCAATGGGGAAGTGTGGATGCTTGATGTCAACAGTGTGCTATGCAGGTACAGCATAAGCCATGCAAGTTGTAATTGGGTTAGGAGAGACAGGATGCATAGTTCACTGAGGTGGGGTACTACAGGCTGAGGCTTAAAATGCTGCTTAGGCTGTGCAGGCAAGTTTGGAGTAGAAGAATAGAAACAAAGCTGGTTAGTTCCATGATTAAAATTATCTTAAGCAGGCAAAGCCTTTCTAGCATTCTTCATTGCAAATGAGTAACTCCAGAGCGATAAACAGTGTCATCTATGTGCCCCAGCGATTTCTTTTTGCTTAGCCGGTTATCCCTATTTCCCCCATATAGCCATTAGTTACACTATTTCTATGTCAAGCCTGTCCAAAAAGTGTCCCCAAAACATCTTTGCTCCTCCTCTTTTCCAAACATCACTTCTTGTGAGCAACACATACCACCCTTCTACTTAAGCAATATTCTGCACTTCATCCCTCATTGTGACCACCTCCTCTGTCTGTGCTACAAGGTGCTGGTGGCATTTTCAGCATTAGCAGCACACATGCACTCTTGTAGCTCTGTCTGCTAACAGCAGCTCTTTCTCTTGTCATGTCTGTTCTTGTAAAGGCAGAGGAAGATGTCCCTTGCAGGTTAATTGTACAGGCTATTGCAAAAAAGTGCCAGGAATGGTAATGCACTTAACCGTGTCTGTGAGTGATTTTGGTCTGCAGAGGCCAGTGTGGGCTAGAGACACTGGCCAGTTCAGCAGTCACAGCCAAAGCTGAATTCCAATTCTTCTATTTCTTTTTTTTTTTTTCCGTGGCAGAACAAAATAAAAAAGGATGGTGAGGCTGAGATACTCAAAATTGTGTGTGGTTTAACACCTCTGCTGCTGGCCAAGCCCAGCAGCATCACTGCAGATGCTGGACCCTCCTGCTTGAAGCCACGTCAGTGCACATTCACACAAAAGACGTCCTGGTGGACATATAGACAGGACGAGGGAGGGCACCCCGTGTCCCACAACCTGGTCCCATGCAGCACACACAAGGGTCTGCTGTCACCATGTGTCCTGCCCATGAAGATACTGCCATGAAGATACTGCTGCTCCCATCTATGGCACTAACTGCTGGCTGAGCTGACTGCTGACCTCTGAGGATGTGTATGAAGCTGAGGGAAACGGAAGGGCTCCCAGGGAGCAGCCTGGGCTGGGTGATGCTGAGACCTCACAGCGCTGCCCATGCCACCTCCATCCCAGCAATGTCACAGGTTATCTTACTGAGCCTGCTGGCTGCAGGGTGCTCTCGTGTTGCCCTCTTGTGGTCCCAGAAAATGTGGGACCATCTCGATTCCACTTACTTTCCATGGCAGAGTCAGTGGAGGGGGATTTCTTCCCTAGAACAGGACAACCAGCCCAGGAGGTCACTCACCCTTACAGGCTGTTGTGGGGTTGGCAGTGCAGCAGAAAAATTACAGTCTCAGTCACATACTTTTTCGCCTACAAGAGGGTTCCTGCAAGACAAAGCCCTCTGGAGGACTCTCTCTCTGCGCTGGGATTTGTCCAGCTCATTCTCCTCTAAGCTCTGAATATTTTTGTGTTGAACAATTTGGTAAAGCTCCACTTGGCCATGGCTGAGCTCTCCACGTGAAAACATGGTTACAACATATTTCTGAGGCAGGACTCTTTAAGCACGCCTCTCAAAGGCTTGCCATGAACTTCGCCCCAAATGTTGCAAGAAGTGTGGGCTAAAAAGGGCACTAAACCCTTTGGATTTAACACCTGGAGCACAGTGGTTTCTTATGCTTTTAAGGCTCCAGTCAAGGCAAAAGCAGTTGACAGGTTGGTGTCAAATGAGTGATAGCAAATGGTCAATGCTTCCCATCTTCTCTGGGTCACTCATGATTTTGTAGACCTCTTCTCCACCCCGTGTCCTTCTTCCAAGTTGAAGAGTCACAGCCTACACAGTTTTTCATTGTACAGTTTGTTCCCATATTTCTGAGCATCCTTACTGCCTGCCTCCAAACCTTCTTCCATTCTCTTTTACCCTTCCTGAGAGGAAGGGACCGGAAATGTATGCAGACACTGGAAAAACATTTAAACAAAGTGAAGTAAAATGAACCAAAACTCTTTTAAGCAAAACTGGGAGGATCTTAGGAGAAGCAAGAGGGCAGATGCCTTCTGCTTTCTGTAGTTGGCATTGAGGAAGCAGAAGAAGGTAAAATGCAAATAACTCAAAAAAGAGGGGCAGTTTTGACGGGGATGTCAGCAAAGGTGACTTGATCATGGCAGTGACTGGAAAGGCTGCAGGAGGAGTCGTGATGATGAAAAAAGCTCAAAACCTTCCTTGGCAGGCAAGAACAGCAGAAATTTTGGGTCAGAGGACATCTAGAGTCCTAAGGCAGGGGCTGGTGTTCATCCTTCAGCACCAGTAAACTGCCTCTGGGCATCCATACCTGCGAGGAAGAGCTCACCCAGTTCTCTGTGCAGCTTCAGGCCCCCTGCCAAACCCATGGCGCCGTGCCAGCAGTGTGGGTCCCCGGCCAGGAGAGCAGGCGGGGGGTCAGCGCCCAGGCTGTGCACGCACTAACACCACCCTGCGAGCGCGGCTGCACCGCGCTCCGCACGCCCGCTCCCGGCTGGTGCCAAGTCAAGCTGGGATCTGCGTGGTTGCTATGGAGAAGTGTAGCTAAATGCACAAACAAGTGCCAAACGGTGGTAACTGCTCAGGGGGGCCGAGAGACTCCACGCTCTACAGCGTGTTGCTAAGGGATGGTGTCCCTTGGGGCGTGGAGGCTTTTTTTGGCCTGCCAGGAAAACCAGTGCAGGACCCACTGTACTTGGTGTGCCCTACTCTCTGTGATGCAGACTGGCCTGCCCTGTCACGGATTTCTGCTGGGGAGCTATTTGTTTTTCTCCATCTTGGTGCTCTGGCATGATCTTGTACTGTATCTACGCAGCCAAGCTAGCTGCCTGCGCCAGATGGACACTGTAGACCCACT
>VWZF01002520.1:179648-237859 GCA_013396755.1 Sclerurus mexicanus
GGGCTGAGGTGCCCGGCTGAGGTGCTGCGGGCTCGGGTGGGAGCGCTCCCCTCGCAGCTGGGCTGGGGCACCGTGTGTCCCCCCAGCCCTGCGCGGCCGGCTGGGCACTCGCTGTGCCCCGCCGGGCCCGTCCCGCCCCGCAGCGCCCACGCCGCCCTGGGAGCACCTCGGGCACCTCGGCAGCGGGAGCCGCCCGTCTGCTCCGCACGTTGCATCTCTTGGGACTGTGGCCTCAAGTCGTGTCTATGCACGCAGTGGTAACCCGGGTGGGCACCCGCCAGGCAGGCATGCTGGTGGTAGCTGGTGTGTCCTGGAGGACAGAGGAGCACCTGGTCCTTCAGAGACAGTGTGGGTCCCAGAGTGGTCTGGTGCAGGGGGCCTGGAGCGGTAGCACTGGTGAAGGACGGCACAGGTGGTTGTACACAGATAAGAGAAGCTCCAGGCTGCAGTGCTGTGCCATTCCCAGGTGCTCCTCCAAGGCCATCCACTGAGCCAGCCTGAGAAGAGAAATTTAGGAGAGTTCCCTATTTGTTTTCACTCCAGCAAGGGCAAATCCCTCTTGCATTGCTTTCAGCCTGACACAGTCACCTTGTTCTTTAACAGACATGAACTGGAGGTGCTTCCTCCAGTAGCCTTGCCAGGGCCAGGAGGCTTAGGTCACCCTCAGCATGCTCTGAGAGTCTGCTGCTGCTCTGCTGTCCCTTTTGCTGACCCTAAGCAGTGCTTCAGCTGATCTTGTCCTTGATGCAATTTGGCCTCTGGGCTCAAACACCTCTGGTCTTGTGCCTGGTGTTTGAACCCCTCACCTCTGTCCTTTCGTGTCTTGTTCTCCTTGCCGTAGTATCTAGGAAGCCTTTAGTTGTGTCATAAGCATTAGTACCTGTTTTGAGGTTTGTCATGATTCCATAACTTTCAGTTTCTTCTGAAAAGGCTCTCTTTCCTATTGCCTTTGCCATTCTCTCCTTTGTTTCCATTGCAATTCTATCTTTTCCTCCCTCTGAAAGAGTTCATAGATACAGAATTTGCAGTTTTGCAGATGCTTTGCCAAATACAGCCTCTGTACCGTGCTGCAAGACGTCACCATCAGCCCCCTCATCTTGACTCACTCTGGCTGCGAGTCGTGCTGGGCAGTGTCTAAATGTGTCCTGCTTGTGTGAGAGGCCCTCCGTAGCGCCGATAATGCCCACGTCTCTGAGCTGGCCGCTGCTGTTCTGTTCGTGAAATCCTCCGCTCTGCCAAGGCCAAAGGTTTCAGTTCTCTCTCCAGCTGCTCGTCTTAGAATTAGCAGTGACATTAAAAACTAGTACAACCATACAATAGTTTTAAAGAACTGTTAAGGTGGCAGTGGGGTGGGAGGGATTGAGCAGTAGGGCAGAGGAAAAGAGTGACACTCAAAGCTTTGCAGAGCACCAGCTTTGCTAGCCATCGTAGGAGGTGTGGCTGTGTGACATCTCAGGGTTCTGAGTGCAGTTGAGGTGTCCCTGCAGTGGGTGACTTCAGATGGACTTTGTGACAGTGGTGATGTGAGCTTGGGTGAGACAGCCTGAGCTGTGCTTACCTTAGCACTTTGCTGCCTTAACTGGTAATTTCCCCTCAACCTCCAGCAAAACTATTTGTCTAATCACATTCTAAGGGTTGCTCAACCCCACTTCTGAGTGACACAGATTTTACTTGGTCTTATTTTTAGAACTTTCTGTTAGGAAACAAAATTCTTTGTATCCTTCTCAGGAGCACCTAGGAACTTTGAAGGGAAGAGATCCAGGTATCAGGAGGGTCCCTGCTGGGGATTTAGATTCTTTGGAGATAACAAGCAGTGCATAACAAGAGTGATGGTGGGTTAAGAGCAGAGCTTCCAAACTCGAGTAATTTTCAGATTTCTGGACTCTCTGCCCAGCAACCAATGCATCATAATGGGCTTTTGTCCAAAAGTTATCTTGAAGAATATTGTTCAGAGTGCAAAGTCAAGTGCTGCAGTGTTAAGGAATGTCCTTGTAGCCCCAGTTCAACTTGTTTCGGATATGTACTCAAAGTGTAATGACTAATTTTGTAATTGTATGCTACTTACCCCCAGGAGCCCAGCCACAGGTACTGCACAGCAGAAGTGGTTCTGCTCTTGGTGTTTTCTCTGTTCCTTATTCTAAGTTGTATTGTTTTAGTCTGTCTACAAAAATGGCAAGAGAGACAATCGTGTGCCTTGGGGTGGGAGGAGACAGAACTCTGTAACAGAGTCTGTAAGGTGTGGGGAGAATTTGGGAAACTTATCTCCTAAGCTGGTGTTCTGGTCTTTGCATGCTTGGGTCCCCAGTGCCAGAGATTAAATATCCATCACAGTTGTCTTGCTCACATGTTGTGGCAAGGTGTTCTGCTTTGCATTAAAAATTGATGCTGTGCTCTAGTTTTCAGATGGCTTTAATTTGCTTGCCTTCTGGCCCAGCACAAGCCTCTCTTCCTTTCTCCCCACACCACCAGCCTGCAATAGAGCAGGTGAAAATGCTGTGCCAGCCAGAGCCCAGCTGGAGAGTAATGGTTTGAATGACTTGTGTGGTACCTGTCAGAGCTCCTGTGGCAAATACCCCAAACTGCCACACGTGTAGTGGGAGGCCAGAGCTTGCTTAAGCAGCCCTTGTCCTTGGTGGTCCTGGTTCTGGAGGGCTTGGTGATCCTAAATTTTTAATTTCAATTATTTTTGGTAACAGACAAAGCAAAAGAAGCTATTTCTTTTTGTAGTGAGGAGATTCCTCTTCCTCCTGGGAGTCATATGGAGTTAGGAGGTGGAGTGCAGAAGAGATCTCTTGTTTCCTGCTGTGTGAAGCTCAGCAGGGGGACTCTTTGGGATCTGCTGAAATAAGCAGCATGTCCTAACAAGAAGCTGCAGCTATCAGCATTTCGCTGGTAGGAGAAGGCTCCTCTCCCCAGCACCATTAGTTGGGTTTTTGTCGTACTTGCTGTGTCGTCTGTTGTTGGGGTTCATAGGGTCAGCTCTGTAGTTTGGTGGAGCCGCAGTCCCTGCATTGGCAACATCTCCAGCTGGGGCCCAGGCAGCCTGGCTCAACAGGGTATTGTTTATTCCACCCAGGAATGTGCAGGCAAGCAGGGACCTCGGGGAGCTTTACAGAGCAACATGTTCTGCTCTGAGCAGAGAGAGTCACTGCACGTGGCGACAGCTCCGAAGGCTGGTGAGAGCAGCCAGGGCATGCTGGTGTGTAGGTAATGTCCTGCCCTAGAAGGGTGGATGAGGACTGTGCAGGTTGTGCAGAGACAGTGGGGTAAGGAGGAGGGAAGGAGGACTGTCCAGATTTGGAGAACATGGGGAGGAACAGAGGAAAAAGGTAGAAAAGCCTCAGCATATAGTTAGTAAGCTTCTGTTCTTGACACAATGGTGTGAGAAGCGCTGTGTATTGATCCTGAGGCGTAGAGTGCCATGAGAGCTGCAGCACATCTCTTGTCGAAGGCAGAGGCAGCAGCTTGAGGGCTCACTGAATGGGGCTGAGGGGTA
This sequence comes from Sclerurus mexicanus, assembly GCA_013396755.1. Taxonomy (NCBI): domain Eukaryota; kingdom Metazoa; phylum Chordata; class Aves; order Passeriformes; family Furnariidae; genus Sclerurus; species Sclerurus mexicanus. The sequence goes on from VWZF01002520.1 coordinate 183,145, forward strand.
TCTCTGTCTCTCCGAGTGGATTGTGTTTTCAGTGAACAGACACTGACCTATAATGAGTGAAAGGAGGTGTGAAAAGATGTAGGTGAAATGCAAGGTGTTTTTAATTTTTAAAAAACATCATTGGCAGTATTTGTTTAATATTTTTTAATATTAATTTCTATAGGCATTCTGTGGCAACCTTGTCTTTTGTACATTTCTGTGAGTCTGACCCATTCCTGGTCTTACTGCTCATGCAGGCTGTAAGGTTTTTAAAGCGATTGAGACATCTGCTGCACAAGAATCCACTTGTCCCTCTTGTACAAATCCAGTATGCCTGCAGAAGCCCACATGGCATGTTTTGATCTGTTTGGTGAAATGTTAGCTTTTTTAGTTATGGTGCTTCATACTGACCATGATCAGTTCTAACTGTGCTGCTTCTTGAGTGAAAAGCTGAAATGTTTTATTGAGAGGGGAAACAAGTGGTAATAGCACCTGCTAAGTTTGGTTACCTTGCTGCTGAGTTGTGGCATCCATCTGTTACTGGTTTTTATCTCAAGACCTGAGCAGTGCTTTGGGAATACCACTGGATTAGCTGTCTTCCAAGCCTTTCGGTCTCTCCTTTTACCAGGGCTGTTAATACTTTTTGTAATCAGCCTAAAATGATCTCTTCACATTGCTGCCTTATCTCTTAAGTGGTTGAAACTCTTGTTTCAGCATCTTTAATAGGCCTGCTTCCATCTAAGTGATGGTACTTTGAGCAAGAGCCTGACAATTATTTGTGATGCTGGTGACTCTGTTATTTGAGTTTTCTTACTCTGCTCAATTTCAGCTGCTAAAAGAAAGGACGGATAGAAGTTGTCAGAGTCTGTGTGTAAATGCCTTTTCTTGGCTGCTGTGACTTCATCCAGTCTGTGCCGAAGGTTTCAAAACAATATTGTAACTGAGTTAATAGCCGTTAGTTCATTCTGGTCCCTCCTTTCATCAGCTCACACTGGACCAGACACGCTCCAGAGCTAATGGCAAAATGGGATAGGCAGTCTTCCATGGAGGTAATGTTAATGTGTTCTGAGCATGCAGACAGGTAGACTTGGGGGGTGATTAATGCCCTGGGAATCCACTCTCTGCCTTGCTGCACAATGCTGTTGTGTCAGGCCCAGAGCTTGGCACCAGGCAGGCTGTGGTCAGGCGCCAGGAACACGTTACCTGGTTTGTGCAGGATCAGGCAGCAAGACAGAGCCCATGTGTTCTCAGCAGGGTGAGTTCGCTGCTGCGCCACAACTTCATACTTGCACAGTGAGGCTCTCTTTGGATGCGGGTCTGCTGCTGGGTGGGGGCAGGAGTCCTGCCACTCCTGACCTCTCCCAGCATGAAATCCCTGCGTCTGCTCAGTTGTGGTGGAGCCCTCCCTCCTTCCCTCTGGCAGGCAGGGATCACCCATCCTTGAGGTGAGAGGGGATGGTGCTTGGCTAGCTGTCAGGAACCGTGACTCACTGGGGATCACAGGCGGAGCCCTGCTCTCCATGCAATCTGCTCTTCCTTCTGGAGCCTCTGCGTGAGCTGTGGCTGAATGTTTGTTTTCATGGGATCTAGGGTGGATCTGGGAGAAGCTCAGGTCCACTGTTAAGCCTGAAGAGTTGGACTCAGTAAGTTTCCAGTCTGAAATATGTTGGGAGGCTTCCTTCTCTAGGTGGGGATTTGTAGAAAATGTTGGCAGACAGCATTGCATGGGGTAAGACAAGGCCAAAGTCTCGGAAAACATAATATTTTATGTTCGATTCATGTCATGGAGCAAGCAAACCCCACAAGACTGATTTACTGCTTGCAAATACAGGGACATACTGTCTAGACTTGGATGGAGTCAGCGAGTGATCCTGCTCTTCTTGGTACTGCTGAGGGAAATGGGGCTGTTGGGACTCTTTTTTTGGCAGTTTTAGAAGTTACTTCACACTTTCTTACAAGCTGCCTCTCAGGGAATGCTTTTGACATGAATATGTTAGTGTTATATTATAACTGTAATTAATATATACATGGCAGAACAATTGCAGTCCCGACTGTCACTCTCGATCTTCTGTCTCATTGGAAAATCTTGCACATTTCAATGATGAGTCTCCAGAGCTGCAGGTGTGTTAAGGAAGTGACACTCCCGTTCTCATGGGCAGGATTGGTGGGAGGGCCTTATCCTCAGCTGCAGTGACTGCAGCAAAGCCAGGGTTTGAGTCTGCAGCGCACATGCTATAATTCTTGCACACCTCAGCCCACTCTTAGATTACACCTTTAACAGAAGAAATGCAAGAAATCTTACTCTACCATCCTGTGCTCCCAGAGAAACTACCCTGAGGCAGCAATTATGTCTGCAGTACGTTTTCCCCTCTTTGTCCAATGCTGCTATGAAGTTTGAGTATTTAGAATATGGCAGGCCTTCCTAGGACCCTGAGCTCACTGTGGGGAGCAGAGCAGCTTGCAAGCATCTGCTACTGCTGTGCCTGTTGCTGCTGCTCTCCTGTTCCCGTCAGAGCATGCAGCAGCATGTCCCAGCCACCCCACCTCAAACAGGCTATGGATCCTGACTTGTCTTTAGTATTTCCAAGCTAATTGATGGCTCTTCCATCTTTTTCCCTGCTCCACATGCTCATGTTTTTAATACTGTTACTCCTTCTGCCTCAGTAGGTTTCTGCTATCCTGAACTGCAGCTCTTTGTGCTCCTGATTCACTCCAGTCCATTCATCTCTTTTTGGTGGCAGAGTGCTGTCGGCTGCTGGATATTGGGCTCTTTGTTTGTACAGCCAGCACAAAGCTGGTGACAAAGGGACAGCCTGTGTCCCAAGGAGCCCACGTGCTATGGGGAAGGCAGTGGAGAGTAATAGGAGCAACGGATGGGACAGCAGAGGTGAGGGCGGCCAGGGTCTGGGGCATAGTGTGCTGGCTGCAGCAGGGGCATGGCCTGGGGGTGGGAAGAGACAGTGCTGAGGAAGCTGTTCCTGCTGAGTACAAACCCGCTTTGTTCCCAGGAGGTGAGTTGGACTGGATAAACAGAGTGGTCCTGTCAGCAGAAAGCCTTTCCCTGGCTGGATCTCCCACTGGCATTCTCACTGGAATTTGGCTGCACCTCATCAGCAGGGACATTTGTCTCTTCTCTATGTTAGCTTCCAGTCTTCCTGACTCTCCAGGACTCAGGTGGGCTGTGTGTGGCTGTGTGGAGAAATGTGGACCCCCTTTATTTGTGTTTTGTTGTCTTGTCACTGTGCTCTTTCTGCTGTTGGGTAGTCAGGGTGATTTGACAAGCCATGCTGAGTAAGGGATGGATATCACCGGCTGGGTGGTGCTTTGAGTGTAATCATTCACTGTGCACTTAGAGGCACCGTGGGAAAGAAGGAGATTGGGTCCCATTGCAGGGAAGTTGGGTCCAAAAGGACAGAGCAGAGACTCCGCTTGTGATGTGGGAGGAAAACAACCTGTGCCAAGGGAACTGATGGGGAGGATGCTGACATCCCAGTGTTGCAGAGGACAGGGCTCTTGGAAGCACCTCGGAGAGGTGTTGGCAGTGTCATACTGTGCCAGTAATTGCAGTAGGACAGGGAGTGAAGGCAAACACTCACTGGCCTGAGGTGCTGATGTTGAGGAATAATCTTAAAATTCCTGGTTGCTTTGGATGGATGAACTTTTCAGTTCTCATTCCAAGGAATCTGGGAGGAGATGAAGGAGCAGCTTAAGCTGCAGGGCTGCTGCTGCCTTGGTGCAACGTATTACCTTGATGGTGATGCTGAAAAGCAGAAATGATACAGGAGAGTGTCCTGGCTCAGCAGCCACTTTCAGAGGAAGGGGGAATCAAGGACGCAGCCCTTGACGAGTAGGTCTTTGCCTGCTTTCAGGTCCCCTGCCACAGGGAATTTCAGTCTTGGGTCCCAGAGCCTTGGACAGGGTCTGTAACCCTCATCTCAGCTTGGCTTCTGCCAAGAACTATGGTGGTGTCTCCCAGGGCATGACTGAGCCTGTTACTTAGAAGGCAGAAGGGGTATTTCCAGTCAGGTCTGAGGATACCCAGGCTGGGTCAGCCCAGGTGGGGAGAAGAGGAGTTCATCAGTGCAGAAGAGAATGGTGGCATGAGTGGCCTCAGTGGACTTTGTGCCTCTTGCTGGGCCAGAAGTGTGACACTGTTTTAGCTTGTGGTTCCTGTGGCCCTGAGTGGCAGCATGGGGAGGGGGATTCCTGTGCCCATCCAGAGCATGTGTGGTGGGATGTGCAAGTGGGTGGTGCTATCTGCCCACATGGCCCTGGCGGGCTCAGAGCCTTGCTGTGTATGTTAGGGAAATGCTGAGCTTCCTCCCCTTCTCTTGCTTCCTTCCTGATGGGAATTCACTTCAAAATTTCTTGCTGTTTCTCCCCACCTAGCAGTACAAACACATGACCCTACAGAGATAGCCAGAGGGGCCAGACAAGGCAGGTTAGACCATGGGGGCTGCATTGCTGGAGACCCTTGGCTCCTGTAGCATATGGTGAGGGGTGTCAGGTTGCTCAGGACAGAACCTCCCCCCTCACACTTTTCCTATGCCTCTTGTGCTCGGGAAGGGCTTTACTTTCTGAGCATATGTGTGATAATTTCAGGTGTTTCTGGCTGCTAACAAACTGTCACTGTCTCAACATTAGGCACTGATCTGCCTTCAGACCCTGCACAATGGAGGCTGGCTCTGTGGTACGAGCAGTCTTTGATTTCTGTCCCAGCGTCTCTGAAGAGCTGCCCCTCTTCGTGGGAGATGTCATCGAGGTGTTGGCTGTGGTGGATGAGTTCTGGCTCCTTGGCAAGAAGGAAGGTGTCACAGGTAAGAGCTGGAAGTGTCTGCACCTCGATCCACAGATGTGTCAGCTAAACATCCACTCCATGAGCACACCTTCCATTGGCCAGTACTGTGCAGGACCTGATTTGATTTACTAAATCTTTCATGGGACTTTGATTTGAACTGAGGGTGCAGGTTGCCTGCCAGCTTTGCCTGAACTATTCAGACAACTTGTTTGTTGTTTTTTGAGAGAGATTAGTGAAGGGTCAGTTCTTGAGGAGATAAATGCTTCACAATACTGGTTGTTCCATTCTCTGTGGTGAGACAGCCCATTTCCTGGCTAGTTTATGTGCTGACCTGCTGTGGCAGTGGAAGGGGAGAGAGGAAACAGATGCACTGAGACTGGAAACACATCCACATCCAAGTGACCTTGTCAGGTCAAGTCAGTTGGAGATGTGGCAGCAGAGTCCATGTGTCCCCCCAAGCCCTCTGACTCAGTCCCACTTCCTCCTTTCCGCTTCAAAGCATTTTCCTGCACAACTGTCATCAATATCTGTGTGCCTGAAGTAGTGTCCAGGTCCCAAACTTTGGGAGGGGTGTGAGAGACTTCTGAAGCAGCAAAAAGCTTTCAGTGAAGCACTTGGAGTCTCACAGTCTCTGTTTTAGGTGCTTTCTCATCTTAATACTGATGTTAAGAGGATGTGTGAGCTCTCAGAGAGAGGAAAACCAAGGCCACTTCAAAGCATAAGCCTGCCTCTGTCTTCAGCAGGAGGGTGGGACTGGAGTTTCATCCCTGACTATAGAGATGGAGCTGCTATTGTAGAAGCAGTCTGGGCTCTCCTCACAGCCATAATGTGTCTCCTGTATAAAACAAAAATGAACGGAGCAAAGTTGGAGAGGAAGACTTCTCTCCTGTGCTCCATGTAGCTGATAATTGACATTGAATTAATATGTGCCTGATCCTGCTGCTGCCAAAGTCACTGGGCAAAAACGACATCTGCAGTTCTCACCACAGTTTTGTATCCCAGCACAAGTGGTGAGATTGTTCGCAAGAAGATCAAGCTATTAAGGAATAATACAGATGTGTGTCATAGCTCAAAGATAAAGAAATGGTTTTTAATGACCTTTAATTCAAAACCCACTTGCATTCCTGCTTTCTCTTGGAACAGCTGTTGTAGTTTTATGCCCAACTTTGTAAACTGAAGTTGTAGAGAATTGGAAAAGCCCTTTTGAATAGAAGCTGTGAAGGTGTTGCAGCCTAGTGCTCATTAGTTTGTGCAGAATAATTACTGTAACTCCATTACTTCCTTTCTAACAACATTATGCTGTTTCCATGTACAGAGCAGAAAACTAAGACATGGAAAAAGAGGTAGAGCTGGCTCAAACTGTGAAGGAAGCAACTGAGCTAGCAGACGCCAAAGTGCCTAAATCCAGTGCAAAGCTCTGAATGTCTAGGATGTGGTGTTTCCAGGTTTTATTAGAAAATATTGTGTGAGAGGGCATTCTGGAAATGCTACTAGCATAAGACTCCATCTTATCCCAAATTATATAGGAATGACATTTTTAGTGGGCTTTGCAGTGGGCTTTGCCATGTCCTATGCTCCCAGGACTGAAATTAGTAGCGGAGCACTATCCTGTGATTGCCAACAAGTATGCTCTGCCCCACCTGTCTAGAGCCTGTTCAGAATAGCTGGGCATCTGGCAGTGGGAGCTGTGGTGAAATAGGTGCAGAGAGTGACAAAGTGGGGAAGGTTCCTGGAGTCTCAGCAGTGCTGAAGCTGTTTCAGAGCCTGTGACTCACAGATATGGCCATCCCAAACGTGCTGACCTGACTTCTGTGCTGAGGCTGCACAGTGGCCAAGCCTTATAGAGGAAGGAGCACCAGGTGGATATGCCCAGTCAGAAGACAGCATCCAGCACTAGGGATCTCTTAGTCTTCATCATGGATCCGAGTTGGGAAGGAAGCAGTAAAGGCAGAGAAAACCTAGTATCTTGGTTCCCTTAAACTCCATGCTGATGGCACAGTCCCAGGGATGAATACAACCTGTTGCTTGCCTGGAGTGATCTGAGGGCAGAAAGCTTTTTGTTCTCTTTGTTCTCTGTTAGCTTGTAAGCATTTAAAACCTCAGGAGTCCCTGACTCCCAAACTCATTCCCCTTCCACCATGTTATTGAGGCACCAAGGCTAAATGGGTATTTTCCTTTAGCAGGAGTTGAATAGATCCCGGAATCTGGAAGGAGGGTGGAGGTAGTGGTGGGCTACAGACAAGACACGTTGTTGACAATTGTTTCTCCTTTTAGGGCAGTTTCCTAGCAGCTTTGTTGAACCTGTGGATATTCCCCCTTTGAAGCAGGGAGAGAAACTGTTTGTTTGTACCAATGACTTCACATCTCAAGAGCCAGGGAGCTTATCATTGCAGAGAGGTAATCTCCATTCCCTTCCTTTGCTTTGCACTTCATAAGCCTCACCTGTCCTTCCAGACAGATGAATCTCATTGCAGCATCTTGTCTAGAGTGACAAAAGAGAGAGATGAACTTCCTAATACCTCATGTCAAATCCACCATGGACCTCTGGGCTTCTGCCACTCTGATACCACTTTCTCATGATCTATCATTACTCATGAAACTCCAAAAATTGGAGTTACCTATCGTAGTAACTTTACAGCTGCCCTTTAAATGACCTCTAATACCCAAATCTTAGACTTGCATTTGGGGGAGAAATCAAAAGCTTACTTCCTGCCTTACCCCATCCTGTTCTTGTGTGCATCCCCAGCACGCACTATGTTCTCACAGGGTGCCAGACCTCACCCACAGCCAGGAGGGTCACAGGAAGGCAGGACTAAGAAGTGGGAAGCAATAATGAGAACAGTTTTGAACTGGTGTTTGTCATTCTCTGCAGGAGACCTGGTGATCCTGGGTGGGTCCCTGGCCTCTAGCTGGCTCCAGGGCCGAAGCAGCTGGGGTTCCAAGGGCTTTTTCCCCTCATCATGTGTGCGGGAGCTGTGCCTCTCAGGTCGGAGACGTCAGGTGTCCCAGAGCACTCTCCTGGAGGTGCCTGCCTACTCATTGGGCCAAGCCCGGGCCCTGATGGACCTGTCTGCTCAACTGGAGGAGGAACTGGACTTCAGGGAGGGGGATGTAATCAATATTGTAGGTGTTCCAGAGCCTGGCTGGTTTGAAGGTGAGCTCAGAGGCTGCAGGGGCATCTTCCCGGAGGGTTTTGTGGAACTGCTTACTCCTCTGCGAGCACCAGGAACCTCAGTGGATCCAGAGCCCACTGGGATTTGTGACACCAATGGGACAGTAGAGATGCCCCCCAAGGAAGACAAGGAGCCAGGGAGTACTTATGGTGTTGCCCTCTACCAATTCCAGGCCCTGGAGTCCAAGGAACTGGATTTTGATGTGGGTGACAAGATCCAGATTATTGGTGTTCTGGAGGATGGATGGCTGGAGGGGGAACTGAGAGGAAAACGTGGCATCTTTCCACACAGATTTGTAAGGCTGGAAGCCTCTGAGGCTTGCAGGAAACAGGTGTGTGCTGGGGATCTGCAAGGCGGAGGCAGTTGTGGATTGACCATCCATCAAGACCCAGAAAGCACCTCCTCTGAAGCTCTTCCTTTGCCATGGAAAGATGGCAGTGAAAAGGAGGATGGCTTGGCTGCACTCCCTGAGCCTGCCACCATTCTGTCTCACAAGATGGGGAAGTCAGAGGGTCCTCTTGGCAATGACTTGAGACAGCATCAGGCCTTTCCCAGCACAGAACACCAAGGCCTATATCCCAAAGGCACAGCGGACTCCCTCCCCTCTGACTGCACAAAGACAGTCAATGGCCTTCTCCCCTCTGCTCAGCTGCCTCCCCCACAGGGCAACAGGCCTGGCCAAGCAGGTGAGTTGGAGCCTGGGGGGACCATTTCAGCCTCCCCGGGAGACTCAGAAACTCACACTCTGTGTGAGCAGGATGGAGACAGTCCCACTGTGCCCTTGCAGGCTTCTCACTTTCCCCAAGATCCTTACAGGAGCCAGGTGATTTCATCTTCTAACAGCTGGGCAGCATCCCAGCCCCAGGAGATCCAGAGCAGCACACAGGACCTAGACAATTGGATGGACAGTCAACAGGAGAAGCCCAAGCCCTGTTCCACCAGCTGGGGGGAGTGCTGCCCACCTGCAGTGCAGGGGGACAGCCGCACAGATCTTGACTCCAAACTGACAGAGCAGCTGGCACAGTTTGAGAAGAGTCTGTCAAGTATCAGTGCTGAGCAGGACAAGATCTCCCGTCACTTCTCTATCTTGGACTACAGCTCTGAAAAGGATATTGTCCGTGGGTCTCCTGTGTCTGTTCCCCACTCCAGGCAGACAGAGAGAAGGAGGGCCCTAAGGCCACCCCCTCCTCGGCCCAGCAGCCTTGCAACAACCCCTGTGCACACACTGGGTGGCCACGTGCCCAAAGGCAGGTCTCTGTCCTTCTCAGTCAAGCCGTCCCGGCCTGCACCCCGGCCTCCATCAGGCAACCAGCGGAAAAATGTGGCCCCTGCACAGCTTCAGCCCAGCAACCCAGAGCTTCGGGTGGAGGAGGGACGTGAGGACTTGACACAGGCAGGATCAGCTTCCCCCTGCTCCATTCTGCTGACTAGGATTGGAGAGGTGGAGCGAGACCTGGAGGCTTACAGCAAGACCCGTGCTGAGCTAAGCCTTATGCTGGAGGAGCAGCAGGATGAGCTGGTGAGAGCAGAGACCATGGAAAACCTTGATTTCTGTGACTCAAACATTGAGAGCCTCAGCATGGAGCTGCAGGAGCTGAGAGGTGAGTCTACAGCAGCATGGGATGAGGGTGTTTCAGGGGGACAGCTGCCTCTTGTTTAGAGACACTGTTGAAGCCAGTCTTCTATAACCTTCTTTTAATTCCTGATTTTGGTAATTTTGTAAGCACTGTTGCAGTACAAATCATCATAATTTTGCCTTGGAGAATCACAGTGTCTTTCTCTGGACATCCCTTCACCCTGGCCTTCCCCACCCCCTTTTCCTTTCAACTCTCCCGTCTTCCAGCCCCACCATACATCCAGAGTCTTCATCTGATCCATTCCCAGTATGTCCTTGCTGTCAAGCAAAAACACAGCTGCTGCAGCTTTAACCTCCCTGCCTCATCCACTCTTAGCTGTAGGGGAGTGAGCAGCAGCTTCAGAGTGGCTTTGCTGGTGGTCCTGCAGTTGAGATTTGAGTTGATGTCTGTGGTGTGACTGCCCCTCAGCCTGTCACGGCACTGGGTTTCCTACGGTCTGCTCTGGTGGTGATACAGACCTGTGGGGACTTGTCACTCAGATCAGAGGGGATGCACAGAAGGGCACTGAACCTGGCTTGGGAGTGTGATGTATTAATGGGCAAAAAGTAAAGCCTGCCCCTGTGCTCCTGCTGTCTGTGGAGTCCTGGGCAGGAAAATGACAGTGTGCTGTTGGTAACAGTAACAAAGAGCTTTAAATTGTGGCATACCTTTAGCTGAAAAGGTGACTTTTGTCCATGCAGCTCAGAAAAATAATTCAAGGAAGAGGAATTTGCCATGATTATATCAGCACATTTGGTCTCTGAAACCCAAAGATGCCATGTAAAGATCAGTGCTATTAGTTACATTACACTTGATATTAGACAAAGTGTGAAGACAGGACCACATACGTTTTATCCCACAGTCTCTTCCGCAGCTTCTCCCAGGAGCTCTGACACTGCAGTTCTGTTACTGAAACCCACGATATGCAGGCAATGTGGGCACTGCATACGGGAGATGGAGTGAAATGCCAGCTCCTGCCTGGGGATTACTCACTCTGACTTCATTGCCTCCATCCTCCCACTACTTTATCAGTGCTGAGGAGCCCAGGCACTTTGTTGCACGATCGTGTCTGTTGCAGAGCACGTGGGAATGAAGGCTGATACAGGTGCACCAGGAAAATAGGGTGACAAACAGCCTCCATGTCAGTGGTGTGCAAGAGGCACACTTGGAAGGAGGCTTAGAGGACTTGAGGCTAGATGAACTAACTTGAAGGTAGAAAGAGGAAAATCTAGGCTGAATCTCAAGGGAATTTTTCTAATGGGATGGATCTTGCTGGGAAATGTCTCCTACTGTCTCAGTGCTTCCTGGCAGAGGATGGATCCTGTAGAACCTGTGTCCTGTTGGTTCTTGAAACGGGCAGTTCTAGGCAAGAACTAATGCACTATCCTAAGACATCCTCAAGTTAGTATTCCCTCTGTAGTCCTAGAGAATTTTTCACCAGTTCAAGAGACCTGAGGATTTGTAAGTAACATCTCTGGTTCTGTGATAAAGATGTGTCCTATCCTAGCTGTCACATCCCTCCTAACACATATGCTTGTGGCCAGAGAGCATGTCTCAGGCTTCCTAGCCCAGCTTTAGTGCAGCAGGCCAGATCAGTAATGGGATGTTGCATCAGCTCAGCAAAACGTGTTTGTGCCATGCCTGAGGCATGACCTCTGTCTTGCCATCTTTAGGAGAACATGGAAGCACACTGGAGGGAGAAAAGCTTTTGCTAAGCTTTGACCAGCAACCAAATAGGAGCTGCTGTAGCCTTGGGGGAATCCAGCCACTTGGTCTATCCTTTGTGAGAGCCAAAGGAAGTACAGTAAATATGTGGTTTTCTACAATACATGTTTAAAATTGTCAGGTTGCTTCTTTGGTGCATCTTGTGTACGCACTGCGGGTTCACCAGGCTTGGGCAGAATTAGCACTTGCTTTCCTGCAGTTGGAGTAGGAGAGTCCATAGGTCTTATTTTTGTCTTCTACCAGCTGAGAGCATGGACTGTGCATTCCTAACAAGTGTTGAAAGAACCTAAGACATGGATGACATCCACAGACTCTCACACTTTCTGTCTAGGCTATGTTGTGGTTGTCTCTTGGTTTCTTATAGGAGTTCTGCATTTGGGATGCAAAACTGGGAATATGTTGTGCCCTGCAGTGAGAGGTATTATTAGAGTGTGTGTTTCTGTAGCCTCCTGCAAATTTATATTGTGTGTTGCCACTGAGTTCCATAACCCAGGTAATCCATTCAAGGCTGTTTACCCTGGAGCAGGAAACCAGGCAGCTGTGGCTGCATGGCACTGTGTAGGCATTACTTGGGGATGCTCTGTCTTGCAGGGAGCAGCTCCTCTCCTGATCTTCTGGTGACTGTGGGTGAGGGCTGGGAAAAGGATGGGCTCAGCATCAGGTTTGAGCCAGGGGCAGCCTGAAGGCCTCAGTTTGCCCCAGCGAGGCGTTGAGCAGAGCCCAGCCTCTTCTAGACCATGTTGTATAGTCTCTGTGCCATCAGGAGTGTGAAGGCAGAGGAAGGAGATCTGTTATCCCATCTTTGGTTTGTGGCTTCCTGCGGTCTCACACACAGTCTGTTTCCCTTCCCTGAGGACATTGGTCTGGGGCAGGGCCTCTGCATGCTCCAGTGCCCTCCTCTTCCCTGCCTCTGTGCTGCCTGCGGAGAGGCTTTGGCAAAGCCGTGGAGCCGGTTTGGGCGGTGAGAGCCTGCCCAGTCTCGGCTCCCCTCCTCGGGGCTGGTTACTGATTACTTTGGGCAGCAGGTGGAGGAGGCCAGGGCTGGCAGTGATTGGGCCTGTGCCTCTTCGTACCCTTGCTGACTGGTTTCAGGAAGCAGCACCTGCGTTTCACTTGGGACAGGAGCACTGGAGCAGGGCGGAGAAGCAGCGTCAGACCAGACTTGGGCTCCGGGAGCAGACGGTGAGGGGAGTCAGCCCCTGCGACACACCCCACAGGACTATGTGCGCTTATCCTGAGGCGAAACACATAGAAGATCCGAGACAGGAACGGCGGCTCCTTGGGTGGGAATATGAGGACTGTGTTGCTGTACGGAGAGAGGACATGGCTGGGGTGGCTGCTTTGCGCAGGGAGGCTGGTGGCAATGACAGACCCAGGGTGACCAGGAGGCAGTACTCAGGCAGCCAGGGAGCAGAGAGTGGCTGGGACAATTACAGAAGAGGGGAGGGCATCTCCGTGGACCAACGGAACATGAATGGAGACTGTGGAGGTTTTTGGAAGGGAGATACACAGTACATGGGCTGCAGGAGAGCAGATGGTGCTTGGGAAGGCAAAAGCCAGGATACAGAGGGTAGACACTACAGGGTGTATGAGAAGGAGGGCATTCAATACAGAAACTGCAGTTCTGAGATAAGAGAAGGGTGGAACAGGGAGGACAGAGTACCTGGGCAATATAGCGGGGGGGGAAGGCAGTATGAAGATGATAGAGGCCCTGGAGGCTATAGGGAGGGGAGAAGGTGGTATCAGGACTACAGAGATCCTAGGGACTACAGTGAGGATGAAAAACATTATAGGAAAAAGGAGAGGTTGTATAGGCAAGAGAGGGACTCTGGGGTGTCTAGGGATGGAAGAAGGCAGTATAGAGAGGACAGCGGCAATCGAGTATATAGGGAAGGGGAAAAGTGGTATAGAGAGGATGGAGGTTCTGGGGCATATAGAGAGCAGGAAAAGCAGTATGTAGGTATCAGGGACCAAGTAGACCAAGAAGACATTGAGCAGCACAGACGATCCAAAGACCACGTCGTGGACCACAGGAGTCTGGACAGAGGTTGTGAAGTTCCTGCATTGGCAGTCAGGTCCTCAGGAGACAGTAGTATGAGCCTGGGGTCAAGTACCTGCTACACACAGTTCAAGACATGGGATGTTGACTACGATGGCTGTGGGGAGCTGGAAGGAGCAGCCCCAGGGCCTGGGATGCTGGCCAAGAGCAACAGTGGAGCAGAGCACTCGAGGGTACGCACAGGCCGGCCGGACTGGAGCCAGGTCTGGGAGCAGGAGGCTGAGGACGCAAACAGAGTGGGATCTTTGCTGCAACGAAACAGCTTCTACAGACGGACGGCTCCCAGTGCCCTGCGGCACTCAGAGTTTGTGCAGACCAGGAAGAAAAAGCAAGGTACACAGGGAAATGGTGGGCAATTGCATTGGGTGTGTCTTTGCCCTGCCCTGGGACAGGGGCAGCACCAGGACTCTCATACAGGTGGGGGTGGCCGACACAGATGGGAAGGCTCATGGGAAAGCTCCTCCCTGGGACTTGCTGAAATGAGCATCATGGTTGTTACCCCTCTGAACAGTTGCTGATCTGCCCTGCAAGGTGATTTCACAGAGGCCCAGGTGGCAGGGAAGCACAGGCAGCACAGACTTGCTGCTGTCCTTTCTGTTGCTCTCCATCTGTGCTCCCAGTGTTTTAGGTACACCCTAAAACTTGTGGCCCTGTTTTTTTGTCTGCTCTCTCAGGGCCCTGAGGAGGTTCCTCATGGAGAAAAGGGTGAGGTGCTGGGGTTATTCTCACTGCATATTTTGCTTTTTAACCCACCACAAACAGATTCTATGTGTAGGAACCAATTCCTGACCCAGAGCGTGAGTATGGCAGCTGTTCACAGGCAGCATGAAGCAGGAAGTAGAGGAAGTTGTTGTAGTACTCTGACATAAGCAGAGAGCAACTTGTAGTTGCGTAATTCACATGGGCAGAACATTGAGGCACCTGCGTGTTGGGGGCTGTCGCATTTGGGAATCTCCTGCATTGCCAGCCCCTCACTCCTGCAGTGTTCCCTTGCCTGTGCTACAGCAGTTGCATGTTTTGGGTCCCCAAGCCACCCCTGTGTCTCCAGTCACATCAACCAGCACCCTGGAGCTGGAGAGATACCAAAGTAGAAGGTTTGGACTGTCTTGGCATGGGCAAAATCATTCCATTGATGCTGTGTCTGGGATAGTCAGCTGCAGACAGTTTTGTGCAGCTTGGCTTGTTGTTGCAAGAATATTAGTGTGTGTTGGGGAAGTGGTAGCAAGGTGTTACAGTCTGGGCAGAGGGAATGAAGGAGCCCTTCTTGATGGACAGGGCTCCCTGTTGGGCAGCTGTGTGTCTGAAAGCCTCTTTACGTGCCCTTTCTGCCTGCGTCTGTCTTGGGTAGCTGTGTGTGTGAACTGTCTCTGAAGTGGGATTGAAATGTAGAGAAAAACAGTGCAGTGGCCAAAGAGATGGCAAAGCTAGAGGCTATGACTAATGAAATCTGACCTCTGGAGATATTTGATTAAGCAGGCTTCGGTGGCTGTCTTTCTGCACTCTCGAGCTGCCCTGTTAGAGTGGGACTTTGCTCAGCTGTGTCCCCAGAGTAAGGAAAAGGGAGAGGCTTTGCAATGCCAGGACGTCCAAAGGGCAGCAGGGGAGCCAGGAGGAGCCAGGGAGTGGGGTGGGAAACAGTCCAGATAGTCTTAGGAGGCTGCAGCAGAGCTGGCCTGTCCAACTTCTGCAAGAATTGAAGGGACAGACTGTGATAGTGAGTGAAAACCTTTGCTTGTCATTGAGTTTTAACCCACTGTGGCAGGCTCAGGGGCAGAGGAGTGGCTGTGAGAGGTGCAGGGCAGGATGCCCACACCATCAGCACTGTTGTCTCACAGCAGGAAAGTAGGGATGAAGGCTCCAGATATTTGAAACACACTGTGTCCATCCTGTGGCCTGTTTCTGGCTGCAATTGTCTGTTACATTCCTCCCCCTGCCCTGCTGGGGCACAGTGCTGGATCAGCAACAGCCCTCCTTGGCATGTAATGCTTTCCTGAGGCAGTTGCCTCAATGTAAGACCTCACCAGCACCTGGGAGCCTCCCGAGAAGACCTCCCATTGTGCTTGTCAGCAGACACCCTCCTGCCCAGCTGGCAGGATAAAGTCAGCTCTGGTTTTCCCTCTGTCTGTGCTCCAGGCACCCTTTCTAATGCTGTCTACTTCTCTCGCAGGTTCCTCCTCCATCTACAGAGTAACAGAATTAGGATTTGAAAGCTCCAGAGTTGGAACAGACCTTAAAGATTATCTTGTTCCAATGCCCCTGCCATGGGCAGAGATACCACCCACTAGATCAGGTTGCCCAAGTCCCCATCCAGCCTGGGCTTGAACACTTCCAGGCCAGTAGAAATGATCTTTTCTGTAAGTGGAATTACCAGACTTCTTGTGGATTTCTGTATGGTGTAACCTGGTGACAGCTACTTGGTTAGAGCACCTCTTCTGGAATGCAACTCAGATGTGTCTGCTTGACACATCAACAGAAGGAGAACCCACCTGTCATAGCTTTGCTGCTTAGTCACCATCACTCTTAAAGGTTTTGCATGCTAATGTGTTGCATTTCAGCTCTGAACTCCAACCTTTTTCTACTAAATTAGGTCTTTTTAGTTGATGGATATTCTTCTCAGGCAGGTACTGTAATTAAGTAATTTTTCAGTCTTCAGTTCTTTGTAGTGAATAGAATCTTAAAATACACATGTCAAAGACTCACAGGAAGCTCATCTCCTGATGCTCACTCATTTTTCAGTCCAGACTCTTTTATAACAGTGGACTTCGTATCTGGGTGGGTGTCAGCACTTGCTTGCACAGTTCACCTTGCTGCACTTCCTGTGCTCTTGTCCAAAGACCCCAGTCTGCCTCTGCAGCACTTGGGGAATTCCTCTTGAGTTTTGGCTCACCAAACAAAAGAATTACTCCCCAGAATACAGTCCTGCATGTGGCAGTGTTTCTTGTCCCTGTTAATACATTAATGCATTTGTCTGCATTAAAACTCCTTGGTTTGAATAATTCTATCGTATTCAGGATACCTTAGATCACTTGGTGACTCATATGCCTCATCTTTGTGATCCTGTTGAATTGGTGCTCAATTCTCTACATGAAAGCAGTGATTTTCCATTTACTTTAAATCTTTTGTAGGATTAACTAAATACAGTCTCTGGAGAACCCGATTAGAAATGCCCTCTTTTCTGCAGAGTCTTCACTGGCAGTGAGTTTTCGAGGTGCAAGTTAGCAAGGTCTTCTTTTTGCTTTTTAGAGAGAAATAAACAGAATATTTATTGAATAATTCTACTTCTTTTGCCAGGCTTACCAAACACTTTACTATATCTGCTTACTTGTGGGATTGTGTCATTGTAACGGGGTTTGGTTTTTTTTTGTTCTGGTTGAAAATAAGTCTATTATAAAGTAGCATTTTATTTCTTAATTTAAAAAATTAAACTTGAATTCTTAATTCTATCATACATGGATTTTTCTTTATATCTTTCTTTTATCTGTACTTCAGAGTTTCTGGTGTGTCTAGTGTCTGTTATCTGGTTTTCTATGTTCATTTATTTCTATTTGCTACCTTTATTGAGGCACAGAGGCAGGACAGATTTTTCATCAGTACTGTTCTCTTGATGGTTTTTGGATTATATATTTAAAAAATCCTTTTAAAAAACTTTCAGCTTTCATTCTTTTTCCATCGGTGTTTCTGCTCACTCCTTTGTTGATGCCCTGCCTCAGTTTTAGAAGGTTAGGTCTTTGTACACCATCATATTACTTTTTTTTTCCTGTCACAAGTTGGAATCATCCCCTGTTCACACAATGCCGTGGGACTCTCTGGACAACCACAGGCTGTTTGGGGTGATGGTTGTGGTTTTACTTGGCATAGAGACATCCCCACCAAGCAGGCTGTAAATCTGACATCAAGCCATTGCAGTGGCCCTGGGGAAGTATTCCCATTCTGTTCCTGTTCAGCTCACTGGCATATTACCAATATCCAGAGTAAGAGTTTTCACCCCAGCCAGATCCCACTCTTGGCAGCGAATTTAGCCTTTTGCTCAGATTAATTATTCCCTGCCCTAGTTTCATTGCCTCCCCTCTCATGGTGGGCAGTGGCTCCTCCCCTCCTGGCCTCCACATACTTCAAATATTTGCAGCTGGTTTGTTTTGTCCTGAGTCACTTCTTGACTCTGCTGAGCTGGGAACCGGGGCTGGGCTTGCCTCGGGGCTGGGTGCAGCTCCCTCTGAGGTTGCTGCTTACCAACGTGGTGGGAGAGGTTGTCCCCAGCGCTGATGGGCGGCACATGCCTCTGCTGATCCTGTTATCATCGTGTGGCCCTGCGAGGCGGTGTGAACCACGGGGGATGCTGGCAGGTGAGCCCTGGTGAGGAGCAGTTGGCGGGCAACGCAGACCTTTGGGTGAGCCCTGCAGCCTGTGTGTAGTGGACATGCATTCCGAAGGATTTTGCCTTTGTGGGTCAACTCTGCTTCCAGAGTGGGGCAGGGAAAACTAATTGCATGTGTGTGTGCTCCCACAAGATGCTTGGGCAATAAGGAATTGAAAATTTTCATTGCTTGGAAGAAAGTTGGTTACAGTGGCATTTCTCAGACAAGCAAGATGAGCTGTGTGATTCCCACAGTAAATCACAGCCTCCATGGGAAGGGCAGAAGCTGGAGTGTGCCCCATATTGACACCTCATTGCCAGGGGGAGCTGGTGTTGAATCCTTCACAGCTCTACAGGTGTACTAGCAAAGCTCAAAAGCAGGTGCTTCTGGGAGGCTGTTGCAGACCATCAAAGCAATCCAGAGAGCCAAGGACGTGTTGCAAGTTTGCCAAAGGGGATAGAGAAAATGATGTTGTTAAGGGGTTTGAATTTAGAGGCAAACTGCAGAGCTTGCACACCCTACAAGAGGTTTGAATTTAGAGAGGCAAACTGCAGAGCTCGCATAACCTACAAGAGAACAAAATCTGAGCCTCTCAAAATTGTGATTGAGCACATTGTTTTTGGAAATGTATTTCTAAATGCCCATTTGGAAACTGTGTTATGGGTAAACATGAATTTGTCACTGGATTGGAATTTGGTGGCTTCATTAGAAACACCAGTCCCCTTCCTCCAGGCTAACGGAGCCTGCTCTAGCTGTGGTCTTAGTGCCTTCAAAGTTGATGGGCATGATGACTCAAATTGAAAGGTAACATTTAAATAGAAAATCTGTGAAGTAAAATGGAGCTCTGTTTAAAAAACATTTACTAGATGAGCAAAACCCACATCTGTGAAATTGGTGGGTTTAGTTAAATTCTTAATAAGCTTCATTTAGGGGAAAGCTGCTACTAGACATACAAGAATATGATGACAATCAACAGAGATAGTATGAAATACAAAAAGTGAGAGTTTTTAAATGCATCACAAACAAATACTAAGTATTATACATGTTGGTCAGATAGAAGAGCCAAATATTAAAAACAAAATTTGTATTTGAATTTCTTGAACTGCGAGTATTTGGAAAGAAGCAGGGCTTTGGAGTTCATTGCTGAAGGAGGATGCTGGCCTAATGATAAACTGCAAGAGTCCTAAGAGACTTGACTGCAATGTAGCTTTGTTTTTGGATGAATCTTGAAATATTCAGAAAGAGCAAAAAGGCCAGAGGAGAATGAATTTATATGAGTTTTCAAAATAACGCAAATACCGATATGGTGTAACTGTGTAGAATTGATGCCCAGCATTGAGTCAGGTCAACCAAGCTGAGCTGATGACTACTGTGGGCTTAAAATCTGTGCAGGGAAGGTTTTAATTTCCCTTGCATAGGCAGGGACTTGAGACTTGCTGAAGAAGGGTGCTAGCTCCACGACAATCTCACAAGTGATGGCTGAATCCTTCTGCAGGGCGCTTTCTATAAGGGCCTGATCTAGGTTTATTTGCCTGGGGTTTTCTTGGTGGAGTGTGGGGAGCTGCTGTGTTTGCCAGCAGTGCTGGGCATCCCCAGCTTTGTTTTGGTGAGCTGGAGCCAGACACATGGTATGACAGTAATTTAGCTATGTCTAAGGCTTGGAGCACAGCAGGGTGGTTTGGTGGTACGGTGAATTCATGAGATGTCCTGTAAAAATCTTCATCTGGTGGCATTTTGCCTTGGGATAAATATAAAATCCTATTATTTAACAAGGCAAATGTAATCCTTTCCATTTGTCTTCCCAAATGCTGCTGCATGGGTCATTTCCAGCTGTTATTCTGGCTAGTCTTCATTTTCAAGATTCTTCCTAGCCCACCCCACCCCATACAGTATTATCATCTCACTTGCCCACCTTCTCTGGGTTTCACACACCTGTTTGCATTGCAAATTAACACCTTCCTGTTTCTTCCAGGTTGTCTTCCCACATGAGCTTGCTCTCCTGCAAAACAAATGCCATATCTTAAAAAAAATCTATATCCTTCTTTGAAATAATTAATTTGTTGTTATTCTCTTAACTGTCTGAGCCGCAGAGACCTACTGACTGGGTTATCTTTGTCCCTCCTCTAGGTTTTTCTGCTTGTATCTTGTTCAGGCTCCAAGTGCTGTCTCTGGCAGGATATCCCTGTGAGTCTTTGTAGAAGACCTTGCACAGCAGGGCCTGGTCTGCTACTGAGGCTTTGCAAATGTTGTGGAAATGCAAACAGCAAATGTTAAACCCAGAGTCTGCTCCCAGGCCCTCCTTGTGGATTCCTGCTGCATTTGGGCTGATAAAGTTAATCCTCAAGGACTGATGGAAAGCCAAGACAGCCACTGACTTAGCTGAAACTAGCCTTTTCCTTTATGCAGTTTGGCTCTGGTGGAGGTAGTCTTAAGGATACTTGCCAGTAGGAATGAATGAGGCCCTCTCTTCCAATGCTTGCCTACTAAGTGTGTAGTGCTGGTTGTGTCACTAAATCCTCCTCTGTGGAGATGGCCCTTTTGCCTCTCCCCAGGCTAGATTTCAAGGCAGGGCAGCAGAGACGCCAGCTTAGAGAGATGTATCTTTCCTCCCACCTCAAAGGCATCTTCTGAGCATTTCAGAAGTTTCCCACTTACTGTGGCTGGAAGTGGGAATGATTTTGAGGTTGCTCTTTCGGCAGAGGGGCACAGCAGTTTGTCCAGGTAGCAGTGAGAACTTGCTGTTTGATGCTGATGCTCCTGGTTTCTGTTTATCGATGCTGCTCTGCAACAGGAAGGGCTGGCATAGTTTCAGATAATTAGGGGCCGAGTCAGTGTCTTATCTCACCTTGGGCCTCTTCTTTTCTTTCCCAGGTTGTTTCAGTGTGAAAAACCCGGCCTGGCAGGGCAGTGGGCAGGATGCTGAGACTGAGGCAGCAATTTGCCACCCCGTGTTTTGTGCTGCCATGCTGGCTCCTGCCCTCGCCCCACAGGGCACGGCTGGGGGCTGCTTGCAGCCTGCCCAGCGTCTGGGCAGAACTGGCTGGGAGCATGGGGGTCTCTTGGGGCTGCTCACAGTGGGTGCTGTGGTACCACGATAGGACCCCAGCCCTGCTGGGTGGCCCTGGGAGTCTCCCAGGCTGAGCCCCTGTTGCCGTCAACAGAGAGGTCAGGGAAGCGACCTGAAAGTGCCTGTCCTGCAAAAGCATTCTTAGAAGTGTCTCAGCTGGGGCCTGTCTGCAGCTCTAATAAATCCCGTTGAGNGGGCGGCAGCGCCGCGGGGGTGCCCCAGGCCCCGCTCGGCCATTGTCATGGAAATGCCCCGGGGGGAGGATGGAGACCCTGCGCCCAGCCTGAGGCGGGGGGCGGCCGCCATTGCCTGTCCGCTCGGCCCCGCGGAGCTGGAGGACGGGGCTGGGAGGGGGGTCTGGGCCCGGCCGGCGCCAGGGGGGACCGTCTGCGGCAGGTTTGTTGCCCGCCGAGGGCATTGCAGCGTTCCTGGTGCTGCGAGGATGGGTTGTGCAGCAGGCCGGGGCTCCTGCTGGACCGGGGGTGGGCGGTCTCTTGGTAGTGTTGTTGGTCACTCTCACAGGTTGCATGTATCACAGTTCACAGAACCAACTAGGTTGGAAAAGACCTCTGAAATCCAGGTGCTGTTTGTCTCCTGTCCTTGCATCCTTGTTGGAGCGTGCTGATCTTTCTGATCTGTCTTGCAGAGATGACTCTCCTGTCCTCCCAGACACCATCCCTGGATACATCTTCGGCTGCCACTGAGAGCACAGAGCAGAGGATGCTGGAGAAGAGGTCCAAAGTTATCGAGGAACTGCTCCAGANGGGGGCGGGGGCCCCCCGGCCGGCGAGGCCGCCGTGACCAGGGGCAGAGCCGCGCGCTCCTGGGCCGGGCCCCGCCTCGCAGGGTGCGCCGGGGGACACTGCTGTGCGCCGGGGGGCACCTGGTTTCGGAGCGGGCAGGGGCGGCGGGGCGCGGNCAACTAGGTTGGAAAAGACCTCTGAAATCCAGGTGCTGTTTGTCTCCTGTCCTTGCATCCTTGTTGGAGCGTGCTGATCTTTCTGATCTGTCTTGCAGAGATGACTCTCCTGTCCTCCCAGACACCATCCCTGGATACATCTTCGGCTGCCACTGAGAGCACAGAGCAGAGGATGCTGGAGAAGAGGTCCAAAGTTATCGAGGAACTGCTCCAGACAGAGCGAGACTATATCAGAGACCTGGAGATGTGCGTGGAGAGGATCATGGTGCCCTTGCAGCAGTCACAGGTAGGAGCTGGGAGGGAGGGCAAGCTGTGGTGCAGCACTGATGGATTGGGGTGAGGATACTGAGTCCATTTTGTTCTCAGAGGTGAGCAAGCAGCCTGGGAACCCATAAAAAATATTGAAGCTATGCCGAGGGGAGAAGGATGGTTCTCACAGCTCCCTGCATTTGTAGCAATAGCACATCTGTTTTGAGGTCCTGCTGAGCTCTCATCTTGCTGAGAGCAAGAGACCTGTCAGCAAGTATCACAGATGGCATTTCCTGGGGCAGGATATGTTCCTCTTCATTTGGTTTGTAGGTTAAATTCATTGTCAGGAGAATTAAAATATGGGGCCTTGGCATAGGGACAGAGTTATTGGGAGGAGAGGGAGAAAAACAAGTGAGCAGAGGCAGGGATGAAATTGCTGGGAAAGGGGAGGACTCTGTGGTAGGACACATAAGGAGTGAGAGTTTAAGTGCACTGGGGGACAAGAGAGTGTGTACAGAAGTCACTGTGATGGGAGGAGGTGGCAGGAGGTGTCTGCTGTGAAGCTGAGGACTGATGGGTTGCAAGAAGGTGAAGAGGGGCTGTTGGGTCTGAGTGGGACATGTCCCCCCCATCCAGGACATCTCTTTTTCTCATTCACTAGATGCAGAACGTAGACTTTGAGGGCCTTTTTGGAAACATCCACATGGTGATTAGCTTCTCTAAGCAGCTGCTGTCCACCTTGGAGGCTTCAGATGCTATTGGTATGGATTCTGCTGTTAACTTTTCTCAGAAGGCTGGGATGGGCTTTGCTAGTGGCTGGGCATAACAGGGGCTACACAGTTTAAGTGGTGGGAGAGGATCACTTGAACTGAGCTTTGCCCCTGCTGGTCTCTTTCGACACTCATCTGTCCAACAGTGAAGCACAGGAGATTTGTGTTTCCCCACTGGTCACTGCTGAGAAATACAGTGCCCATAACCCTCTGTGGCCACTTGCCCTGAAGCGATCCCCTGCTCTAGTAGCACTGTCTTCCTGGCCTGTGTGTGTGTGTAATGGGAACACTGGATATCTCACAATGAGGCACACCAACATTTTTGGAGGCAGCTGGGGACCAGGAGACAATGAAGTCCTGCTTTGTTGCTGTCTGCAGGGCCAGTGTTCCTGGCACAGCGTGCAGAGCTGGAGAATGTCTACAGGGTGTATTGCCAGAACCATGATGAAGCCATCGCACTGCTGGAAACCTATGAGAAGGATGAGAAGATGCAGAAACTGTTCCTGGATCTGTTGGATAGCCTCAGGTTGGAGCCTCTGTCTGGCAGCCACCAGGCTGGGATAGGGGTGTTGAGTCTCCAACATCCCTACCTCTCTGTTAGTAGTGTTTGGACAGTTCAGGTCTGACTGTGTCACTGCATAGTTGATGCAGCTCTGGGTTCAAATATCTCCCTGCTCCAATGCACGGGTGCTGTAAAACCTGTAGACCCCCCGTAAAATCTGCATAGATGCCACCAAGGTACAGAGAAGGTGGCATATCCTGGGTTGAGGGTTTCTGTTCCCCAAACCCTGACCCACCATGGCTAGTGATGAAGGAGCTGCTTTGCCTGGCTCAGTGACTGCCAGGGCTCCAACTTGTGGAGGTTAATGCCCCAGGAGCTGGCAGCTGTTCTGGGGGGACAGGGCTTCTCACTGCCCTCACAGCCTCACTGTCAGGTTGAAGGCACTGGCTATGGGATTGCACACCTGCCTCCCCATTAACCCGTTGCTTTTCTTTGCTTTTTGGCACTCTGGGCCGACAGGAGCCTGTACAGTGAGTGGTAAGTGCATCCTTCCTCTTTGTCCTTTCTTGTCTGTCTGTCTTGGCCTTCCCTTGTAACTAACCTGCTTCCACTAGCTGGGTGCATGCTGGGGGGCCCTAACAGTGCCTCGAGGAGGCACGCCTGGGAGGAGAGCAGTGTCTGTGGCATGATGGCAGCAGAGGCAGTGGGTGGGCCACAGAGGTAAGACAGTACAGGGGATGAGGTAAGGGGAGGTCTTGGCCAGGAAACAGGTTTTAGGAGCCGTCAGCCCCAAGGAGCCAGGGGAGCTTTGCAGGGACTGAGCACAGTTGGGTAGTGGGACAGAATCTGAGACAGATGGCGCTCTGGCAAGTGTAAGGCTGTGCCCATGTAGAATTTCATGGTAGATCTGGTGATGGAGAGGATCCTGGCTGGGAAAGATCACCTGGTATGAGAACTGCAGACCTGGGGTTGATCTGAGAGCACCAGGAGTTCAGGAGTGGTATGAGTTTGGACATGAGGGTGGCATGATTTAGGGAGTACAGTGGATTTAGAGGTGGTGTTCTGGGTCTGATTGACAGTGTTTTGAGGGGGCAAAATTTGTGTGGCAGAGCTGGACTGACACTTCGTATATCTCCTTTGTCCTAACTTCCCAGGGGCTGCACAAACTACATTAACCTGGGCTCCTTCCTCATCAAGCCAGTGCAGAGGGTGATGCGGTACCCACTGCTGCTGATGGAGCTGCTGAGTGCCACTCCTGAAGCTCATCCTGATAAGACACCACTCACAGCTGCTGTTCTTGCAGTCAAAGAAATCAATGTCAACATCAATGAATACAAGCGCCGGAAGGACCTGGGTGAGAAGCTGGGCAGAGAGAGACAGGAGTGGGTGTTGAGGTTGGCATCTGCTGGCCTCTGAGCCTTAGCTGGCAAACACAGTCATGGAGGATGATCTTTAAAATCCCTTCCAAACATTCTGTAATGACATGTGGGGTACTTGGGGCTACAGAGGCTTGGGGAGGGGGAGAGCCAGTAAGGTGATTGTTGATGAGGCACTGTAAAACATGAGTGTGGTGTTTACAAGGGTTTTGATTTCTGTATCAATCTCTTTAGTGCTAAAGTACAGGAAGGGGGATGAGGATAGCCTCATGGAGAAGATCTCTAAGCTCAACTTCCACTCTATCATCAAGAAATCCAACCGTGTGAGCAGCCACCTCAAGCATCTCACAGGCTTTGCACCTCAGGTAATGTGCATCAGGTGTCTGATGTACTTACGCCCTTCTCTGGTGGTATCTGCTGTTCCTCCACCCCCTTCCCATGACATGCAGCTCTGATCCAGGCCAGCGAGGCAGAGCTTAGGGTCTCTGCTGTTGAGCTTGTGGGCAAGAGGCCCCACGTCTTGCACTCTGGGGGGTGCTGGAGTACTGCATTGCCTTCATTGAAACACTTTCTTTAATAGCTGAAGGATGAAGCCTTTGAAGAGACAGAGAAAAATTTCCGGATGCAGGAGCGGCTGATCAAGTCCTTCATCCGGGACCTTTCCCTCTACCTGCAGCATGTTCGGGTGAGTCAGTCTTGGTGTGATGCTAAATCTGCGGAGCTCACCATGCTCAGTGTCCCTCCTGTCTACATGGTGTGTACCTTCAGTGCCTGGCCAGTGCTCCTGGCCTCAGCCCTGCTGGAGGGTTGTCTCAGAGGGTCTGGGCTTCCCTGGATGGCCTCTTCTGGGCAATAAGCATGGCTGAGCCAGCTGTGTCTCCCTGGTGCAGGAGTCTGCTTGTATGAAGGCCCTGGCAGCAGGGAGCATGTGGGACCTGTGCACAGAGAAGGGAAGTGGGGACTTGGACCAGTTCCAGAAAGTGAATCGTCTCATCAGCGACCAGCTCTTCTCCAACTTTGTGAGTGAGGCTATGCTCTCATGTGCTGGGGGTGTACCCCTCTGGGGCCCACCCTGGGTGTTTGCTGCAAAAGGGCAGCCCCTGGGAAGGTGCAGGGAGTGTGACCTGGGAGAGGTGTGAGCGCGCCAGTTTAGCTCTTCCTTCCTGAGAACTTTGATGCCTGGAAATTTATGGATGTTCCTGTTAGATATGCATTTTTTCAGCCCTACCTGAAGCGCTACAGCTCTTTATGTGAGTGGTTTGGGTACTTTCCATGGTGTTACCCATGCTGGCACAGTTATGTAAGATTGTAGAATAATTCCTCCTGGAAGGGAACTCTGCAGCTTTTGCGGGTGCCGTCAGAAAGACAGTCCCTATACTGTCCTGGTGAGGTTGTGTGCTGGAAAATGAGCTACTGGTGTTCACTGCACAGTGGGAAAGAGCACCTTGTCTCACTTCTCTCTGCATTTCTACTCACCAGAAAGAGCGGACGGAGCGGCTGGTGAGCTCACCCCTGAACCAGCTGCTGAGCATGTTTGCGGGGCCCCACAAGCTGGTGCAGAAACGCTTCGACAAGCTCCTCGACTTCCACAACTGCACAGAGAAAGCAGAGAAGCTGAAGGACAAGCGAACACTGGAGGAGCTGCAGTCAGCCCGCAACAACTATGAGGCCCTCAATGCCCAGCTGCTGGACGAGCTGCCCAAGTTCCTGCGCTTTGCCAAGCAGCTGTTTGCCAGCTGTGTGCGGGGCTATGCCGAGGCACACTGCGACTTCGTGCGCCTGGCCCTGGAGGAGCTGACACCCCTGTTGTCGGTGGGTTCCTGGAGGGCAGACAACACTCTGGGCTCAGTGCAGCACTAAACTCTGTGCAGGGCCTGCCCCTGAGCCTCAGTGGGACCTGTCACATTGTGGGGGAAGCTGCTCCTGTGGTTCAGGGCCACAAGTGAATTGTGGAGGGCTGTTGTAGGATAATGTCAGAGCAGGGATTGTGGGGTCATGATGCAATTGTGCGCAGATATGCTGAAGGTTCTGGCTGCTCCTAGAGCAGTGGCAGGAGACCATTTCCCTGGGAGAATCTAAGGTCATGAGTTAAAGGACCACTCAGAGCTGATTCCAGGCAGGACTGCAAATCTGGGTCTGATGCAAGTCACAGGCAGAACTCAGAGCCCCTGTCATGGTCCCTGCTCTAGCTCTTGGCCACTTTTCCCAGTAGCTGTCACCTAACCAGGATGTCCAATTTCTGCTCTGGTTCCAGTTGCTGAAGGTGTCTGGCAGGGAGGGGAACCTCATTGCCGTCTTCCAGGATGAGCACAGTAGAGTCCTCCAGCAGCTCCAGGCCTTCACCTTCTTCCCAGAGTCCCAGGCAGCTCCCAAGAAGACTTTTGAAAGGAAAAGCATGGAACGGCAGTCTGCCAGGCGGCAGCCCCTCGTTGGTTTGGTGAGTTCCTTCTGCCCAGTGTCAGGGTTTGCAGAGCCCAGATCAGCCACTCACACCTGCCTTGTCCCTCTGCAGCCTACCTACTTCCTGCAGTCGGATGACATCCGAGCTGCCCTCCTGGCCCGCTATCCCCCAGAGAGTCTCTTCCAGGCAGATCGCAATTTCAATGCTGCCCAAGACCTGGATGTCTCACTGTTGGAAGGAGACATTGTGGGGGTCATCAAGAAGAAGGACCCCATGGGCAGCCAGAATCGATGGCTGATAGACAATGGAGGTAGGTGGCTGCTCCCTGCCCTTGGTGCTTGAGATGAGTCCCTTCTGGTTTCCCTGTGCGCCAGTCTGAGCTCTCTTTTCCTCTCTGCAGTGACAAAAGGCTTTGTCTACAGCTCCTTTCTGAAGCCCTACAACCCACGCCGCAGCCAGTCGGATGTCTCTGTGGGCAGCCACTCTTCCAATGAGTCAGAGCACAGCAGCTCCTCTCCCCAAAGCAACGCCACACTGACCTTCAGCTCCAGCGGGGCGGCTGTCACCTTCACTCAGAAACCCCTGCAGGACTCTGCCTCCCCGGCAGACACGTTCCAGTCCCCACTGGAGTCAGACTCCCCCTCTCTGCCCCAGCTTGGCTCTGGTGACAGGACAGCCCCGCTGGAGGCTGGTACAGGGATGTCTCAGCGTCGCTACAGCCGCCCTGAGCTGGGCTGCAGCCCCAGCTCTCGCAACGGGCACCTCACCAAAGCGCATCTCAGGCCCACGCCCTCCGTGGAGGACAGAGACTCTGGACTGGAGAGCAGCGAGTCCGAGGGCAACCAGGTGAGTCCTCAGCCACCCCAGGGAGGCTGGGAATCCTGAGGGCTGATCTCCTTGCTTGACTGGGAATTGAATCATCCTCCTCCCTGGCAGTGACTGGGGAGAGGTGGGAGTTGGAGTATGAGACCTTTTTTCCCAGCGACAGAGGTGCAGAGGCAGAGAATCAGGCTGCAAATGGGAGTGGGCAGCTCTGGCAGAGGCCAGGATGGGCCTGGGGCTGGTGCTGTTTGGTGAGAAGGGCAAAAGCTCACACATCCTATGCAGTGCAACAGCAAGGCTGTGTGGTGTGACCATCCAGGTAATATTCTCCCTCTGTCCGGCAGGTCTATTATGCTCTCTACACCTTCAAAGGCCGAAACACTAATGAGCTGAGCGTGTCAGCTAACCAGAGACTCAAGATCCTGCAGTTTGAGGACATCACAGGCAATCAGGAGTGGTGGCTGGCCGAGGCACATGGGAAGCAGGGCTATGTGCCCTCAAGTTACATCCGGAAGACAGAGTACACGTGAGGGAGCAGGCAGGAGCCTGCACCCCATACCTTGTTCCTGCCAGGACTGCTCAGGGTCTTGGGGAGGCTGGCCAGCCCTGCAGCCTCCACTGCTCGCCCCAAGGCTGTCCCTCTCACAGCTCTGCAGTGCTCCTGGGCCCCAGCACACACTGGCTGCCACCTCCCCTTCAGGGAGGAAGGGTGAGCTGGCCAGGTAGGAGCAGGCAGCTTGTGTGAGGACTGGGATAAATTCACCTGTGCTGTTTGAGCCTCCTCTGTCCAGCCAGGAGCAGGGGTGCAAGGCTTGGGGCTGTGGGCCTTCCCAGGAGGGTAAGGCTTGACTAAGGCTGAGGAGCTGCTGTGGGTTTAAATTGTGGAAGGCAAATGCTAAGTTTCTGGAGACTCTATTTAGTCAAGTAGTGTTAAAAGCAGCCCAGACCTTGCAAATGTGCAAGTGCCTCTGTGCCTTCTCAGCAGCAGCAGGAGCTGGGTTTTGCCTGTCTGTGCAGGACCCAAGGTGGGACATCTACACCCTGCCTGGGGAAGCAGCTCTGAGGTTGGCTGGGAGTAGTCGAGCTCCAGGGGGTCAGCCTCTCCAAGCTCTGTTGGTACTAGCAGTCATAAGGTTCTGATCTGTCAGGTGAGCCAGAAGTCTGGAACACCATCTTCCCTTGTCAGTGCAGAATGTCCCGTGCCCAAGACCCATCTGTGTACTGACATGCTCACCTGGCAACTCGGGGCTGGGGCAGGGAGAAGGCAAAGCACAAGCTGTCCTCCAGCTCAAGTTTTTGAGGGCTCTGACAAGAATTGCCTCACCCATGCTTTCTTGCAGGGCCCTGGAGACAGTGCTGATGTTCTGTAAGGGCAGGGCCATCCCTGGGAGGGATGTGGTGCCTTTTGCTGGGTTGGTGTGCGATACCTGCTGCTGCCATGCCTGGAAGGGAAGAAGCTCCCTTCGTGGAGTGATGTTTGTATCCTCTGTACTGCTGCTCTGTAAATAAAGATTTGCCCTTGTGTATAGAAGGTATCTGTGCAACTGTTGGGAGAGCTGGGAGGACTGTCTGGCTAGTGTTGCACTGGGGGCAAAGCCAGACCCTGCAGGACCAGGAACTTTGTGGGGTCCAGCAGGCTCCTTTTGAGCCAGCTGCAGCTCAGGCAATAGGAAATCCTCACAGGAACCTTCTTCATTAAGATAAGTGATTGCACTGCCCTCTCCCCCTGCAGGCTGGGGGTGTGTGGGGGTTGGTGTTTGTCCTGCTCCCTCCATGCCCATGCTGAGGTCAAAGATAGAGCTCCTGATTTTCGTGCCCAGGAACAAAGAGGTGTGGAGAGTAACCACCATGTTTTGTCTGTGAGCATGTCTGTAGCACAGACACCTGCCTGCAGCCGTCTATCTTGTCTCCACCACAGTCAGGTTTTGCAGTCTGGAGCCACATCTGTCCTACTAGTGCTTACAAATATCCTCAGGGAGGGCCTCATTTATTTGCACTACACTCAAAGGGAGCATAGCCACAGGGAAGGCAGATAGATCCTGGTTTTGCCACAGTGTAGTGTTCGTGCCTGGTTACAGCTCATTGCATCAATTTGAACTGCCCGCCCGCGTATCTGTATAACCTCTGTTGGCAGTTTCCTCCAAGCCCTAGACATGTTTAAAGTTAAACTGAGGCTTACTTGGAAGTCAGCCCTTAAGCTGAAAGACTAGAAACAGTTACAAAAAGTAAACAAATTACAACATTCATTCTTAGATTAAATAGTAATTTAATCCCGTAGTGGTAAAGCATCTTTAAGGTAGTTCACCTGGCATGGGGAAGTAGAAAAAGTAAGGCCACCCCCAATGGGGTCACGATGTCCCTGGCTGGCAGATAGCTCTTCTCCTCTCTACTGCAGTAAGTTAAGCAGCTCCAGACCCATGTGCACATCAGGCAGGCCATGGTAGCAAGGTTAACAGCTCACTTGAGTCCTCTGTCTCTGGACAACCAGAGAAGCCACGCTCTCTGCTTCCCCATTGCAGAGAGGCAAATTCCTGGGCAGTGGGGAGATGCTGCCACCTGCTCAGTGAGTGCCAGCAGCCGGGAGCTGCCGTGCACACACCTGAACACTGCAGCGCTCTGCCTACAGCGTGGTACTTTCTATATTGCTGATGCCAGCGTCCTTCGCCATCGCAGAGAAGATGCCGTGCTTCTTGAGCAGCTCCTCGGGGCTGTCGTATTCCACAATCTGCCCAGCCTGCAGCACCATCACCCTGGCAGTGGGGAACAAAAAGGTCTGAGTTCCCAGGATCTGAACTGATAGCTCTGCACTCCCACTGATCCTCACTCAGGCAGCCAGGTTATATGGTTCATCTCTCAGGAGTGGTGAGGGCACAGCCCTCCTCCCTGTGCTGATGGGGTGACAAATGTAACATGTCAACAGCAAATGCCTTTATGGTCTATTACTGTAAAGAATGATCCCAAAAAATGTTGAGTCCACAAAGGCATAAATACTGCATGGCCAACCTTCCTGTCCCTCTGTTCTCTTCTAAAAACTGCTGTGTATTACTGCCCCAGGCACTACACCCACCCCTGCCCCTCTGGCTGTATCCTTGCTTCCCCTCCTAGCCACCTCTTGCCCCAGCCTAGGAGTCCAGACTTGCCCACGGTACCTGTTGCTGTCCATGATGGTGTGGAGGCGGTGGGCAATAGTAAGGACAGTGCAGTCAGAAAACTCGCTCCGGATTGTTGTCTGGATTAAATGATCAGTTTCCAGATCTACAGCTGCTGTTGCTTCATCCAGGATGAGGATCTTGGCTTTGCGGAGAAGGGCCCGGGCCAGACACACCAGCTGCCTCTGCCCAACACTGGGATGAGATGGAGAACATGAGTCACTACATAGACACTATCAGAGCTTCTGCAAGCGTACTGGCATGTGCTGCTCTGACCCCAACAGCATGCCTTGCTTTCACCCTGCATCTGCCACCCTGAGCACCATGTCTTTCAGAGTCTTTCTCTCTGGGCCCTCACAGAAGGGTTGGCTCACAATGGCTTCCCTGAGAGCCCTGACTCCTGAACCCTTTTCTCCCACCATCTTTTCCCAGAAGCTTTTGTGCCCTCATTTCTGAACAGCCACTCTGCTGGAGGCTGCTGTTCAAGGCTGGCCCTCTGCTCACCTCAGGTTCTCCCCTCCCTCGCTCACGAAATGCAGCAGTCCCTCAGGACGGTCTTGCACATATGTCTTCAGGTGAGCCAGCTCGAGGGCCTTCCAGACCTCCTCGTCTGAGTACTGGTCAAAGGGGTCCAGGTTCATCCGCAGGGTTCCAGTAAAGAGCACAGGGTCCTGCCACAGACAGCACTGTGTTCAGCCACACCACAGCCATTCAGCAAGGGCAATGGCTCCAGGCTCCCAAGTGTGGCCACATCCTGCCCATGCTGCTGCCTGCAGTTGGGCAGGGGAGGTGGTGACAGCATGGTCACAAGCCTTTGGAGTCTCTGTAGCACCCAGGGATGCACTGAGGGCAATGTATCACCTGGGAAACAGCCCGTGGGAGCCATGCAGCAGTGGGATATGGAAAAGTGGGGATCAGCTCACCTGGGGGATGATGGTGAGGTTCTTGCGCAGGTCATGGAGGCCAATTGTTGCTATGTCCACGTCATCAATGATGATCTTCCCTCCAGCAGCCTCCAGCACCCGGAACAGGCAGTTGGTAAGGGAGGATTTTCCAGCCCCAGTCCGGCCCACAACCCCAACCTGTGAAAGCAGCTTTTTAGATAGCTGACAGGGCTGAAGAAAATTGGGCAGATGCTTTCCATCTTTGGTCTGGTGGGCCTTCCCCACCCTCACCATCTCCCACACTGCCGGTTTTGGTCCCTTTCCTGCAACTTGAGTCCCCAGGAGCCACATCCCATCACCATCCCTCCTCAGCACACAGACTGAAGCCAAGAGGAACAAACAACTTTAACAGCGTGACTCTGTAAAGTGTGTAGTAAGGGCAGCTGCACCTTCTCTGTGCTCCCAATGTTGCAGGTGATCCCCTGAAGAACCAGGTCTAGTTCAGGTCTGTAACGAACTCTGTAGTCGATGAACTGGATCTCGCCTTTGCTGGGCCAGCCACGTGGTGGACGCTTTCCTGTCACCCACGGAGCCTGGGGGAGGGCACAGGAGCATTAGGTGGGGGGCCTGCATTCTGAAAGGCTGGTGAGCACCAAGCTGTGCAGCAGGTGCTTCCCTAGACCCTGGTTTCCTCACCTCATTCTTCACCTTCGTGTACTCGTGTACCCGCTCCACCGCCACAATGTTCGTCTCCAGCTCTGAAGATGTCCGCACCAGCCAGTTCAGTGTCTGGGTCACCTGAATGGCAGAATCAGAGGGTGCAGAGCTCAGTGGGACCCAGGAACAACCACCTCCCACCTCAAATCAGGGACTCAGCCTGAACATGAGCATCCCTGGTCTGGGATGTCTACTCCTCACCCATAGCCCACCCTCTCTAGCTCTTCAAAACCTTTGTTGCAGCATCTCTGATCCACACAAACTGGGACGTGTGCTTCCCTGGCTCTATAGGCACTCCCCAGGTATTGTGACACCCCAGATAATTTCCTCTTCATGGATCAGAGCTGGTGGCAGGGCAGCATCCTGCAGCCAGCCCAGAACTCCCAGGGACAGTCTTGTCCTGGGATGAGAAAACGCTTTCATTGACTCACATTGAGGGCAGAGGAGATAGAAAGACCCACGATGCCACCCTCCAAAGTGCCCTTTGAAATCACTGCTAGAAGCGCAGAAAAGAAGACCACCAGGCTCCCAACGAACTCCAGACGGATGGCCAGCCACCTGTGCCAGGAGAGGACAGCTGAAGGGCAGGGGGAGAGGCAGAGAGGTATCTGTCTGTGCCCAGCACAGATCACTGGTAAGACAGACCAGCTCCCCATCAGTATAACTCCCACCCAGCTCTGAGCCCAGTGCTGTACATGCTACACATTGCAACTCATTTGTGGCCAATTCTGCAGGCAAGTTCATTTTATGTCAGTCCATATCTCAAAAAGAACCTCCTATGCTGATAATGCCATGTGTCAGAGGAGCCCCAACTGTACAACCCGCACACACCCAAAGCATCTACCAGTAAGACATCAACACCAGAGAGTGCCCACATTGCACTCCCACCCGGCCTGGAGCATCAGCCTGTTCCCAGAACCCACTGAGAGCATCTCAGCCCTTGACTGCACAGCTCACCCTGCCCAAGCCCTGGGTACTTTGTAGGATTCTGTTTTTCCACATTCTGGCTTTCAAAATCACCCTAACATGTCTTATTCCCACAGATGACACCCCAATCCATAACTCCCTCAGTTCCTACACAGACCCTCAATGCTGAGATCAAGAGGAAGAACTGCAGCACCTCGGGGACCTCTCTCAGAACCCAGAAGCCCCTGGAGAGATGTGCTGCAGGCTGTGCTGTGGCATATGGGGTAAAACTCACCTATTTGAGATTATCCAGGAATAAACACTTTTCTGATTTATGTCCATGATGGTCTCATTATGCTGCAGGAACCGTTCTTGGTGTCCATAGGCCCGGATCACAGAAAGGCCTGACACTGTCTCACCGAAGTGGGAATAGATGGGAGACCTGGTGACAGAATCCAGACGCCTTAGCTGGCGTGATGTAGAGACATAGAAGCGCTGAAATGAGGAAACACAGTTCGGTTACCAACACAAAGACCAGCAGCCACAAAGATAGTGCTCTCAGCAGGGCACAAGCTTCACTCAAGACACAGTTACTCACCAGCACAAAATAGTAGAAGATGCTCAAGGGAATGATAACAAGAGCAAAGTATGGGGTGGCCAGGCAGATCATGATCAATGTGCTAATGATGGCCATGAAACAGGAGAGCCAGCTGCGGAAGGACATGGGAATGGTCTCATCTACTGTGAAGATGTCCTGGAGCATATAAAGAAGTATGCAGAAGCAGTCATCGACCACAGAGAAAGGGAGAAGCCCAAAGACCCCATACATACAGGGTTCCTACACAGTCATATGATAATACAGTGCCAGACACTTGTAAAAATATTGGATGACCTTGAATCACCACCTCATTTAGAGCCACAGCTCTTAGCTTGGTAACAGCTAACTTAACAGAGAAACTTCCTATAATATTCCCCTGTTGCACAGACCAGCTTCAGGAACTGCATCTTCATCTGCACCCATGATGCAGGAGCAGGAATTGAGGCAGAACGGGGAACAGGGCTAACTCCAGGTCCATACAGACAGGAGCACCCAGGTCTCCATCTGGTCTTCATCCATCTCCTAGCTCTCATTTCATCCTCTCTCATTCTTCACCTCATTCTTCTTCACATCCTCTCTCATTTCAGAGTAAACCCAGCAGGCCAGGCCCATAGGCTTGATTTCATAAGAAATATTTATTCCCAAAAATCAAGAGATGGCACCAAAGAAGAAGTGGAGTAGCAGCACACTTGAAATTACCTGTCTGTATTTTCCACTTCATTTTCTCTTTATGAGCTTCACTTACATAGAAAAGACAGTATATTTTTCTGAAAGTCCATAACCAGAAGAACATCTAATTGTGGGACATGAGTTCTAGGCTCCTACCTCCCTTGGTAATCTACTATGGACCCTCTTCAGTTTCTCCACATCCTTCTAAACTAGGTGACCCCAAAACAGGACACAGTATCCAGGTGTGACCTCCTTAGCACTGAGCAGAGGAGATAATAACCTCCTGTGATTTGCTGGACACTGTCTTTCTAGTATAGCCCAGGATGTGGTTTGCCTCACAGTCAGCCTTGTATGCACCATGCCCTTGTAGTCCCTTCCTGGCCCTTATCTGGGCTTAGTCATGCAGTGCTCAACAGCAGCAGGGTTATGCCACTACCCAGTGCTCTGCAGGCCTGCTGGAACAAACACCTTCTCCATGTTGGGGCTGTTCTCTTACCTTGGCAAACCTATTCACAATGCGGCCAGTTGGAGTCGTGTCAAAAAAGCTCATGGGTACACGCAGGATGTTGCTGAGCAGCTGCTGATGCATAACCCGGGAGGCTCGCATGGCACCCCGAGCAGACAGTATGGTTGCCAAGAGCAGGAAGAGAGCTGCAAGGACAGCACAGGGGGGTCACACCAGCTCATGTGTGACACTGGCCCTAGGCACCCTTTGGCTTAGCAGACTAACCAAGCAGCTACAAGCTAGCAGTTCTGCAGCCATGCACTGGGATAGTCCTGCATCCCACCTTCCTGGGACACCCCAGTAACTACATTCCACACAGGGGAGGAATGCTAACCCTATTGGAAAGCCTTGGGCCCTAGCATTATGTCCAAACTGATTAAGGACAACAATCTTCAACCTAAGGAGGCAACACAGACTTTCTGAGGCAATTTATGCTGGCTTCAGACTGGTATCTGTCCCCAGTTCAGACAGGAGCTGGAAGGAAGGCAGCAGCAGGCAAATGAAGACAATGCTGGGTCCCCTGCTCCTTGCTGCACTGCTGACTGCAGGCCTTGCAAGTCATATCCCTTCTGGAGCAGACAGCTGAGGTGAGTGGATGCCCTGTCCCCCTACACTCACCTTGTGACACCCCCAGTGCCCCAAAGACACCGATGCGCAGGTCTCGCTGCTCTGGGGGATACGTCTGGTTCTGGTAGTGCTGTGCATCATCAGTCCAGGCGCTGAGCCACAGGTTGGTCCCCACATAGGCAACGTACTGTCCAATGTAGCCCACGGCAATCCAGAAAGAATAGCACAAGCCAACAGCACGCAAGTACCGCAGGTACATGGAGAACTTCACCTGTGGACCAATTTAGCCCATTACCACTGCCCAGCAAACCACAGCCAATAACATCCAGCACAGACTTTGGACTCCCCTCTTTCTGCCCACAGTGTCCCCTCCACCACCTTGCCCACCAGTTCCAGGCAGCTCTGTCCCCTTCGTGTGTCTTGGCTGCAGTGGGACCACAGCCAGCCCATACTAGCTTCTCTGAGCCACTGTCAGCTAGGGCAGCACAGTGCTTCATCCTCCATCCTCCTCACCCTGCCGGTTTCCACAGCTTCTTTCTCGATCAGCTGCTGTCCCTTCAGCTTCTTTGGGGGCTCCTCCTGGGCCTTCTTCCAGGAACTGGTACTCTTTTTACTAAGGCTGCAGGGAGGTAATGGGCATTATTAATCATGGGGTGTTGGATTGGTCCTAATCTCCTGGGGGTCCATCCCTATGCCGCACTGGACCCTGCTGGAAAATAATGTCCCAACTGGGGCAGCTTTGAATGAGCCTTGTGGAAGCACCAGGCATTTACAGCCATGAAACCATAGCTCTCATCCCCAAAAACAGAACCAGCCAGCAGCATGAGTTTCAGAGAAGACCACAGAGTAAGGCTGTGACACATTAATGTGAGTAAAGGCAAGATCTGAAGCTCCTGACCCAGACCAGCTTGTAGTAGAGCAGGCAGAAAAGCTCCCAGCAGGAACTTTCTGGGAAGCCTGCAGACCCCTGTCTCCAAGGGAGCAGCGCATGGGGCAGAGGAGAGAGCTGAGAGCTCAGGTCACATCCCACCTGCGACTCAATTGTCTCCGGTGGATGCTGGATTCTCGCTTCAGGGTCATAGTCACCACATCTTCAGAGCCCTCCTCCACGCAAGGCTCAAGATCTTCATCACCCTGCTCTTCATCCCCAGCTACAGCAACAGCTACAAGCACAGGGATGAGAGAAGGCAGGATCAGGCACTGAGGAGAGAGCAGATCCCATACACCACACCTTTGCTGCACTCAGCTCCACCTCACACCCCAGGCCCAGGCTATGGTAGGCTATGGCCTACCACCGTTCATCACACCTTCTCCAACCCTGCTGGAGGAGGAGGAACAAATCCATTGTGCTGGAGGAAGAACTGACAGGAGACATAGCGCTAAAGGCCTGTGTGAAGGCAATCTCTGCTGCTGACTACCACTGGTGGGACCTCAAGCAAACGTTTGTGCTAGTTTAGTAGATGCAAGACGTAGTAGGTCATATCAGTCCAGTTCAGGAGCATCTCCTTGAGCAGGTGGAGATGGGCCCTGTGAGGATGGACTGGGAAGAGCCAGGCTGCAGCTAGACAACTGTGCTAAGCCCAGGCAGGGTTAGCACCCACCTACCTTGATACCACTGCTCCCCATGGCACTGGGGGACATAATAAAGATGAAATATTATCCAGTGGCATTTTTAGAACAAACCAAAGGATCTCTCTCACCTCAACATCACTAAAATATGGAACCTATTGCCACATAAGATTTTGGGACACATATATATAAATGAACTAAAAACAGAGTAAAAAAAGTAGGCAGATCCTTTGCTGGCTGCAAATCTTGGGCAGGAAGTCCTTGTGCTGCTGATTGCCAGAAGCTGGGAAGGATTCACAGGAGCCACTGTTGGTGCCTGGGCTGGATAGAGCCAGATCATACTCACAGACCTTCATATCCCCAAGATCTGCGCACAGCCCCTTTAACTGCCACAGCCCCATTGTGTTCCCAGTACCTGTGGTATTTTTCTCTTTAATATCCTCCTCCTGGCCACCATACAAGTTCAGGAACTGGGCAAAAGCCCCTTTGTTTGCAAGCAGGTTGCCGTAGGAGCCATGCTCAGACACTGCTCCTGCTGCCAGCACCACAATGTTGTCCACCTGGGGCAGGAAACTGATACTGTGCGTCACCAAGATCCGTGTCTGCAACAAAGGGGTTGTAGGATAGTGATCATCAGAGCACCCCTCACCACCCAGCCATGGGCCTGCAGGGTCTCCATCCCCTAGGTGGAGACCTCTCTGCTTACGAATGCCTGGCTACAGGGACACAGGGCACCCAAGAGGCCTCTCCTGCCTGCTGCAGCCCCACAGGATCCTTGTCTGTCCCAAGCAGGTGGCCTCAGACTTCCCTGGATCATCAACACTGTGCCAGTGCCATTCCTGCCTGGCTGTGTAGCGTGTAGGGGATCATGGGTGCTCACCTTCTTTTGCAGCAGCCCTTTTGGCCCCAGCACGTTCTCAAAGAGGTATTTGCCAACATGAGCATCCACAGCAGACAGCGGGTCGTCCAGGACATAGATGTCTGCGTTGCTGTACACTGCCCGGGCCAGGCTGACACGCTGCTTCTGGCCCCCACTCAGGTTGATACCCTGGAAGGGAAGAACTTCTCTGGGCAAGGGGCTTGCACAGGGCTACAGCTTCATTCTCTGCTGCAGGTGCTATGGGAAATCCATAGTCCCCAGGGCTGATACCTTCTCTCCAATCTCTGTCTGATCACCCCCAGGCAGCAACTCCAGGTCTGGAAGAAGGGCACAGGCCTTAAGGACCTGCTGATACCTGGCTTCATCCAGTTCTGACCCGAAAAGGATGTTGTCTTTCAGTGTGGCATTCTGGATCCAGGCCTGCTGGGGCACATAGGCCAGGGAGCCCTGGAAGGAGAGACAATAGCTACCACATCAGAGCATCAGCCTGAGCACTGCCACCTCCTGCAGCCTGTTCTGCTGAGCCACCACTCTGGGACAGTCCTGCCCCACTGCTTCCCCACTGGGCTCACAGGCAGCCCCAAAGCCCCCTGCACCAGCTGGCTCCTCTCACCTGGATGTTGATGTGGCCCTTGATATTCTCCATTTCCCCGAGCATGGCTGACACCAGCGAAGATTTGCCTGAGCCCACAGCCCCCACCACAGCCACCAGGCTCCCAGGTGCAATGTCCAGGGTGACACTGCAAAGACATGAGGACTGAGAGAGCAGCACTGCCAGGTCACCCACCAGCTTCTGCATGGGACCAGCACAGAGCAATGTCTCTGGGACACTTATGTCTAGCAGCACCATGAGAGGCAATTACCTTCCCCAACTACCAACAGAGAAAGCCTCCTGCTCCCCAGCCATCTGCCGCCAATACGGTGCAGAGCACTTACTCTCGTACTGCAGCACTGCCGTCCTGCTCCCAGGCAAAGGTGGCATCCAAGAAACGCACAGCACTCTCTGTAAGCAGAGAAGGGGCCCTCAAGACTGGGAAAGCCCAGGGCTGGGCCAACCTGTGACCCACAGGGAGTAATCTGGAGGTTCACCTGCCTGGAATGGGGTTGTGGTGGATAGCTGAGGTGTCCAAGTTTTCTCCGCTTAGGTAGCGCTCCAGCCTCGCAGTTGACACATTGGTCTGCCATGGTAGAAAGAGGATGAAGATGGCATGGGGCACAGCTGGGTGGGCTGGCAGGAGCCCCATAAGCAGAGCGCCACATCACACAGTCCCCATCCAACCTCTGAGCCCCAAATCTGTGTCATGCATGTAAGTCCTACCCCACAGCACTACCAGCAGAGTCCTGTGCACTAACCCTCGGGTGTCCATTACACACCTGAGCCCTATGTTCTGGTTTGGGCAGAGGTATCATAGGATCCCCCTGCACTCCCTGCCCTGTGTGAGGCTGACCTGCACCAGTGAAGAGAGGACCATGGGCAGCATGGCCATGGGGAAGCGCAGCACATTGAAAAGGGAGATGGCAGTAAAGGCCTTCTGTGCATCGAGGATGTTGTTCTCATCAACCATCACATAGACAGCAAAGCTGGCCAAGGAGACCTAGGACAGAGAGCAGGAAAAGCTACCATCAATGTGGTTGTGTGCAGCCCAGACCCTCAAGTTGCCCTAAGGCCTCAGCAGTGCCTTCCTGCTGGGGACCTGTTCCCCTCCTACTTCCCCCTTCTCTTTGGGCCCCCTTACACCACAGCTCTCCTGCCAGCAGCCAGGACCATAGTCAGCATCCCAGACATCCATTAGAGAGCCCCTTTCTCACTGCAGGAACGTTCCAGCTGAGGTTTCCAATATTTTCGATCACCTTGGACACAGCCCAATCACAGCTCAGAGGAAGGTGCAACCCTCCTCAGGGCTGTTGTCACTCACCAGAAAGGGGGCACACGTAAACACAAAGATAGAGATTGACTGCAGATAACTGAAGTTCAGCAAGTTCTTGAGCTCATGTGCCCGTATGTCATTAACTCTCTTCTCAAATGAGGGCTCCCAGGCGAAAAGCTTCAGGATCTGCAGGATAAGCAAGGTGAGCTTCACAGGAAAACCCATCTCCACACTTCACTCACTGGTGGTCAGCACCGCCATCACCAGCTCCTGGCTTGCTTGGCCATTGCATCTCCCCACCCCATCCTACCCCATGGCTTATAGCAGTCCCCCACTTCCACACTGCCACTCCCTCAGTCTCAGCTTACAGGTCACTGCCAGCCCTTCTGCCACCACGGCAGTGGGCTCACTACCAGGAAACACTCAGAAGACTCTCTCTTGGCTCCTAAGTTTTGGTCCAGGTACACAGAGCTCCTCCCCACCCAGCTTTTCAAAAGGTGAGGAAGCCAAGGGAATTGCAGAGACTGAGGCTTCAATCCCCCAAACACAGGGGCCCCAAGCTAGACTGTAACACTGGTGCTGTAGGGTGTGCTCCCTCCAGGTACAGTGCACCAAGAAGACAGGTGCAGCAGCTGCCTGGGGAGTCTCCACTCCACTGCTCACCTTGATTCCATTGAGGATTTCAGTCATTATTTTCATGCGTTCATCCTTGTTCTTCATGTTCCTCACCTACACACAGAAGAACAAGATGTCACCTAAATCAGACAGCAGCTCACCCTTTGACATACATCTGGGCTTCCAGAAGGAAGGGAAAGATGGGCTTCAGAACCCAGAGAAGTCATCCCACAAAGCCAGACCTTGGCTCCCTGTGGCTCTGGACAACCTTGGGAAAAACAACACTGCTGTCAAGTAGAGGCCAAAGGTTTTTCTCATGGTTAGCAATATTTTATTT
This sequence comes from Sclerurus mexicanus, assembly GCA_013396755.1. NCBI lineage: Eukaryota > Metazoa > Chordata > Aves > Passeriformes > Furnariidae > Sclerurus > Sclerurus mexicanus. The sequence continues at coordinate 224,220 of VWZF01002520.1, forward strand.
TCAGTCCTCAAGGCTGCCCCTAGTCTTGCACAAATTCAGCTGTGATGGTAGAACAGATCTCACCTGTCTCCTGCTCATAGCAGCAGATCACCCCCAGCTCAGGCTACCCCCAGATCAAGTGAGATCAACCTCCTAGGCTGGGAAACATCCACAGCATAACAGAAAATGGTAGGGGAGTGTGGAAAATGAGGGAAGGAAGCAACAGTGGGCTTCAGGAGTGGGAGACCAGGGAGGATCTTGCACCCATCACTGACCTGAATGGTTTTGGCCTTGGCAACCAGGAACGCATTTATGGGGATAAGCAGCACCATGACTGCAAGGCCAGCCAATACAGAGGGGCCCAGCTCTCCCCAGAGGAAGACAATGGACAGGATAATTTGCAGGGGGCATGACCACAGCTGGTGAACAAAGTTGGCCATGTCCATGAACCTCTGGGCATCAGCTGACATCAGATTCACAGTCTCTCCCACTGTGGACTCCTTGCGCATGGCACCGGACATGGTGAGTGACTGGAAAGAGAAAGCATAGTCACTGCAAGGCAGTCTGGGAGCAGCCTGGCCTCCAGCAGCATGGCACAGAGCAGGCATTTAGCAGGCCAGGCTAAAACTGCTCCTAGGTTTGCTCCTGGTGCCTCTCTGCCGGCCACAGGTGCTCTCCTCACTGTCTGCGCACCAGGAGCCACTGGATGCCGGGTGAAAATAAATACACTCCCATACAGGAATCCTAGTGGCAACCGCCCTAGGTGTTGCACTGCTCTGAAGCAAAACCTGCCTCAGCCCGGGGTATTGGTCAAACAGCTGCAGTACCCAGCTCCCAAGCAGAACTAGGACCAACAGTGTCCCCAGTGCTGCGTAGGTGTCCCACAAGCCAAGCTTTCCCTGTGCCCTTCTGAGAAGTAAAGTGCATACACCCCAGTTGCACAAGGTTAATGGGACAGGCAATGGAAGGAAGCCAATAGGATGATGACAGGACCATACAAACCTTCTTGTAAATGGCAGCGATGAGACTGGCACGCACATTTATGCCAAGCTGGAAGCACAAGCTGAAGTGTTGCTGCAGGCAGAGGGACTGGATCAGCGCCGTCAGGAAGAGCAGGATGGCATATAAATAGCCTTGCCAGGCAAAGGACTCTTCATCTGACACAAAGGCAATCAGCAGCCTGGAGGGTAAAGAAGTCCATGAGGCCCCCACTCTACTGAAAGAGACCCAAGCGGCATGCTCCAAATGAATGCAGGGAGAGCATCCTCACAAGACCCAGTGACTGAGACCCTGCCCCAGAATGCTGGTTCAAAAGCTCAGCAAGCTGGGGACCCTTGATCTGATGGGTATCCCTGTTCTGCCAGGGACACTGCATTTCACACACAGCAGTGGGTCAAGAATGTCAGATCACCCACACAAACTGTGCCACTCTGCAAAATGAACTGGGGAGGCCTTGTTAGGCTGAGCCAAACTGACTCATGAAGGACCCCAAAGAATAGCCAGGACTGTCTCCAGAGAGGGAGCAGGACTGCATAGCAGAGGATGCATGGAGTGAAGAACAAGCTATTACCCATAAAAGCTGGCAGCCAGTTCAGGTCAGTTCTTTATGAAACAGTAACCCAACATATTCTCCCAACTTTGGTGAGGGCACAAAATGTTCCAGGAGTGTGGGAGTGTGTTAGGTACATATATGGAGATGGTGGGCCTGGATACAGTGCACAGAGGGAGGTGGTGAGGCTGGGTCATAGACAGAGCATGGACAGGGACAAAGGACTCACTTCAGCAGCTGGGGGCTGACAAACACAAGTCCATCGTGCACCACCTTGAATGCCACTGCTAGCACAAGGTTTTGCCAGAAGGTCTTGCCCAGGGTTTTCATCAACCAACCCCTGGCGTAATCCCCGTGAGGACCAGAGTCTTCTTTGTCTCCCTTCTTCTTCTTCTTCTTTGGCTGCTTCTCCTCCTGGAGGGAAGCCCACACAGAAGTGAAGGAACTGGTTGGGCAGGCTTCCTGCACCTCAAGGATGCTTCCAGAGCAGCATCACAGACACAGACCCTAGATCAGGTACCCTGATTTTCTTCACCTCCTGTCACAGTCCCTCACTGATCTCTGCCCGTGTCATACACACCCCAGGACTAACACATCTCTTGTGTGTCAAAGACAATTGTTGCAAAGCCCAAATCACCCTGAACCTCTCAGGCTAAAAATCAGGCACCACAGGAAGAACCTGAACCATGGAGTGATGTTCTCTCTGACCTTGTTGCTGGGAGGTATCTGGCATAGGGAAAGATAGAGATAAGAGAGTTGCTTGTACTGCAGACTTGAGGATGGTTCCTGCCCCTCTGTAGGGCAGAAGGATGTAAACTTTCTTGGTCTCTGAAAACATGGGGATCTGCCAAGGACAGGGAAGACCCTGTCATGGGTTCCAGTATCCTTGTCCACAGCCCTGCAGAATCAAAGAGGGGCTGTAGGGAGGTGAGGTGATCCTAATCCCTGAGGCTGGACTTGAATGTCTCAGTCCCATACAAAGCCAAGAGTAGGAATGGATTTACCAGCACCAGGATGTCTTGGCTCTGGGCCTTGGTAATGTTGTTCCCATGGTCTGAGTCACCTTCCCAGCGTCTTTTCTTGCGTTTCCGTTTCTCCAGTTCTACTTGGGCCTTCCGCATTGCAGTCTTCATGTTCTTCTCAAAAGAAGTGTAAAGAGCTTGTGTCCTGTCTTTATCTTTCAATTCCCAGACATCTTCTATCTCCAAAGGCTTGCGATAGCCCTTGACAACAATGCTGTGGGGCAAAGAAATCTCTCAGCAAGTTTCCTTCATGACCCTTGTTGGAGTCCTTGCTGCAAATGCAAGGACTTCACACTCAGCCTAGCACTGGGCTCAGGTTGCACAGACAGAATCCAGTGTGGTGGCTCTCATTGCTAACTCCAAGCAGCCTGTACTGCAGACTCCCTCAAACAGGGCTGGGCCAGCCCTGAAGCTCCCCAGTATTTTTCCAGCCCAACCTCCCATGGAGCTCTGCTCACCTGGTGTACCATTCAAAGGTGATGGAGCTCAGGAAGGAAGCTGTCACCTCTGGGTTCTATAGTACAAAGCAAAGTGGATATCAAGAGATCATTGATGTTAAGAGGTGGTGTTGACAAGAGTTGATTCAGCACCCCCAGCCATTAAGGAACACCAGAAGTTTCCAACTGTGGCAGATCCTGCCCCAGGAGCCCCATCTTATAGCCAGCAGCAGCCCCCCTTGGATACACATACAGTTGCCCCAGGTTGCAGCCTCCAGCTCTTGCTGTGCCATGTGCTGAAGCCCTCAGGTCTTTCCTCCCCAAGGGGCCTGAGGCATGGAGCTCCAGGCTCAATGCATGGAGCCGGCACGGAGCTCACCCTGCCCAACACAAAGCATGGGATGTGGTACTCTGAGCCCACTCCCACGTGGTCCTCGCACCTTCTTCCTGATTTCCTTTGTTTCTGGGGCAACATCTGAGAAGCCTGAGACAAAGAAGAGCAGCAGCTGGAGCCCATAGGAGATGAAGAAGAGGATAAATCGTGGCAAGTCGGAGATTGGTTCCTGAAGGAATGGAAAGCCCAGGGTTATTGTTGGGGGTTGTCTCATCACCACCTGGTACTCAGAGACAACATCCATCCCCAGAACAGTGAACATGGTTGAGCACAACAGGGCAGTGCAAAACTTGCTCTGCATCCTGGATCAGCTTCCTTTTGTCACTTCTCCCTGAGCTCCTCCTGTAACTCTGTAACGGGAGAAATTGGTCCTGGAGTCCTTATACCTCCCCAAAGAGACAGGATGAATTCAAACAGCAATTCCTTCTCAGGTCTTTTCTGGTTCCCCAAGGTTTCCAGGACAGGTGGGATCTCTGTGATACCACACAGTGCTTGTCAAGAGACAAGTATGCAGGAACTTTCTTTGGGAAGAGAACATGATCGTAGGGAAGCACAAAGCTTCCTGTCAAACCCAACCTGCAGGGCTCTCCGGACAAGTGACTGGAACGGCAGTATCCCACAGAGCAGGGACAGTGTCCAGAAGCAGAAAAGTACCCCCGAGTCTCTGCACAAGCAGAAGCGTCGTGCCTCATGGACCAGCAGGACCAGGAGCTGGGGGAAGGAAGATCAGTCAGAGGTTCAGGTAGGGCTGCAGGACTAGGTCTGAGCTCTAAAAGTGTCTTTGAAGCATGTGTCCTGCGATGTTAGCGCTCGTGATCTGCTGGGATTCACTGCCTTGAATACACTGAGCTCCCAGTGCCTAAGCTCACTGCCAACCCTACACAAGCTTCAGAGTTAATTGCACAGAGCAAAGGTTTATTTCAGGAAGATGTAAGATCAGTTCTGAAGCTACCCCGACATTACAGCATGGCACTATTTCTCTTTTTAGCTGTTCTCACTCCAAATTCCCAGACATGCCCAGCCATGAAGGATCACACACTCTGTCCTCCATATCACCTTCAGAACTGGAACTAAACCCAGTCACATTCCAGCAGTGCAGTCTCTATGGGCAGTCCCCTTGCCTTATCATCTCACATGGACTCTGCATGTGAAACTAAATGACATGACAAAACATGAAGGATAGGACATGAGGGTGTTACTTTTGCTTTTAAGTGTAGCTCCTGAGCATTTTGGCTTTGTTAAGACTGTTAGAATATCACATGCCTTACAAAAGATTTGTGTGACTTCCATGCACATATTCCATCAAGCTAATAGTCCCTATATCCTCAGCTTTCTCTTCTGCCTGGGCATCCCATGGTACTTCCTGACTCTGCACAAAAATGAGCAGCAATCCATATGAAGCTGGGAGACATCGGAGCAGCAAGCCGTGGTCTGATGTTCATGATATACAATCAGTCCTGTGAAACCCATATTGCTGCAAGTCAGGCCTCTGTCAGACACAGCTCAGCTACACACAGAGGCATAGAACATATTCCAGTTTTAAGGATAAAAGCAGGGAGCACTGTACAACCTGTCCTCAATGTATTGCCCTTATGCAGCACTCACACATGTTCAGGGCTAGTCCCTACCCAATTTCCAGGCTCTGCTTCCCTCATGGACACAGCTTCCCATTGATTTCTGTGCTGGAGAAGTTTTCTGCTGCTTGGCCCTGCGGTCTCACACTCTGTCTCTTTGGTGACAAACAGCACATTTACCAGCTGATCCCTTACCCAGGTGGCAATGTACAGGCTGGGGTTTGTGTACTGGACAGCTGGCACAGTGTCCTGCTCTGAGGCCTCTACAAATGCCAGGGCCAATTCCGCCACCGCTGTCACCACCAACAAAGCAGCCAGCACCTGTGAAGAGAGACCCAGTCCACTGTGGAAACTGGGAAACACTGGGAGACAACACAGTTTGGCATGAAAGCACTGTGTTCCATACACTATTACACCCTTCTTAACCCAAACTTGGCCTGGGAGAACTTTCATCCCTGTGAAGCTGCAACACTTTCACAGGAGCACTGCCACCATTTTAAGTTTGGAGGATAACAGACCACAAGAGAGACCCCAGTACACACTCTGCCCTCCTTCCCAATGCATTCTACCCCTGTTGTCTCCTCTGCCCCAGATATGCCTCGTCCTGAACTCCCCTTTACATTTCTGTCCCAGATGGTGTCCTATCCTATTGCTCTTTCTCTCCCACAGTTCTTATCTCTCCATCCCCCACCTGACTCCAGCATAGAGGCTTTCCACTCACACCACCTCCACTTCAGGCTGCTCCAGCCTGTCACCTGTGCCCCCTCAGCCCCACTCTACCTGTTTGATGATGTAGAGTTTGGTCACAGATGATTTTTTGGTTTTGGATTTGCATATGGGCAAGAGCTGCCATGGAGCCAAAATCCAGAAGAAGCCAAGGGGGACCCAGACCAGCACAGTCTGCTGGAAGCACACAGGCAGGTCGGCATCTGGACGAGCAAGGTACGAATCATTCTGGGGGCAGCAAGGACAGAAAACAAAGTCACTGACTCTCACCTGGCTCACAGTACAAGAGCCAGCACTCCTATAGGTCCTGCCCACCCCATCACAACCCCCTCAACACCCATCCTCCTGGCCGAGCATTTCAGAACTCAGCCAACATCTGAGGTGATATCCCTCTCCCCATCTATCTGCCTGAACCTGGGATGGCCTTCCCCACAACCGCTCCTTGTTGGAGCAAAGCCAGCTGAAGCAGCTGGACACAAATCATCACCAAGACGTCCATTCAGGGTGTTCTGTGTTCCCAGCTGGGCAAAAACAAGCCAAGGCTCGCTTAGAGAGCTGTCATTGCCTCAGTGTCCTGTGAATACCATGCAGGCATTGCACAGCACTCAGTGCTGTGGCAGTCCTGGGTAAATACCAGAACGTCTGCAATTGCTGGGAATCGGGTCGCACTGGCAGGACAAGCTGTGAGCCTTGGGATCTACTGCTCTCTCCCTCCACTGAGTGTCCTACCCTGAGAACAGGCGATGGGGATGATGCAGCCACTCACCCAGAAGACGGAGCCACAGAACTCTTCCAGGGCTGCTGACATGGCTCAGGGGAGAAGAGACAGCAGCTCCTTCCTCTAGCTCTGCTCAGCTGTGAGTCTTGGGTGGATGCTTGGGATAAAAGTCCCCTCACGCCCTCAAGTAGTGTTAGGACAAAATCCTTGATGACATGCAGTTATTTATTAACTTGGTGCTATTACACAACACTACAAACCAAAGCAGTGACCAAAAGGGCTTGGGAAACCACATGGGCTCAGAGGAAGGGAGGAGAGAAAGACCCAAGAAAGAGATCAAAGGGGAGATGCAGAGAAGCCAGAGTCACTGCAGGACACTGCAGCCACTGTTCAGAGACCACAGCCTTCATTAGTGCACACCAACAGAGATAAGCTCATATGGACCCACTAAAGACACTGCTTTGGTGCAAGAGATCTCTCCTGCTAGAACAAGCCTGCCGAATTACTGACAAAAAGCCCAGAAACAGCTGGTCCCACAGAAGCCAAAGGAGACAATACCCTTTTTTTTTCACATGCCACCCAGCAAGGAGGCTCATGACACCAGCAGTGCCCCAGGCCTAAGAATTTGCATGTATGGCAGCTGAGCTGACTCACACTGCACTGGCCTTTCCGAGTACCCAGGATCAGAGCTCCATTCACCAATTCTTGCCTGCAGAGCCTGAAGGCTCTTTGAGTATTCCTTTTGCTTCTCCCTTTCCCACATTTCTGTGTTGTCTGCATTTTATGGGAGTTGAGTGGCCACAAAACCTTAAAGAGACTTTGAATCTTCATTCTAAGGCAATCGCTATTATTGGGGACAGAGGAACATTCCTGAGGAGGGTGACTGCCACTAAATCATCACCCTGCTGCTTAGAAAGGTGGAAGTGTGACAGAGACAAGTGGGAATGGTGCTACTCCAAGGATGGAACTGGATTTATCATGTGTGCTCTTGAGGAACAGTAGATAAAAGGGGACAGTAGGGTGACTGCAAGGATCATGATGTCTCATTGTTCACTGAGTTAGTAGATAACTCAGAAGTCAAGGGTGACACAATGAGTAATTGCTCAGGAACTATCAATAAGAGAGAAAGGCTCAATGTCCAACTCCTTGGTTAATTATTATTGGTTTATCTGACTAAATCCACATTTTTGTAAATAAAGCCATCCCTAGCTCTAGGTCCTTCAAGCCAGAACCAATACACTGCTACTGAGATCTGCCATGTGATGTGATGGGTAAGAGATCAGTGAACGGAGCAGTCATTTCCTCAGCCCACTGGCACAGGTGTCCTCTGGCCTTGCCCAAAACCACCTTGAGTGCTGCTGTCAAAGGGACCACTTGCTTGTGACACCTTCCTATGTAACACCCTGTCCATCACTTGTCTCTGTTTTCAGTACAGGTCACAGCCCATCCCCACCCCATCTTTGGTCTCAGAGTTGAAGTGTTTCCCTCATAATGGGATGCCAGCACTCTTCAATGTTCAAAGCAAGTGCACCCCCACTTTCTCTACCCTCATACATGGGATATGCTCGCCCTAAAAACCCACAAACCCACCTCACTGTCCTTCAGCTCCTTCCATAAAGCTTTCTTCCCTAAACTACCCAGAAAATCTTCACGGGGACCAAGATAATCAAAGCAGTAGCACCTCTTTGGCTGACAACATCACACAGCTTCCCTGTGCTCCCCTGCCTTTATCCATCTGTTGTCCAGCATGTTATAAGTAAACCAGGCATTACTTCATGCCTGTCCAGGAGAGGTTTCTGCCAGGCAATCTACAAATCAGTCCAGCCCTCATTACTCATTTCTTCTCTGAAGGGTTTATTTCCCTTCCTTATCACACTGTAATGCCATGCAAGTTCAAAAGCCTTTTTTTAAAACTTTAAAGACAGAGGAAAGAGCCAAACTGTGTCAGCAGAATATTCGTCTTAGTTGAGCTACTGGTATCTTCATCATGACCATGACTCATGAAATCTCACAACACAAGCCTGAACTCTTAAATCAGATATTCTGAACTACGTTTACTATAACCACAAATTTAATAATTTCTTTTTTCAAGTTTGGATCCTTCCTACTGCCTGCACATCTGTCAGTGCTGAAGCAGGTTCTGACACCAGTACTACGCAGTCATTCCCTTCTCAGCTGCTCTGTTAAGGACTACCACTTATGTTCCCAAGGTGTGTTTTGGGAGACAGTGATACTTCTATTGAATCTATATGAAAAGGTGGACGTACCCTTTGAGCTGGAAATATGATGATAGACTTTCCATGACCTGATACAAGGTGACAAAGGTGCTGCCACCTTGTCAAATACTGCATTTTTGCTGTATATCCTCACAGGCTGTAAGCTATTGCCAAGATGGGCAGAGAAATATGAATCCTGCTTTTGCTTCCTAAGAAGGTCCACTATCTCTGCTGCCAGAGGGATTCCCCCTTCAGCTTTGTGGTCTTTTACAGAACAGGAGGCAGCAAGGATAAAGTTGACGTATCTCAGGGTCTCTACTAATGGACCACTCTGATGCTGCTCAGATCTTTTGTTGGGTATTTTGCAGGGTAACTGAAATGAGTCTGGGGCTTCAATCCTGACCAGGCAGCAATGACCTAAAAGGCACATTCCCCAAACACTGTCTGGAGTCAAACATTTTGTGCTTCATGTGGGGAAAAGGACTTGGAAACTCCCTTAGAAAAAGCACCTGGTACTCCCAAGAATCTCACCACGTACCCACCCCACCTCAAGAAACTAAGGGCCCACAACCTAGGATGTCTCACAGCCCCCTCATCTCATCAGTCAGGCAGTGAGAAGCTCCCTCCATTACAAATTACTGTGTTTGTCACCTGTAGGTATCAATGTACTTCTCCCTACTCAACAGCTGATGCACTGCTAATCCCCACCTATTCTACTATCTCACTACAGTAGGCCTTGTCTTCCAGCTGTGGGTATCATGTTTCCCTCCCTGGCATCCTGGATATGATTGTATTCTCCTCTGATGCAGCAGAAGCCTGACTAATTCAGGCTATGCAACATGAATCATAGTCTTATCTGAAAATATAAATAACTTTTAGAAGAGCACAGCCAAGAGGGGGGCAGCTGCAGTGTTTATTTGACAATCACATGCAGTGCTATACAATTCGGTCCCCCTACTTGCTCAGTTCCCTTTCTCCCAAATACTGCCAAACAGCTTGTTGCTGCAACATCCGGGAATGAGTCCTTTTAGTTAAAATGGCCAACATCAGTTTCCAGGCCAGGGACTGGTCTTTCAGGGGAAGCCAAGGGAAGAGGTGTCAGCCTTCATCACCTAGTGCACATCCTCTGCAGCCCGAGGACGGAAGCAGCACCCATCTGTCCATGTGGCAGGGAAGACCCTGGAGTCTCAGCATTCTTGTCCCAGCATGGTGCCTTCCCCTACAGAATGTTCTTTGCAATTGCATTCAGGGTCCTCACTTTGGCCACATCTGCCACCTTTATGGAGTACTCAGGGGCAGAGAAGGACGCTCCCATGGCAACGTTTGGATTTCTGTCAGGAAAACCAATGGTTACTACCTGATGGTGATACAGATGGGTAAGACAGAACACAAGAAAAAAAACAAGAAAAAACCCCTATCTCCCCTCATCTCAGCAGTGGCCAGAGAACTACTGGGTCACCCAAACTGAAGATGTGACAGTAACAAAAAGAATAATAATCCAAAGGCAAGAAACAACAGCATCAGCAGAAACCCAGTGCAGACCAGTGGACAAATATAACCCATTCCTCATACATTCCTGGGAAGCACATCCCACTGGCTCCCCAAATTCCAAATCCTCAAATGCTTGTTAAAAGTCTAAGGCAACTACAGCCCAGAACCTGCCTTCCCAAGTGCTACACAACTGCACTCACAACTCCTAGGGCAGCAGTAGCAGGACAAACGCTCCAAGGATCTGGTTCTGCATGAAGCTTGTGTCCAGATGGGGAACACTACTGGATTCACACACTGCAGAACACAGCATCAGGCACAAGAGCACAATAGCACCCAGGAAGCTGTTTCAACTTTATGCCTGCTCTATGAACTCATGTGCACATTCATCTAGCCTTTCCCCTGTATAGTTCTGCTAAAATAGAATCATAATCCATTACCTGAACTTCATCCCTGAGTCCCGGGCTGAGCGAGCAGAGCAGTGAAATTCAGAAGCAGCGGAGCCTTCCAGAATCCTCTGCAGGTTGCGCTCCGTGATGCCACCTCCTGGTGGGAAAAAGCCCGATGTGACATACCAAGCAGGCAACACTGTCCCAGACCTGACATAACCCCGTGACCTACCCCTAAGGGACTAGCACCATATACACTAAGGGGAAAAGACAGCCCTTGGGACAATGAAGATCCAGGCACATGAAAAGAGACAGGAGAAGCCTTAACTCAAGTTCTCCCACAGAACTAGAGCTGTCCCCAAATCCTGCAGTGAGCAGCAGCTGCAGGACTCTACATGGCCTTTACATACACCAGAGCAGGAGCTGTTTCTACTCGACACCCATCTCAGAAAGCCAGATCAGAGAATGGATCTCAGGGCAGGAGGCTAAGAAGAAAGGGCTAGGGATTGCAGGATGACAAAAAAACCATTACCTGGCACCACCACAATTCTGCCCTTCGCCTGAAAGAATAACAAAACATTAGTGATATTGCTCAGCACTACATACACATGTGCGTTTGTGGGGTGGAAAAGAAACCTCACATGCAGCACTTTCCATAAGCTCGTGGATGTCACTGTGGCCTATGATTCATTCACTCTCACCCATCTTTTTTACTCTATTCATGATTTTACAAGGAAATATTGAAAAGAATTGGCAGTTACAGCTAAAACAACCTGTCACCATTCCCTCCTAACTCTCTATCCCATCAGGCTACCCCTCAGGTACACCTGTTGCATTTTCCTAATAGGAACTGTGAGACACCAGCTGTTGAAACTAACTCCCTCCACCCTCCCATCTGTGAGCAAGAATGACCCAACCAGTCTTTGCTGTGGGAGAGTTTAGGGCCCAGGCCACATGGACTTGGGAAAACAGATTAAAGCCAAGCAAGAGAAGGAAGGCAAGTGCTCCCTGACACAAGTCCCCTTACAGAAAGAAGGGCTACCATAAAGGAGCTGCCTGCCCACAATGCCCAGAAAGCAGCCACAGCAGCCCAGGGGAGCACATTAGACACTTACCTGTTCTGCAAGCCTCTTAATCAAGGACAATCCTTCCAGTGCTGAGCTGTCACAGCCACTTGTCAACACCCGCTCAAACCCCAGAGAAATCAGGGTCTCCAATGCCACCAGAGGGTCGTGCACCATGTCGAAGGCTGAGAGACCAGAACAGCAGCTCAGAAATCACTTAGTTCATTGCATTCAAGCCCCAACACCCAGCCAGCTCAGGAGCCTGAAGGTAATGACACAAAGGGTTCTGCTCTCAGCTGGTCAGCCCCGCTGAAGCCACAGCTCCTGATTATACCATTCCTTTGCAGCAGTGCCAGGGCCACCATACTCTGCTCCTCAGACATCTCCTCTCTCACAAGTGCAGTGACAGAGCCCCCCAAGCCAGAACACTCCTGGGGGAACACCACAGCCTGCAGAGCTGTTCCCCTGCAGAGCATGACTCAAGCACATGAAGCTCAGCTCCCTCCCAGCCCCACCTGCCCCGGCAGCATGGCACAGGCTGGTCCCTGCCTGGGCCACTGTCCCCAGCCACTCACCGCGGTGAAATGTGACTGGGAGGGGACGGCACACAGCTGCAACAAGAAGACATATGGTCAGTCAGGGCTGGTACAGAAAGTCCCTGGTACCAGAACCAGAAAAGTACATGACATGAAAGAGGGCAAAGGCTTCTCAAGTCACTCCTAGGGAGCTCAGAGGAGTCCTAGTGCTTGCTGGGAACAATGCATTGGCTGTTGTTTGGCTCTTTGGTGGTGGGGAAGAATTCTGTCCTTTGAGAAAGTAACAAACCGTTGTTTTTATGGGTAACATCAAAACCCCCCATCTTGTCAGTAACATGCTGAACCTTCACTCCCACCACAGATGTCTTTCTCTGCAGGAAGGAGGCAAGGAAGTTTTATCATCTGCTTAGGGAAAGGGCAGGACCATTGCTCTTTGAAAGCAGGAAAGCTGATTTTTACGATTTCTTTCACTACCTACAATTTCTGTTCTCAGACCACAACAAACTTCACCAGTGGTGCTCTATCTGCTGTGTAAAGTTTATTTCTACAAAAAGAAATCCACCTGCCCTCCACCCTAGAAGCACTGGTTTCAGCAAAGGACCTCATTGGCCCAGTGGGGCCAGGTCCTGGCAAGACCCTGTTCTTTTGCTGCGTTCCTCACAGAACATTCACTTTTGTATGAAACCCTGAGAACCACCTCACCAGGGAAAGGCTCAGCCCTCTTTAACTTTGCCTGTAGCTCAGGGAAAAGATTCATAGAGAAAAAGAATTTGCTTCCCTATGTTCACAGTCTGGACTAACAATTTCCCACTGTAGCTTCAGTAGCTTTTTATATGCATCCACCTCTGTCTTGTTATCTTTTCTTACTGGGTGTGTTAAGAGAAAAAAAATGAATTGCCAGCTACCCAAAAGGCCAAGGTCCAGCAGATACATATCATAGACACCTGTAGCCAGGAGATAAAAGAAAAAAGGGTAAAGAAAATGAAGTGAGAGAATCCAACAGTTTAATGCCCCTAAAGCAGCTCACCTAAGCCCTCTCAGACTTTGCTGTTACATTCCAGGTGGCCCTCAAACTCTGTGTGAGTGGCTTGGGGCTGTGGCCCCGGGGCTGCAAAGGTTCTTAACTACTTAATGTCTCACGGGTGTGGCAGTACATGAAACTGGAGAGGGTGGAAAGGGATGGCAAGACCACAGACAGAAGGCGCACACCCAAGCACTCAGTGCAGCTCTTCCTCAGGCCCCGTCCCTGCGAAGCTCACCCAGCAGCGCCGTGCACAGCTCCGTGTCGATGCGCCCGTCCTCGGTGAGGGCGCCGAACACCAGCCCGTCGGCGCCGTGCAGCTTGGCTAGGCGGATGTCGGCCTTCATCACCTCCACCTCGCGGTCCGAGTACAGGAAATCGCCGCCGCGGGGCCGGATCATCACGAACACCGGGACCCGCACGCACTGCTTCACCACCTGCAGCAGCCCTGCGGGCAGACGGGGGGCTCAGCGCCCCTCACAGGCACCCCCCGCCCCGGCGAGCAGGACGGGACCGGCGGCGGGAGG
>VWZF01002520.1:251165-263001 GCA_013396755.1 Sclerurus mexicanus
TTGCAGACGCGGATGCAGAGCCTGCAGCCGGAGCCCGCCGCCCGCTACCGGAACGTGCTGGAGGCCCTGTGGCGCATCGCCCGCACCGAGGGCGTCTGGCGGCCCATGCGGGGCCTGAACATCACGGCCACCGGCGCCGGGCCGGCGCACGCCCTCTACTTCGCCTGCTATGAAAAGTTAAAAAAGACGCTGAGCGACGTTATCCACGCGGGGGGCAATAGCCATGTGGCCAACGGTACCGGCCCCGCCACGCCGGGGAGGGCGCGGGGGGGCGGCAGGTGTGGCGGTCGGGAGGGTGCCGGGGGTCTCCTAAAGCCCTGTGCTCTCTCCAGCCGCGAGCCGCACGGCGCCGGGCACGGGGAGGCACCGCTCCTGCGCCCGCCAGAGCTGCTGCCAGGTACCTGGTACGGAGCAGGTCAGTGGCCCTGGCCCGGAAGGATGCCGGTGGACGGGAGCTGCCTGCGGACGAACCGGGACTGGACGTGGCCCCGTGGGTTGGCGGGGTCAGGGCTCGCCCCAGGAGTGCCACGTGGTTTTGGAACCTGCCTCACCGTGGTGCCCGTTCTGCCTCAGGGAGCTGCCACAGTAGGGAGGGCGTGGGGCTCGGGGGCCTGCAGGGCATGCTCTGCCCTTGTCTGTTCGTTGGGCTTCTCCATGGGATGTGGGGACACTCACCATCCTAAGGGCCCCTGCCGTCTGGTGGCATTGGCCTGTCCCACAAGGAGTGGGCCCAAGTGAGTCCCAGTCAGCCCATGGGACTTGACAGCCTGTTACAATCCTCTCCCTCTCTTGCTTGATCTCTCTCTGAGTGGGAACTACTGAAGGACAGCCTGCCTTTTGCAGGGGAGATGGAGGCTGCCTTGAGATCTCACCTTCTTCCATGGGCCTCCTGCTGTGCCTTGTCAGGGGACTCGGGGCTGTGATGGAGCCCCGGGGTCCCTCACCTTTCCACCCCTCACATGTGGCAGTTCTTGTTTTGCAGGTGCAGCCGGGTGTGTAGCAACGTTGCTCCACGATGCAGCCATGAACCCTGCTGAAGGTAACGATGGTCCTGGCCTGCTTGGGAGGGGAGGATCAGGGTCTGCCCGAGCCTCTTGGGTCCCCTCTGTGGCACAGAGGATGATCGTGTTGCTTTTCTGACCGCAAGGATCCTTTGGGAGCCTGTGGGTCCTGTTAGGGACCCCGGTGGCTGCCTGTTAAGGACAGGGTAGGTAGAAGAGATTAACTCTGGAGTGCAGCAAACGCCAGCTTCGGGGAAGCTGGCAGGGCATGGGCCTTTCACCCAAGAGTTTGGCTGGGGACTGTTACCTGGAGCAGGAAAGAATGCAAGAGAGATGTGATCAGCACTGCTGAAGTCATTCCAAGTGTGTGGAAGCTGGACATTGCTGTGGTGAGGTCTCAGGAAGATGTGGTACAGTTGTGGGCCTGTGTTCAAGAAGCAAATTAAAAGAATGGGGTACAAAAATATGCTAGAGAAGTCAGAAGAAAGGAGATCCTGTGTTGTGGAATGTCTGGAAGATAATGATTTTGTTGAGCCTGGTACGTATGAAAAAAATTAGGGAGTTTGTAATGTAAGTCTGTGAGTGTGGTGGGAAAAGAAGGAATAATGAAGAAAGGCCAATCATTAAGGTATTTTTTCCTCTTCAAGCTGGATACTCATGACAGTTCAGGCTCCAGCTGATGTGGGCCCAGCAAGGCTCCTGCCTGCCCACTGCCTGGCTGGGACCCTGAGGAGCAGGCAGCTGCCTGACTAGGCTGTTGTCATTCCTTCAGTGTAGCTTCTCTTGTCATGACTAGTTTATAGTCACATCAGTTTTAGCTCCTTGTGGTCACATTGAGATAGGGGGAGGCAGGACAGTGGCAGGCTGCGCTCTGGGATCCCTGTCCTCTTCGATGTGTTGGGGGATTTGGCATCTGAATCTTGCTTTGGTGTGGCTGCATTTCGGCAGTGGCTGTGAACAGTTCCTGGCTGGTAAGCTCTGTGATGTGCTGTGGTTATTTTGGGCTGCAGAGGGGGTGGCTGGGGAGGGACAGTTATTATCCAGACTGAGAACTGTCTGGAAAATAAGAGACTGGATGTAGAGGGGGTTCTTCAGTCTGCATGGTAGCTATGCAGCAGTGGATGAGGAGGTATCAGTTGCTTGGAAGTGAGGGTGGAGCTGGAGTATAAGCAACAGGATATCAGGATGTTCCCTGGGGCTGTGGCAGCTGTGGGGTTTGAAGGTGATGATGTCTGTGTGACAGGGATGCCTCAGCAGATCTCAGTGCCTGGAGTCGCGTCTAGGGACACACCGGGCACTGTTGGTTTGAGTTGTCTGCCATCAGCTCTTAGGCCAGCGTGACCAAACTCCAGGCATTTGGAGGAAGCCTGGCTTTACATTTACCCTTCTCTTTCCTCTTCCCCTCCATGCCTGGGTCCTGGATGCTGCTGCTGGCTGCCACCATCTGTCCCAAGTGGTGAAGCAGAGGATGCAGATGTACAACTCACCTTACCAGCGTGTGATGGACTGTGTGCGGGCTGTGTGGCGCAACGAAGGGGCTGGAGCTTTCTACCGCAGCTACACCACCCAGCTCACCATGAACATCCCCTTCCAAGCCATTCACTTCATGACCTACGAATTCTTGCAAGAGCAGCTCAACCCCCACAGACAGTACAACCCAGGCTCCCACGTGGTGTCTGGAGCCTGCGCGGGGGCTGTCGCTGCCGCTGCCACTACGCCTTTGGACGTTTGCAAAACGCTGCTCAACACCCAGGAGTCCCTGGCTCTGAGCTCCAACATCAGCGGACACATCACAGGCATGGCTAATGCCTTCAGGACGGTGTACCAAGTGGGTGGTGTGACCGCCTACTTCAGAGGGGTCCAGGCGAGAGTCATTTATCAGATGCCCTCAACAGCGATTGCCTGGTCTGTGTATGAGTTCTTCAAATACATCCTCACCAAGCGCCAGGAGGAGCGTCGGGCTGGGAAGTGAGCCAGAGCCAAATGCTGTTCCAGATCTGCTTCACATCCCCCTCCTGGTTTGTCTTCTGACCCCTCTTCCTTTCAGTTTGGTTTGTGTTGAAGAGAGGGGGCAGTGAAGCCCTTCAGGGTTTAGTGATGCCATTTTTTGCCTGTGGCTGTTGCAGCTCTGCTCAGACTGCACAGCTTGCTCTCTTCCAGGGTCCTCCAAGATGCCCTGCTGGGAGCTGCTGCCCAGGTCATATCCCCTGGCACTTTGGTGGAGCAGTGCTCCTGTCTTTCCCTTAACCACGATGTCTCACACAAAGCTCACCCCTCTTTGGAGGGGAAGGTGAATGTCCTGCCTGGCTTCTGGCAGGGCTAAGCTGAGCTCGCAGTTGCCAAGAAGGAGGTGGTGGCAGATGCTGGGGGCTTTGTCTGGCTTTTGGCTGAAGCAAATGTAAGCCTTGGCCGTTGTCTTGTAGCACGCACACGTGATGCTGACTGCCCCAATGGTGGTGGTAGTGGGGAGCAAGGGGGAGGATGGCACTTGAGGAGGGAGCTTGTAGGTTTGTTTTTGTTCCTGCTCTTGACACCTCCAATAAAAACAGTTCTGCTCTGTCCTCATGTCCCATTCTTACTCTGGCATGGCCCAGCTGCTGGCACTGTGGCTTTCTGCCTCTGCCCAGTGCTGAGCTCTTTTGATGGGTGCCAGAGCTGGGGGGGAAGTGGCATCTGGAGGTGATGGTGGGAGAAGGGGATCTGCTTGGCCCAGTCAGCATGCAGGGATGATCTGCTGCTGGGGTGGGTTGTGACCCCATGGGGGAATCTGAGGTTTATGCTCCTCGACCAGGTAGTCCCACACCTTCAGTCTGACTAGGAATCTATATGCTTCCAAACTGCTCCGACTGGAAGTGTTGGCAAGAGAGTCCTGAGTTGTGTGTGTCAGCAACAGCACGGGCATTTGGTGCTGAGTGAGGCTGGAGGGATTTTTGCACCTCATGTAGGAGGATATTGGGGCTCAGCTTTTACCTCCTGATTTTACATAATTAGACTAGTTCGACATTTGATGAGCATCTTAAAGTTCTATCAGCACACTTACTCAAAGTGCTAATATTTTTTTCCAATCTAGTGCTAATTAGTAGAATATCTTACTTTTCTAACATGTTAGTTGTCTTGATACCAGTTTATTTTAGAGTCCCACCCAACTCTGGAGCTGTGAGCCATCCTCGCTGTGTTGTGTGCTGAATATTAAAGTATTGCCTCATTTTGCTGACCTGCCCAGAGCAGAGTTCTGGGTTTCTTGAATAGGGTGCTTGAGGGCGATGCCTGACTCCCATAGTGCACGCAGGAGCGGCATGTGTTCCACAGTGCCATGCCCAAAATAACTCCCTGGAGGAAATGCATTCACAGCCATGGTAAGTGCTGCTGGTGGGTGTCTGGGTTGGCTCAGGGCTGCTCCAGAGGATCTGCTGACCTGGCCCGCACAAAAGGCGGCTGGGGTGGACTGTGGCAAGGTCAAAGGGGTTTTCCTGCAGCTGGAAAAGCTGCTGGGTGAGAAGGGGGATGCACAGTCCTTGGGGGCATTGGGCTCTACCACTGCTGGGGTACTGGAGGGCAGGGACCCCTGTGCTGCAGGGCTGGGTGTTGGCACCCTGCCCACGCCCTAGCCCAGCCCTGGATCCACCTTTTCCTTAGACCTCTCATGCCCTGGTTCTTGAAGGTGGTGAGGAAAGCTGAGCGAGCATCTGTAGGATTTTTTATGACTACCTGACAGGTCTGGGTGTCCCTGGCACAGAGCAGCCGCAACCTCTGCTCTGCAGCCCTGCTCCACCTGGGTTGTGTGCTGTGCCCATCCTCTGCCCCCTGGCATGGGTTGCAGGCTCTGGTCCCTGCTTTTTCTGCACAAGCAGAAGGGTGAGAAACTCCTTAAAGACACAAAAGCCACGGGGGGTCAGGAACTTCAAGTTTTTCCACCATTTCAGGAGCTGTAGCTTTAAGAAATAGTCTGAGTATTACAAGATTTGGCAGCCCTGTGTCTCCACCCAAGAGGGAGAAGCAGAGATGGCTGGCAGAGACCAGGGCAGGATTAGCTTAGAGGGCAGGGCATTGGATGGGAGTTTGCAGAAGACTGGTATGACAGCTCTTCTAGGATGGGTGTCTCTGCCCAGGAGCTGAAAGCTGTTGGCAGCAGAGCTGCAGCTTTGCCTTTAGCCCTCACCATGGACTGGGGCAATGACAAACTCGGTGGAGGGAAAGGCATAAATGGACTGGAGCTGGGGAAAGATTCACGCTATTAAATCCAACCGCTGCTGGAAGAGGCTCTGTAAATGTCAGCGGGTAAAGACATGATTGAAAGTGTCTCCAGGATGTTTCCAGAATAGCTGCGCACAGAAGTGCTGGGGGAGGGAGGGAGACCCCCAGAAATGGGGAGATAAATCAGCACAGCACAGAGATGCTGCTATGTGAGCAATTGGCCTTAAGCATTCCCCTGGAAGGGGCATGGCCTTTCTGGTCTCCCGGCACTTTGCCAGCTTACCCAGCAGCAGCTGGGTGTTGTCCAGTGCAGGCAGCAGCAGCCCTGCAGGGAATGGGACTGCCTGTGATGGGTTGGCGCTGCAGGGAGAGCAGAGCTGCCACGGAGATTCCCAGATATTCCTTGGGCCAGGCCACAACAGACACGAAAAATCCCCTGTCCTGTCTCCCATCCTCTGAGCTGAACCTCTGCCACAGACCAAGCAGTGGCAGTGTGCAGCTGCTCTCCAGCTCTGCCAGGGCTGTTCTCTTGCCAGATGGCCTGGTTCCTCTGGTACCTTTGGCATGATTAGATGCCTGGAGATAATGGAGTTATTGGTTGGTTCAGCTATGGCCACTGTTTCCAAGGTTTGATGAGACCTCCTTGGTGTAGCCGCGCTGCTCTGGGTCTGTCCTATGGCCTCCTAGGTATTTGGCTGCACTTCGAGTTAGATCCCTCCTACAGCCTCTTCTGAGTAAAGAGACTATTTTTGGCTTTCCAGCAAGGAAGCTATGCTCAGCCCAGCAGAGTTTTGGAGACAATCCCTTTTCCTTTCATTTCCCTGCAGGATCCCCAGCCACATCCAGCATAGGTAGGGGTTTGCTGCCCTGCCTTCCTGTGTCCAGCTGCCCCTTGAGCCCTCTCCTGCCACTAGTATTGGTGTGTCCTGTGTTGGGTGAGCCCTGCAGCCCCTGAGCAGGCAGAGCCTGGCAGCACTGCTGACCTGGCCCTGCTCCAGGTGATAGATCTGGGGCTGCTGCAGCTATGCTGTGGCGCAAGTCCAAACTATTTCAGGCAGCCTTAGGTTACGGCGCCAGGAGCAGCTCAGGAGCCCCTGGCTGCCTTTCTGGGGTAACTGGAGATGCCTTCACTCCTGTAAGTTAAGGGCAGAGCTGGGATGAGGAAAGCTGTGGAGGGTTCATTCTCCCCAAAGAAGGAAGGGGGATATCCCTCCAGTATGTTTGCCTTGTACCTTCAGCTTGGGGCAAGTGGGCTCCTAAGGTGCTCCTGCCTTGAAGGCACCACACAGGGTACTGGGGTCCCAGCCTTCACAGACTTGCCAGCCCAGTTCAGGAGCAGATAGGGGGCCAAGGGCTCTGCTCTGCCAAACCACATGCCTACCCTGTCTCTGCCAGCACTCTGGGCTGCCCAGAGCTTTCCTGCCCCCCATCCACTCTACAGTGGGTACCTGACAGCCCTGTTCAGTGGGAGGACATGGCTGGAGCCCATGGAGAGCAGAGGGGTAGGCTCCCAGCCTCCCTCCAATCCTAACCCACCCTGGCTCTGGGATTCCTCAGGGCTCTGTCAGACCCCAATAAAGTTGTACAAGTTCTCATGACCTCATGGCCTTACAGCACTGGTAAATTTGAGTGTTGGGGCTGCCTGGAAACAGAGCAGATATTGCCTGTGGTGCGCCTGGGAAACCCTCTTCTGACCCACAGTGCTGCCTGGGTTAAACTGTGAAGAGATGATTCCTGACTGGAGCCTGCCTGGCTCCATCCAAGCATGGCACTTTCTGGGCAGGGAATATAGCCTGAAAGGTAAAGCTGCTTCCTTAGCTGTAAAGAACCACCAGAGGAAGTAAACGGCTGGGCTGAGACAGTTCTTGGCATGTCTGCTTTGATGGGGAAACCCTGCACTGTACTTAGTCCAGGGTTATGCGTCAAAGTCCCCCAACAAGGGGCTACAAAGTGGCCCTGGGAAGATGCTGCCAGGCTGGAGCTGGGGTGGGAGAAGATGGTGCATTCCACTGGAAAGGTGGCAGAGGTGGGAGAAGATGGTGCATTCCACTGGAAAGGTGGCGGAGGTGGGAGAAGAGCTGCTCTTGGGCTGGTTTGGGGTAGCAGCAAAGGTTACTGTCCCAAGTGTCCTCACATGGATGAGGACAGTGGGGATGGCTCAGGCATGCTGTGACCCTACAGCCTGCTCTGGGATCATTCTCAAAAGCAGCTGAATCAAGGGCTGTTCCAGAAGACTGGGGAGGTAAGTGGCTCTGGCCCTAATCTCCTTGCCCCACCATATATTACAATGGTGGCCAGCATTAGTCCCAGAGAAACCCTGAAATGCCACTCTGGATGCTATGGTACTGGGACTGACATAAGAGCCTCCTGGGAGGGCACAGATCATGACTGTCATGGCTACGTAGGTGCCAGGAGAAATGCAAATTCAAGCAGCTGCCTTCTCTCTCCCTGTCACCATTGGATGCCCATTAGACCTGAGCAGGATGGAACCTGGAACATTGCCAAGGGCTATAAAAAAGGGAGGGAATTGGGCCAAAAAATTGGGATGTGCCTTCATGTGGGACACAGCTCCCTCTGGTGAAGACACAGCTGTGACAGGCACCAGGTGCTGGACACTACAGCCATGAAATCTGTCCTTGGTCAAGAACTTGCAGGGAGTGAACAATTCAGCTGGAAGCTTCAGACACTGCCAGAGTATCTGGAGTTTTAGGAAGGTTCCCAGAACTAGGTGAATTGCACCACTTTGGGATGGAGAAGATAATCGGAACTGAAAATCTGCTGGGTCTCTCACAGAGACATGCTGGGTGCTTGTGCTCAGCTGAAAGAACACAGAGCGCAAAACATTGCTTACTGGAAAGGGACATGCACGGTGGCTGGAGACTGGCAAGGGATACTGGCCTTGTCCCCAGCTCCCCACTGCAGTGGGAGAACTGGAAGGTGCTCGCCTTTGCAGAGTGCACAAGCCCCAGCGATGCTGCCCGCTGCAGCAGTGCTCCCGCGGGGATTTGGAGACTCCCAGCTCCGGCTGGGCTCTGCCGCGGGCTGACACCAGCCTGTCCAGAGCTCACGCAACCAGCCCAGCCTTCCCGGTGTCCAGTCTGTCCCCCTGCCGTTCCCAGCGGGGAGACGATACCCTGCCCGGATGCTCTGCAGCCCTCCAAGCCACGCAGTGAGGCTCGGGCACTCCCAAACAGAGCCAGCATGAGCTGCGAAGCCCTCGCGGCGCGGAGTGGCGGGGACAGAGACGTGCCTGTCGCTCCCTGTCCCCGGCCGCTGGCCGATAGATGGCGGTGGCGTACCTCGCTTGGGAACAGGTCCCGGGAGCAGTGTCCCTGCTGGCAGCCCGAGGGACCTGAGGATCGCAGGCAGCACTGAGGGACCCCACTGGCCCGGCACCGCCCGCCTGCAGCAGCCTCGGGCGCGGAGAAGGGTTGTCTCCGGGGAAATGCATGTGGGTTTTATTGCCTAGGTGGGCGATGGTGACATGATGCAGCTGGGAAGAGCTCTGGTAGGCCACTGGGGCAGCTCTGACCTTCAGCAGCACTCTGCTCTGGAGGGGACGAAGATGCAGACCCCCCTCTCTGGACGGGTCATCTGGATGCCTTGTGGTAGCACTGTGCCTGATCTCGCCTTTGCAGGAAGAAGGAACAGCTAAAACATAAGTGTCCTGTCACCCCCCCTCCCCCTTAGTCAGGTGTCGTTATCTTGTGATGTAGTGACTCATGCAAGGAAGGGAGGCAGGTCCCTGGCCCTCATGCTGGCAGGCAAGTAGTGGGAGAAAGCCTTGCTGTAAGCTCCATAGCACAAGTACCAAGATTTTAATTTAATTACCTGATCCATGGCTGGTCAGAGCTTTCTTGGCACTAGAGAGTGCTTGTGTAACAATGCCATATTACCATTGTCAGGAGGAGCTTCCAGCATCTCTGAGACCTGATGGCTCTGCAGACCTCCAGTGGCCTTGGCAGCTCACAGGTCAAGGCATGGGGTGGCTGCAGTGGGAAGCTCTGCCGAGTAGGAGCTGCCACTCCAAACCTGATCCAAAAGAGAGGGACAAGAGCTGGGCACCACCCCAGCACACAGCTGTGTCCCCAGGCTCACAGCCCCAAGGAAGCAGGAGGTGGCTGTGCCTGGGTTGAAGCAGATGGGACCAGAACTCAGTGAGACCTACCTAGGTCCATGGGCAACCCGGCCAGCCTCTCTGCGAGCACACATCTCTCTCTGCACCCAGGTGAGCTCCTCATTAATGGCAGCAAGTGGATGTTGAAGAGAGAAGGATGAAGGATATGAGGGGGAGGGATGGTAAAAGATGTCAGGAAGGAAAGGAAACCAGAGCATATCTGTGGTGCTGTAGAAGAAATAGACTGCCCCTGTGTGATCCCGAGTTTGATGGAAAGGCCACAGAAAACCAGCTAGAAGTGGGGTTTGGACTGAGTCTCTCTAGGAACCACTGGACAGAGACAAGTTCTGCTCATGGGCTCCTCCTGTGCCAGGAAACTTGAATGAAAAACACAATTGGAGCCCATGCGCATAGTGGGTGTGAGGCTTGGGAGTTAAAGCCTAGCTACCCCAACAATCCTTCCTTGCCTTTAAGCCAGTACACTGTCTGAGAGAATCTCATCCTGATGGAAATCAATTGGCACCTTCTACCTTGATTCCCAAACAGCAGTTAATCCCCCAATCAGCCATGAAGAAATACATGCCCTCCGTTCCTTGGCCCTCCCCATTTCTCCCTCTGATGTCCCTCTGGCTATACTGCCATCGCAGCAGGAGCATGCTGATGGGATTTCCACCAGTGATTTATTTGCTGGTGCCTCTCACCCCACTGGCAGGATCCCACTTTGCTGCAGGGTGTGGGGGACAGGGTGCGTCACGGGTGGGTGCTGCCTCTAGCACAGCCACGCAGTAACTTCCCTCCATTGTGTCTCTCCTCCCTGTCCAATCTGCAATCTTCCACCATCTCCCTCCCACTGGCCTCCACCGGCTGTTCCTCCTCTTTGGAGTGCTTCACTTCCGCCACCCTACTCTGGGCCCTCCACTACTGGCTTTTTGTACTGTTTTGTCCTCCCCATCAGTTATGGGGTTTTGGGCGAGGCTCTGCAGAGAGGTCCCTCCCACTAACCTCTTGCCCTTCCCCCATTCTGAGCTGGTGGGACAGCTGGGATCTGTCCCAAGAAGGGGGCTCGCTGTGATGGACATCTAGAAATTTCCACTGCCATGCCACATCAGCCTGCAGTCAGGCCTCCCAGCATCCGTTCCAGCTCTGTGCAGGGAGAACAGGGCCAAGGTTGTGACCAGGTGCAAGTAGGGTGAGCACAATACTGACCTCAGAACTACGGCAATGCTAGGTACTGTTGGTGCTGGATAATGCTGGTACTGCCCAGCACCACCTCTTGCACCATGGCTGTGGGGTCCCTGTGTGCCCTTTCACTTTACATAACTGTCTGTGCTCTAGAGACTGTGACTACAGACATGGGCAGCATGTCCCACACCAGCCTTTTGGTCTCATCCAGAGCCTCTGGGTGCTGCTGAGATGCAGTGGATTTCTAACCAGCTGCCAAATACCTTGAGGGGATGTGTTAAGCTGGGAACTCCTCTCCCACACCCTGATTTTGTAGGAGCTTCTATTGTGGTTGCAGTTCCTCTGACTTGCACACCAAGGCATGAACTCACACGAGTCCCCTATTTTTGCAGACAACAGTCTGGCAGAACGTGGAGGAAAATGTAACTCTTTCCTATGGCAAAGACAAATCTCCCCAGCCTGACTGCTGCCGTGAAGAGAGCGCATTACCTTTGTTCTTGGCTATCCTGTTTCTACCCACGAGACCACAGGGCCTTAACCACTCATCTCCGAAAGCCAAGAGCGGGGCCTGGGCTTCCTCTCCTGCGACACCTTACTGCCATACAGCAAACAATCAGCTGGGCGTGCCGCATCCTCTCCCAGCGCCGGCCTCGTGAAGCCTGCCGGCCTCGGGGTGGCTCGAGAGACAGTGGAGTGCCGTGCCGAGCCGGGCTGGGATCCGGGGCCTGCCGGTGTCCCGCTCTGTCCCTGCAGTGCTGCAGTGGAAGGAATTTCTCCGGTTCCTGTCAAACAGCGAACCCCAAGGGTGTACGTTCAGATTGAATGGTGGGAATACGCAGCGTAAACCCGGGCTTAGTAGTGTGAACAGTCATTACCTGCTGCTTCTGCAAGGGTAGAGCCTGGTCCTCTGCTCGTGGCAGAGGGACTGTCATACAACACACATGGGGAGGTCATGGGCACGACACGGTGCGCAGCGCTGGGTAACGAGGGTGGCATACCGAGATGCTGGTCTGCACTCATGCCGGCGGCTCCAAGAAGGCTCTGCTGGAAAGACCTCCGGAGCTCCAGGGTCGCGGCCGGGCAGATGTGCGGGACAGCACGGGAGAGCTCCCAGCAATCCTGGTAGCCGCTGCCGCCAGGGGTGCACCGGACGGGGCTCTGCGGGTGTCCGGCACTCCCCAGCGGGGCTCCGGCCCCGTCGGCGGGACCCGCACGGCACTGGCGCAGCGGCGGCAGCGGGGCCGCGACCGCCCCGAGAGCGCCGCGGCAGCGACGACGGGACGGGGCGGCGAGGGACGGGGCGGGCGAGGGGCGATCCCGCGGCCGGTCCCGAGGGGCTCGG
>VWZF01002520.1:269377-289273 GCA_013396755.1 Sclerurus mexicanus
CAGACCCGCACCGGCCCCGCATGCCGCCGTCACCCGCCGGCGGCGGGCCTGCCCGGTCCGGCACGGCACGGCACGGCACGGCGCTCCCGGGTCCGGTTCTCCCCGCACCCGACTTCGGCGCCCCACACGGTGCACAGCGGGCGCGCCTGCGGAACTCCAGGGGGAGCGAACACGGAGCGGCTCCGCTGGCAGCTCCTAGTCCGGACTCGCTCCCTCAGTCCGCCCACCTGGTCACGTCTGCTGGGGGAAAGGATGGCTTTTATCCCTGCCCCGCGACTTGCACAGGAATGGCTCTTTTTCATAACTCTGAGAAGAAATGTTATCTGTATTCCTCAGGAAAGCAGCAGCTTTTGCAGGCGGCAGAGCCAGGTCAGGGCAAGGGATGCCTTTGTGCTCACTCAGCAGCAGGCTATCTCCATCTCCCACTGCTCTGTCCCAGCCGTACCCAGGCAGTGCCTAGGTTGTCCTGTCCATTCGGCTCTGCCACTTCACACCTACCTCTACCTCGCTGCATCCTGAGAACCCCTGGCTTGGTTTGGCCAAGAACCACCCAACTAATGCCCATTTTCTCGAGAAATATGTCACTGCAAATATCTGCTTTTCTTCAGTATTTTCTTCCTCCACTGGTATTCTCTGATTTACTTTTGCTTCACAGTTTTCACAGGGATGCATGGCTTGGAAATATGTCCTGAAACAAAGCCTCGATGAGAAATGTGTATTTTCTGAGCCTCAGAACCAGAACCTTTTTAGCATGTTCAGAAACACATATATTTTCAAGGTGGGAGCTTGGTTTGGGGGATACCATTAGCTGTGTGCAACATTCAGTGCTCAGCACTTTCGGGGATAGGAGCAGCACATGCAGGGGTGCTGGCCATTCCAGCAAGGGGAACTCAGTAGGGAAGGCTGCCCTTGATTTTGGTGCTTGATGGGCCTCTGAAACCAAGGCTCACTGAGCTTGGTGAAGGCCAACTTGCAGAAGCAGGTAAAGGTCATCCTGCATCTAAGGCAATGCAGGATAGGAAATGTCAGTGACAAGAACCTCCTCCTGCCTGCTTTTATTTGGCATCTCTTGTGCACAGAGGATATCCAGGCTTCACAAAGCCACCCTGCACAGCACAGCCCCATGACTGTGGACGTGCAGAGGGTAGCAAAACACCTCTTCCTCTGGAGTAGAAGCTGTCATAAATCACAGTTACTGTTCATGCAATGAGAAGGTCCCCTGTCCAGCAGAAGGAGAACACTGCTGCAGGCACATGTAGATCACCCCTTTGATACAGCACACCCCACAGCCTTTCTGGGAGCACCTTTGCTCCATGCCTCAGAAGCTGTTGTCACATGTTTGTGCCCATGAGGTTAAGAAGCCAGGCTGAAATTCATCCTTCAGTAGAGGCCCAGCAGGAGCCTTGCTCACCACGCACATCCACAGGTCTGTGTACCACTTGCATCCCATAGGGCTTAAGTGGAGCCTAAGTGGACCCTGGGCCTTATGCTGGTGGCCTGCCCGGTGCTGAATTTCAGCTCTGAGCCCAGGCTTGCTGTTCTGATTCATACATGTAATCCTGCTGAGGTCAGCGGGTTTCATCCTGCTCCCACCATAGCCCGCGGGATGGTTCACACGAGAGTGGCAGGGTCAGGCTCTGTGTTTGCATGCGCCATAGAAAATGGAACAATTAAGATTAAACCAATTAAATTTTAACAGGTCTGGGAAGCGTTTTATTACATAATAAACATGAGGGATTAACCATGTCAGGCTTTGCTGCGTGTGTGCTGGTGGAGTGGTTCCTTGCTCTCAGTGGCACTTGGTGTTCCTCCGGGCTGGGGACCTCACTGCGCTGCCACTGGGGCTGGCCTGCTGGCAAGCACATAGGGCTGGGAGTGCAGCTGCACACTGGCTCCCGCTCCTGTCCTGTGCCATCCCCCGAAGCATTCTGAGTGCAATGCTTTTCTTAGCCTGAGCAAGGCCTTTTCTAGAAGAAATTTTGCAAACTATGCAGTGGCTATTTTCATGGCTTCCTATGGGAAGAGGGAAGCCCTCATGCTTCTGTACAGGCGTTGCTGGTGAGGAGCAAGTGGCCAGGCTGGCTCTGTGCGAAGTGCTGACAGATGTCTCATCTTGGAAACATTGCTGATAAGTTACTCTTGTTTAGGGCATCTGCCCGGCAGCCAGTCCCCACTTCTCTCCCTCCTTAATCAAGATTCCTCTGGCTGCAAGCAGGGCTTGTTCCCATGCAGATGAAACTATCCTGGCCATGGATACACCTGGAGCTGGCAAATCTGTGCAAAAATGGCACACAGCTGTGGGCTTGACAGTGTGGTTTGAAGGTAATTGAGCTGAGAAAAAATGCAGAAACAGCTTTGGCAGAAACTATGCTGCAGCCTTGGCTGAAAACATGCATAGGGCGGTGCACAGTCAGTTGCCTCTCTGTGGTGGCATTCCTCAGCTCTGCTGGCATTTGTCTCTAGGGGCTGACATTTGCTCTGAGGGGCACCCACAGCCAGTGGCTGTTGCACAGCTTCATCTTCTCAGCTGTAACTTGCTGCTGACCGGTTCAGCACGGTTGGACACAAAAATTCCCTGCCTTGCAACAACCTGCAGCTGAGGGCTAGGGAAGAAGATGGGGCTGGGGAAGCTCATAATTTCTGTCTCTACTGGGTAAATATGGGATAAAAGCCTAGTGGGCTCAGCCCAAGACGTTTTGCATGATGCTTTCAGAGGCCACTGCAGGCCAGCATCTGACGCCGTGGTGGGTTTTTCTCTGTAAGTGGAATGGTTGCTGTGGGTGGGGACTGTGTCATGTTCAGGGACAGTGAAGGCAAACAGCTCTCTGGCTGATTACCATGCCTGGAAAGGTTAATGATGGAACATGTGCTTGGTCTGCACACTTCTAATAAACACCCATTCTTTGGTTTTCCTTTAAAATACTTTTCATATTTAGCCATGGCTGCTCATATGGTTCCCTCCTGTGACAGCTCCTCGCCAATGGCCACTGTATAAATAGAGCAGCCCCTGCGTCCTGCACACGGGCAGGCAGGTGGGAGATTTGAAAGCTTCTGTTAATAGTTTATCTCTGAGTCCGCCTAATGAATTATCCTGGCAATTACTGTGTAGAAATTGTTAGTGTATCCTGATGATTCAGAACTTTCTAACAACAACTCTGGACCAAATTATAAACTGTTTTTCTATCTTGGAGTGGAGACTTGAGAGAGGATTCCTAATTGTTCTTGTCCCCTCAGGGGCCAGAGCTGGATTATCCCACATAGGCTTCTCTGCAGACTTGTTTTTGGTCTATCGGTGGGCCCTCTGCCAGACCAAAGGGATGGGGAACTCAGTTTTCCAGATTTAAATCCCTATCCCCTCCACCCTTCCACTCCACTTACACCTCTAAGGAAGAGCATGGATTAGAAAGGATTTGCCCTCATGGGGCTTTGGTTTATGTTTGTGAGGATCTGTCCTTAAAAGCATTGCCTTTTTTGTTTTATCCCCATGTAAATGTGACTCCTAGCTTTACACTGGGAATGGGCAGAAGTGAAGTGCTGTGTTGTTCCAAGAGTAGAGATCTCCCATTTCATTTGAAATACCTAACTTTAAATGGCATTTCCTCTTGGAAACAATGGTGTAATGTGAAGAACAAGCAGGTGGGGATGGACAAAGGTGGGATTTCAGGAGCAGGGCATAGCTGGACCCCTCCTGCTGTGGTTGCTGTGATTTGGCCATGCGTACAAGAGGCTGGGTGGCCCAAAGACTCATCCAAAATGCAGCCCTGTATCAGCACCGACAGGACAACCTGGATCTCTTGATACGGCTCCCATCTTGTCCCTTTGCTGTTTATGTCCAAGCACACTGAAAGACCATGGGCATCCAAGCATGTCTGGGATGCTCTTCCCAGGACCCATCCCAGTGCTCTCCCCCAGGACCTGTCCTGCACTAGGAGTGACCCATGCAACAATGCTGTGTCAGGCCAACAGTCTGAGGTTGCTGGAGCCATAACAAAGGTAGTAGGGAGTTCACATGGAGCCAAGGTAGCTCTTTCCTTCATCATCCCTCCCTCTAGCAGGGTAGCAAGAGGCCATGCTGCTGGCCATGCCCCGTCCCACTGGAAGCACTGACGCCTGTCTGGCTGCCAGGACACACCGCCAGTCCTGTCCCAGGCACATTCCTCGCGCCCGGCAGCGGTGAGTAGGCACTGCGCCACATCACAGGGCCAGCTGGGCCCAGGTGCCCTTCTCCAAACATCTCTCCCACCAGGCACCCGTGGTACCCCCGGGACTCACCCATGTCCGCCCCGCACACCCGCCCTTGCTGACGGTAGGGAAAGTAGGAGCCATGTCCTTGCGCTGACCTTCGTCTGACCTTCCAGTAACGCTCGAGAAACCCTCGGAAAGGCTTTCTCATTGTGCAGCCCCAGGGTTTCCAGGGAATTAGTCAGCAGGCTGGAATTGTGCTCTGTGTATGTGACCCCCCCCTTTCTCCCCCTGCTCCTGCCTCTCCCATCTCTGGAGCCGAACCGGTCCAAGAGATATGTTGCCAGGGTGACAGCGAGGTGTGATGGATGGACAGAGAGTGGCTGTGGAGTGGCAGGGCCGCTGGTCAGTAACCCAGGGCTGTGTTTATAAGAAGGAAGAGGCTGTTTCCTGGAGCTAACATAATGCAGCTCTAAAAAAGGCAGGGGAAATACATCATGCGAGGGGAGCGCAGCCTGGGGAGGGGAGGGCCGCGGGGAGCCCAGCACCACAGTGAGCCTACAGGTCAAGGTGCCTTTGACAGGGACCTTTTTTATAGGCCATTTGCGTGAGAGTTCACTGCTGTTTCTCTGCAGCCCTGACAGCGGCTCAAGGCCCAGCCGGGGTTTGGGGAGGGTCTAATCTAAACTCCCTGATTTCCACCCCTTCTTCTGCAGGACCTGCTGATTTATTTGGAAAATAAATATTTGACACTGACTATTGTTTCGTTGCTGTGGAGTGACAGTCCCCCACCCTGTTCATGGGGCTGTGCCCTATCCCACAGCGGACACTCGGAGGTGCAGGGAGCCGTGGAAGGATCCTGGTGCTGAGAGAGAGAGGGACTGAATCAGTTGGCCCTATCAGCGATTCTTGTAGTCATGGTCCTTGCATAAGGTGGGCACCTGGGGCATCACTCACAGTGCTCACTGCACTGTGCTCAGAGTTGGAGCAGTGGTGACCAACTGGAAAGTCAAGGGGATATCCCGCCCTCCTTCCCAAATGCCATCTCTGGCAGTTTTCCTCCCTTTAGCCGCTCTGCAGGTGTGTGAGGGTCTTGTGCCCAGCACCAGCATATGCCCCAATGTGGACCCTGATTTTTCCCTACTAAAAAAAGAAATCCAATTAAAGTATTTCAGAAAAAAAAATTCACAAAAAAAAAAAAAGGGAAAAAAAATAAAATTCAGGATCATTTGGCTGAAAGTCCCACCATTTCCTGGGTAGGCATAATTGCTTCTACTACAGCTGAAAAATTACTGACATTTTGGATTTTTTTTCTTCTTTCTTCTATTATTTTTATTTTTATAACACCTCAATAGCTGAGAAAGTGATATTGCATTTTTAGTTTTTCTTTTTTGCTTTCACAAGACGGACAAAGCTTTGTAAAGCATGAACGTAGGGAATAAAAGACAAGAAAGGAGAGGAGGAAATATAGCGGGAAGGTCAGGCAGTCTTCAAGAAGCTTCAGGGCAGGGGAGAAAAAGAAGACAAGGGAAAGATGAAAACACAGCTTTTCCAAATTTTAAACAGTTTTCTGCTTTAGATAACTGAAAGGAAAAATTTGTTACAAAATATCCAGTTGAAAAGTTAAACGAAAATGGTTTCTGTAAAATAGATTTCAATCTAATTCACTTTGAGCAATAAAGTTTTCAGTGATTTCTCTACTGAATAAGTGTAAGTTTTATAATTTATTTTCCACATCATAAATCATAATTCTACCTCAATAAATAAAAATCATCAATTTACAGCTTTCCAGCAAATATCTGGGTTTGGTCATGTCTTCACTAGTGCAGCCGTGATTTTTAAGTGGAGCCTCATTTTTGGCTCAGGTTTTTGCTTTTCCCTTTTTAATTTGGAGGAGTGCTCTATCTTCGGCATTTTCATACTTCCCTTGCTCTAATTCATGCAAATACTGCAACGTGCCCAAATTCCTCAATGACTTCAATATTTATCAGCAAATATTTTTTTTCAGCCCAGCCTGTTCGCTGCCTAAGAAACCCTTTCTAAATAAGTATTTTATGAGCATTTGTATATTTAATGTTTGCATTGTTCTAAGTGACTTTCAAGATAAGTTCTCTCACCCACTTTGCGTTCCAATTAGCATGTTCACAGGCACTTATATATGAATTTGCGTTCGCTCAGATTTTATACAGATGTATTTGAACGACTCGCAAAAAAACCCCAATCTGTATTTTGGAGTTATTTGTTTTTATCTGACATGTTCCTCACAGCTGTCAGTGCAGGGAGAGGCGATCCGCACTCCTGGGAGCCCCTGTGCCAGCAGCTTGGGGCAGTGCTGCCTCTCCGGGGGAAATTGGACTGTGCTGGTCCCCGAGCAGCCCCATCCCCACTGCATGGCTGTCATGGGGCTGCCGAGCTGCAGCCCTTTAAGATCAGCCATAACCATAGGCTGTATCGGGTTTTGTTGGTTTTTTTTAAAACACTCTCTATCAACGTTTCCATGCCCAGTTCTCATTGTGTCGGCGCCCTGTGGCACCCCCTGGACATGTGCTGCCCAGGGAGGAAAGGGGATGGTCCCAAGGGGTGGGGTGGGAAAGGGGGCTCCTCTTTCCAGCTCTGTGGATTAGGGCCACCTGGCTCCTCTGCAAGCCTCCCCAGGTGGCCATGATATTTCCAAAGGACTTGTCCATGTGCCGTGGTAAGCTCATTAGCTAATTCCCTTATTACGCAGCATCACCTGGAGCCTGTGTGTTTGGGCTGCCAGGCACTCCCCTCTCACCTTTCTCCCCAGCTCTTCTCACTTCCTAGTTACACCTTTCTCTTTGTTTTAGCTAAGAAGGTGGGCTTTTGAAAGTCCCCTTGGCCCTGACATTTTGAGTGCACCCTCATCCCTCCCTCGCTGGTCCCAGTCTCGTGGTACCCCCAGTGAGCCGGGTTGCTGCGGGCTGGGGCGGCAGCGGGCAGGACCCTACTTGCCCAGCAGTGCTTTTACCTCTGTCAAAGTGGCTTTTCGGGCCTGATCACATTTCCATGTCAATCTCAGGGCCTGGCCAGGCAAATGCAGTGAGAGTTTGATTGAGACAAAGCGAGGCATGGGGAGGTTCCTATGAAGAAGGCTGTGGCATGAAGCAGCTCTTTGTGTAGTCGCCCTGGGTTTTGAGAGGGTCAATGGGCTCTTGCACCTTGTTTGCAAAGAAAGCAAGACCCTTGTCCCCCAACCTCAAACCTGTAGATTCTCACCTGGACATAGGGATTCAGAGCTTGTGGGGTCAAGGCTTTTGCCCTCAAACATGGAGAGCCTGGGGATCCTCTTCCCTCACTGCCTGCTCCAGGAGGAGCCCGGTCACAACCCCTGCCTGGTGAAGAGGGATGGAGACGGGAGCCCATCCTTTTCCTTCTGGGGGGCCACACACCACAAAATCCACCTCGCGCCGGCACTTTCCGGCCCTCTGTGAGAATGTACAGTTTGTGGCTCCTTCATTGACTTTGAAGAATGTCCCTTTATTCACAATGTTATTTCCTTTAATCACTCTGAGGTTGCAGGAAATCTTCTTGGAAAATTGTTACAGATTGGATGGAATTAATGTACTGTCGCAGAGATGGAAAACTCACTTGAACTTGTTTTCATTTTACCCTAAAAAGTCACTGTCCCCAGAAGGTTCAGATGAATTTGGATAAACATGTGAGTTCTGAGGATGTAGTTGTTGTTGAGCATTTCTTTTCCCTCTTTTTTTTTTTCCCAAATGATTCTCTGTGGTCTTCCAAGTTCCTGAGCTTTACTCAAGACCAGGGGTGCAGAACTAAAGGAAAAAGGGGCCATTGGCATAAACAGATTGAAGGCAGGCAAATACATCATTAAGAGACACAACATGGGAGTAGAGATAACGAACCGGCACATGACAGCTCTGGCTGTCAGCTAAGAGCTGAATCAACCAAATTTTCTACCTGAGGATATCTATGCTGGCTCACATAGAAAGGACAAGACTTTCACAGGAGTTTAGTCCCATTTCCTCATGAAATTCATGTGAATAATGGAGAAATGTGGTCTAGGTGAGTGTGTGACTAAATGAGAGCACAGCTGGCTGGGGAAAGGTATTGAAAGGGCAGTTACCAGTTCTCAGTCCTCAGACATGGTCTGGTCTGGGTTGAGGGGTAGTCAGTGCTTTCATCAGTGAACTTCACTTGCAGCACCAGTCCGGTAGGGCCTGCAAGGCTGCCTTTCTTGAGAAATTGAAGAAACCTGAAATAAACCTGTTGATAAGAACAAATACAAGGTTCTTCTGTGAGTTGGGAAAAATCAACATCTAGCTGGGGAATGAGCAAGGTCGCTCTGTGGGAAAAGAGCTAGAGGTGACAATGGGTCCTTCAGGGAGCATGACACAGCAGCAGCCCAAGTGAGAAGAGCAAAATCAGATCAGGACATATAAACAAGGTGTTTGAAAGACACCTGATGTGATCCTGATGCATTTAGGCTGTTAGACTCTGCTAAATCCCACTTGCGGCTCAGTGTTTCAAGTTTCCATTCTTGGATAAAGCCCAGGGAAGAATGAGATCAGAAATTCAGAAAACATGACATACTGGAGAAAGCTGAAGGGTAGCTTAGTATCACAACACAAAGACTGCAGGGAAATAAGATAAAAGTCTTTAAATGCATAAAGCCCTGCTACAAAGTATGAGATAATGGGCTATTCCTTGTTTTCAGGTGGGTAGAATAAGCCATGGACTCACCCTGCAATGATTGTGGTAAAAGAGATTAAAACTTGTTTTTCCTGGGAGCTGTCTTCACCACTAGAGGCTTCTTTTAGGAAGAGTTTAGACAAAAGCTCTACCAGGAAGGGTTTGATTTGTTTGGGGGCAGGCAGACAGGCTAGGTGACCTTTCAAAGGCCTTCCAGGCTTATTTTTTATAATTCTGTGAATACAGATACTAAAAAGAAGGAAGATCATTTTGCCTGTGGCCAGTCTATTCAGGACTGGTCCTTGCCAGGTGGGCTTTGCTTCAGTTGTGAATGCTGTCCAGGTTCCCATCAGCTTTTTTTTTTTTTTGGCTTGTTTTTTTGTGTTTTTTTTTGGAGGGGGTGTTGTTGGGTTTTTTGTTGTTGTTGTTGTTGTTGTGGGGTTTTGGGTTTTTTTTTGTTTGGTTTGGTTTTGGTGGGAGGGGGGTTGTTGGTTTTTTTGTTGGTTTTTTTTGTTATTTACTCCTGAGCATTTTTTTTCATAACAGTTTTTTTTCCCTGTTGTTGTACATCCGTCTAATCCTACTTTTCCTGGAATGGTCATAGGCCTTCTGTGGTCCCCCCAAGCCCTGCACAAAGAGACCATTTCTTCCCCACCCAGTGAACCATGTGCCTATGCAGAGGATCCAAGAGCATCCTGGGGCAGACCCCAGCTCGCTCATGAATTTGCCTCATGACAGACTCCTGGTGTTGCAAGCTCATGCCTCGCTCATGGTTTCACTCCCATCGCAAGGCCCCTGTGAGTCGTCTGTGGGCTGGGTGTTTTTCTGTTTCTAAAACAGGATTAACAACTGTCGTCTCCCTGCATCTGTGGGTTTGCAGATGTCAACTGTTTGGTGTTTACACTGAGTTTGTGCAATGGGAATTTTTCTATCTGTATTAGTAACACGATGTATTTTTACTCACTATAAGATCAGAGTCAGTCATTACACCACTTACGCTGATCTCCCCAACTACCTTGTCTTACTCCTGGATCCGAATAACCTGGGGTTTCACTAATGCACAAAAGTGTCTGGTCTGGAAGCATAAGGGAGTTCATAGTTTGGTCTTATTTAATCACTGATGGTTAATCCACCGGCTAATCAGCATTGCTCAGAAAATGCATGTCATATTTCGTATGCAGGTTTGTCTGGCTTTTAATTTCCAGTCATTGATTCTTGTTCTGCCTTTTTTGGCTGGAATAAAAACACTTCAGCACACCGTATTTTCTTACTATGAGAGTACTTGTGCATAGCAGTCAAATTTCTTGAGCTTTTTTAAGAAGAAAACAGGTTGAGCTTGATTCTGTCACTGTGGGGTGCGTTCTCCTGCAATTGTGTCTTTTCTATTCTTGTTTTCTGCTCTCTCTCTCATTTCACAGAATAATTTTGGCCTCAGGAGCTCCGACAGTACAACCCGCTGGTTGGGCCTCAATCCATTGAATTTTGGAAATGTCTGAAGACACAGATTCCAACACCTTGATCAGTTTTTAAACCACCTTCTGTGTTCCCTGTTCCAGCCCATATCTCTGCACTCTGGTTGCAAGGATGCTATGGGAGATGGGGAGGATCACATTTACAGCTCTTATTTCATCTGGATCTTTTTTAAATGGGGCACCAGGCTAGTCACAGTATCTTAGGGTCAGCATCCCATCCTCTGCTGCATACAGCACTGCCTCAAAACCACATTTGCTGCACTCCCAGCTCTGATGCCCAGGACTACAATTCACTATTGTGGCCTAGCATTGAGCTCACATCCAGTTGCTCACCCCCAGGACCACAAAACAACCCCAATCAGGGCCAGAGCCCTACTTTAGCCCCTGAGACACAGAGATATATCCCACTTTCTTTGCCAACACATCCAGCTTGGAATTCAGCTCAATCAAAACCCAGGAGCAGATACTCCATCCTTTCCATGATGTGCTGGGCTGCAGCCAAGGCTGGTGCCAACTCTGAGCTCACCTGTGCCTGCACTGAGTACCTGAAGACCAGTGCTGACACCATTTCAGCAACATCTCCCTGCTGAGAACAACTTCTGGAGACCAGTCAGGGTGTAGGTAATGGGTAGGAAATCAATATTAATTAAGAAAAATACTTAACCAGAATATTGTTAAGCACCTTGCAGATGCCCAAGGGTATCTGACACTTCACTGGTCCCTGTTTCTCTGAAGTTACTGCTTTTGGTCCTGTGAGAAGTTTGAGTCCTTGCTTGAGACACAGTCAAACCTCTCTGTTCCCCATTTTCAAGCAAGATTTCCTCAGAAGATACTAGGAAGAAGCTATGGACTAATAATATCTTTACCATATATGGTGCATTTCATCCTCAGTTTGTAAGCATTGCCCTGCATGCTGCATGCAGCTAGCTGCTTGCCAGTGAGCACATGTTATCCAGCCCAGTATGGATGGATGCTGCAGAGACCCAAGGCTCGAGTACAAAACCAGGTACATTTTGGCCAAGCTCCTGCTTTTCCTTCTGTGCAATTTCTATGCTGGACGAGTTTGGCCTGTGCAGTGCAGATGACTGCTAGTGCTTATGTGTGCTTTTATAGTGTAGCATTTCAAAGGGTTGGTTACAAGGAGGTACATGCACATTTCCTGTATGTCTGGCCAAAAAGCTGATACTTGAGAGCACTGGAGAACCCTCCAGTTTTGCAGAACATGCCATTTTGATGTTCACAAAAGACAAAACTGTGCCCAAACCTGGGTGCCAGCATTATTTTCCTGCTCCTGGCTTCACTTGGTTTTATTTTCACCCTGCTGCTCCATGAGAGTCCTGCTGGCTTGTTCCTGTGCTGTGCAGGTCCCAGCTCTGTGAGGGATGGTGTTGAGATGTACCTTATCTGGGAAGGGGGCTCAGGTTAAGCCTTGCTCTCTGCCAGCAGCTCAAAGGTGGCCAAGGCTTGAGTGACTGCTGCAGTGCTGGTATGACAAGAGGCCAGGCTGGGGGAGTGCAGGTGTCCAGCACCAGAGGGCAGGTGTCCCCAGTGGCCAGCAGCACCATCAAGGGCACCTTTTGTGCAGGTCAGCCTCCTCAAACCTATCCAAACATGTCAGAGTCCCCAGTGGTCAGGCAGGAGGACAGACCCAGTGCTTCCAGGTCTCCTCTCATGACATCCGCCGAGTCCCCTTCCCGCACTAATCTTGTCCTTCTATCCAAAACAATTATGGAGGGCTTGTTGTTTTTGGCACAGTCCTTTATTTACAAATCCCATCCTGCTTATAGCTCATGGTTTCATTATCCTCTAGATGTTTACAGAGCTCCTTTTCTTAATATTTGTGCCATTATTTTACTAGGGATCCGGGTGAGACTTTCCAGACATTAATTGTCTGGCTTATCCTCTACCCGGACAGCTCTTTCTGCAGAAGTGCACATCTCCCCACTGTCCTTGCCTGCCTGGGGCACCCAGTGGGACAGGGATGAGCAGAACTCTGGGCAGTAGCAGAGGGTTGCCCTGCTCTGAGGATGCAGGGAGAGATGTGCAGAGGGAACAGCTGCCCTGCTGCACCCCACTGCCCTCAGGCCCTTGTTGCTGCACCTGGATCTCTGATGTCTTCTTGAAGCTTTGTGCTCCTAATGAGCACCTCCAAGCCCCTCTCCCTCCTGCAGCCCTGCAGTCCCGTTTCCCAGGCTCAGGACAAGAGTGCACATCTCTTAGTGGGCTTTCAGCTGGCTGGGGACTGTGTCCTGGGAAGGTAGACAGTGGCAAACTCGTCGCTGGGATTTTGGGGTCATTAGCATGGTGCAGACGTGGGTCGGCGGCTTATGCTGTGCATAGCTCTGATGCTGGTCCCTGCCCCTGGGCTGTCTGTCACAGGGCTGTCTGTTTAACCTTCTTTGCCACAATATCTCACAGTCTTTAATCTGTTTATCCTCATAACCCTGCTATGAGGTGAAGGATAGTTATCCTCATTTCATAGGTAGGGAACCAAAGGGATTCTTTTCAAATGTAGATGAGTGTTTAATGATGCAGAGATAAAGATTTTAAAAACATGCCTGAGACAACAGGCGTATGGTGTGTAACTGAGATGGGTGTTTCTGCAAATCTCATTAAGTGCCTCTGCCCTTTTCAGCTGGTTCTCTCTCGGGGCAGAGCTGACAGGGGGACCCACGAAAGTGCCAGGTGGGGTCCAGCCCCCTGGTCCATAAATCGGGCACGGGCTGAGCAGGAAGAGACATGAGCTGACCCCGCACCTGCCTTTCAGTACCGCGGGTGCACTGTGGGTTTGCGGTGCTCCAACACAAATCGCGTGCGTGAGTGAGTAAGACCCTTGGCTGTGTTTAGGGATAAAACTTTAAAGCCTGTTTGTACTGCAAGTGTGCTTATAAAAGTGTAAGGTACGAAATACAAGGGGGTGCCTATGCATCATCCCTCTGGCCGTGCAGCATCATCCCTCTGGCCATGCAGCACGGGCAGTGCCAATCCGCTGAACGAGGAGCAAGCAACGACAGAAATCTCTTTGGTCTCACTGCCCGAACAATTGGTATGGGCAGTCGATCTGGTTGAAAACCCTGAGCAGTGATCCCGGCAAGAGGTATTCCCCGCTGCCGCGTGGGCCCTTCCCGGCGGCTGTCCAGTGGGGCTGGGTGCGCGTCTCCCCGCTGCTCCTGGGCAATTGTTGCTGTGCTTGTGGGAATGCGGCGGCTCGTGCTGTGAGGAGGTCAGTGCCTTTGTGTTGCTGCGGGGAGTTTATCTCTGCGGATCTTGCCTGCTTTCCTGGGTCAGGCTTTACCTCCGCTGTTATCAGCAAATGCAGGAACAGCCCGGTCCAGAGCCGGGCTGCGTAGGAACCTCTCGACCCCCTTGCAGGGGGAGGCAGCACTTTCACAGCTCTCCCACGCTAATGGGCACTGGCCAGGCCGGCGATGGGATGAGATGTGCCATGCCCAGTGGTCGCTGTTCCTCCTTCACCACTTTGGTAGCGCCATTCCCGTGCTCCGCAGCGGTGGGGTGTACGGGCAGTGGTGAAGGAGGAGGCAGCAGCGCCGTCCCTGGTCTCGTCTACCATTGGGACCTTCACTGCCAACACAAGGGACAAATCCTCACTGGCAGGACTGATTCCCCCTTCTCTGCTGGGCTGCCCTGTCCCAGTGCACCCTCCCTTTCTCAGCAGCTCCATCCGGACCCCTCCAGCTGTCTCCACAAACCCAAACCATTAGCATTTCCTGTTCAAACATTTCCAATAAATAAATGGAGACATCATGCCACAAGCCCGCAAGTGACCCAGAGGCAGGTCCAAGGCCGGGATGGACACGACCACCCAGCGCCCGACCCCCTGGCTGGGCGCCAGCCCTGCCTTTGTTTGAATTCCCGGGTGAGTAAGCACTTGGCTGACGCCAGCTGAAACGCTGTAAGAAATTATTTTTGATATTAAATAAATTGTTTTCAGTAAATCTGCTCCTGCACCAAGGTCCAGAAGATACCCGCAGCACTGGGCTCCCTGCAAAGGAGCTGGATTCCTTTTTCCTGGCCTTGTCCTGCCTGTAACTGGGGCACACACCCTGCCCGGAGGGGTCCATCTGGGACCAGCTGTGCTGCAGTTGCCTCAGCCCTGCAGGCATGGCCAGGCTCCTGCAGCTGCCCAGAAGCCTGGTTACACCATGGCAGAGCAGCTCTCTGCAACAGATCAGCTTGTCTCTGTCCCAATGCACAAGCAAGGCTTGCTGGTGAGGGGTCAGAGGCTTGGCCAGGTGTTTGCCACCTCTGGGAGTGGAAGCTCTCTCCCCATGTCATATGTCCCAAAACCCATTTCCTTGTCCATGCCTTGACATAGCAGTGCCTATCCTTTTCTCCACTGATCCTCCACACTCTTAGGAAACCACCTTTAATGCACCAGGGTACCAGGCATAATTTCCTGAGCAGGTGATGGTCCATGGGCCAGTCTCCTGACATCTGCCAGCAGGTACTGATGCAGAAGGAAAAATTAGGGGAAAGCAACCACAGTGGCTCATATGGTGGTGAGCACCAGGACCAGCCCATCCCTTGCCCCTCCCAGGGCCAGCATTCCTCTGGGATTCCTGTTCTCCTCCTGAGTGCCTGGCACACGAGTGGACACAGAGGAGGTGAGCATGGCCATGAGTGGTCCATAAGCTAGGCCAGGATTCCAGGGACACCAGGACTAATGCATGAAAAGGTTTTAAATACAGAAATGGCAAACCTCTGGCTGTGCCCAAGCAGCAGCGATGGCAGGAGAGGCTTGAGCCTGATTGGCTTGGTGGATATGCTCCTTCTCAGAGTGCACAGGCTTTGTCCTCACTGCTCTGGCTTTGAGCTGGAAGCAAAGAAGGTGGACTTGGAGCTAATCAAGTTCTACCATGGTGGCAATTAGGAAAAATACCAGGAAAGTAGCTTTCATTATTTTTTTTTTAATTATGTATGTTTTGCTGAAGACAAAACTTCCTGTAGGAACATGGTGTTTAATGGCAAAATTTTGCTGTTGAAATTTTCTGAAGCATTTAAAAAGATTGAAATCTTTTTTGAAAGAGAGGTAGATATTATGCTTCAGAAGCATTCATTCAGTGGGGAGTTATGTTCTTGCATTATAAGACTTCAGAAACTGAAATGCAGTGAAGCCACATTTTAAACAAGTTGTTTTATGGAGAAATAATAAAGTCTTTTCTGATTCTGAATTATGTAATTTATTTAGAGCTTTTGCCTTGCTCAGGGGAATATCCTGGTTCTCCCACCTACAGCAGGTGAGAGAGTAGGCAGGATGATGTGTCAGGGGGCAGGTGGCTGCCACAGGCACAGTGCTCGAGCAAATGGCCACTGAGCACCCAGTTGTTAATCTGCAGGTCAGCAGAGTAGGAACTGAATTTATTTTTTTTTGTGCCAGTGGGTGAAAGCCCTGGCACTCCCTATCTGTGTGTGCAGTGGGGCTGGTGGCATGGGAGGACAGGAGGTGGGTGCTACAGGGCAGCATGGCCGAAGGCTCAGACTTGGGTCACCTGTAGGGCTGTGCGTGGGCGCTGCTCATCATGGGCCACGATGTCAGTGCCCTGGAGCAGCGGGAAGGCAGTGGCAGGGCCCCCTTTCTGACCCCTGATGGTGCCCCTCAGTAGGACCTGCAGCCACAGCTTCCACCAGAGCTCTATGCCATCAGCACTTGCAGGCGCTGACAGATGGACCTGGCAAGGAGCTAGCAGGGGCCGGAAACTCCTGATCCCTCTTTATCTGCCCCTCACCCTGCTTTCTCCCTG
This sequence comes from Sclerurus mexicanus, assembly GCA_013396755.1. NCBI lineage: Eukaryota > Metazoa > Chordata > Aves > Passeriformes > Furnariidae > Sclerurus > Sclerurus mexicanus. Next base: position 285,468 of record VWZF01002520.1, read on the forward strand.
TCATGCCTGGTATCTCATGCTCCTATTCCTGTGCCTTGCTGGCTTCTGGGGGCTGCCCAGCACCCTATGGCCAGGCACAGGCCCCAGGCTCTGCCATCCCAACTGTAGTGTGAGGTTCTGCACCACCCTCCCCAGGACCTGCTGGACTTGGTGCCAGCACCAGCTCTGAGCAAAGGCATGCACTGCAGGTGCCCCCATCCCATGTCTGCACACTGAGCATCAGCCACAGCAGCAGGCAGGTGCCTGGGACAGGGCTCTGTATCTGTGGTGCATTGCGGGTTGGAAGGATCAGGCCCAGCTCAGCATCATCATATCATCTGAGAAGGTCAAGAAGTCTTGCTGCTGTCTTCTTCAAATGTACCACCTGCTCCTGGGCCAGGGTCCAGTGGGGTACCAGCTCAAAACCAATCACAAGCATTTCACTTGGCTCTCATGACATTCCAGATCCCCATTACTCCATTGCAAACCCACTGCCCCACTTGGGCAGAGTGGCAACAGAGGGGTCAGGATCCACAGTTAATGTAGATGCCCCTAAATGCACTGCCAGAGATCAACTAATCTGATAATTACAGCAACAAAAGCCATTTAGACAAACCATGACCTGACCTCGGCAGCTTGGAATGAAAACATTTTACCCTCCTCTGTCTGGATTCTGCAATAAGAAAACATCTGTATTTGGAGGACACTGTGAACGCAGCCCCCGCACAGCACCCACTGGGAACAGCCACAGCTCTGCTATGTGCCCACATGCTGCCTGCCCCCAGCCTCAGCCCGATATAGGCAGCGCTCCCTAAACCCTTGCTGTGATACCAGAGTTGAGGGTGTCCCAGTGCTGGGCACAGCATTCTGGAGAGAAAAAGAAGATGAAGCAGAGGCTAGAGGGCTATGAGAGTGGATCTTGCAAGGGCGAGTGAAGGGGACGGGTTCAGTGGAGCTCATCTGCACCCTTACAGAAAGGACTTTTTTAGAAGCCCATGCAAGTCTTGATGGTGTGAGGAGGGCATCACCTGGTCCCCAGTGGTCCCTGTATCCCTGCAACAGTCTGAGCTCTGCAGGAGCCAGGCTGACTGCTGAGCCCTCCTGCCTCTGGCTCCCAGGAGGAGCTGAGTGCGGGGGGCCCTGTCTGCGTGAGGCGCGGCCATGCATGCCTGGGGGCTCCTTTGCTCTGGGTAAGGTGTGCAAGCTTTCCCGTTGAGTGGCGGGTCATTGCTGGCTGTCAGTCCAAGGCAGAAGATGAAGGGAGGGATGCCTCAGGGCTGGCTCCCATGTTCCTCCTGCTTTTACATACATGTTGGTGGCACCCTTTGTGTAGGCTGAGGAGATGAAAGCTCAGGGCTAGAGGGATCTTGCTAACACACAGCCACCCAGCTCGGGGGCCTGACGGCCTGCTGCTTCGTCTCATTGTCTCATTCTTGCTTCTGTTCCCAGCAGGGTCCCACTTCATGCTGCCAAGGGCATGGGACACTGGTTGAGCTGGGGGCAGCTGACTGCACCAGCAGGTAACTCCTGCTGGTTCAGCAACCCCAGCCTCACAGGCATGGGCAGCAGCACAGATGATCTCCACTGGACTGGCAGCACTGAGCTCACACTGCCCAGGAGGCCCTGAAGAAGGGGAGCAAGACGGTGCTGATTTGGGGAAACTGCATTTTTTCCTGCAACAGGCACTGTTCAGCCTGCTCTGGCGGTCCCAGGCAGCAACTTCGTGCAGGCAGCTTGGCAGGCAGCACCCCCTGTGCCCTTGTGACTTCCCTCTTCTGCACTGGGAAAGGACTTGGCCATGTCCCTAAGTATCCCTGTGCTCTTTGGAGAGTGGTAGGATTAGAAACCAGTAAGTGCAATTAGAGCCTGACAGTCTGGGGACTCCCTAGTACTTCTGTCTGCTCCATAAATAGGATTCTCTAAGCAACCTCTGTCAGTTTTTCCCATTGCAGCATTCTGCTTGTGCAGTGCTTTACTCCTTGTGAGCAGAAAACATGACTCACACTGTGGTGGGCTACCCCCAGTTCCCTCTGATGCCCTTGTTCTCATCAGCTGCTTTCCCGCCCAGCACTGCAGCTTCTCTCATTTAGCAGCATCCATTGATCTCAAGAAACCCAAGTGCTCTTCATCCAGTTGGGGTTAGAGTTAAGCTTAGGGTTAGAGTTAAGGGTAGGGTTAGATTTAAGGTCAGAGTTAGAGTTAAGGTTGAATGACATGACAGCACCTCAACAACATCAGGTTTGTGCAGGGATTCACAGATATGGCAGAGAGCAGACCTGAATCCCTTTGTGAGTTTTCATGCAGCTTTCTCTCAAGGCCTGGATGAAGTTTTATCCAAGTTGGGTTAAAAACCCCACCAGGGCCAAGGCTTTGGTCTTGCACTGCTGTCTTGCTCCTCTGCCTTTCCCATTACACTGTTTTCTCCAAAGGCAGAAGAGCTGGCATGCTACTGTGCCGACAGGCAGCTCTGCTCTCATGCTAAGCAGAAAGTGCACTGGGCAGTTCTTCCAGGTGCTGCCCGGAGCCGGGGGAGGCGAGGACTGTGCCCCGGGGGCTTCCTCCCGGGCAGCCGGGCTGTGGAGCCACCTTGGGCATGGGAGGGGGGCCAGGAGACAAACTGGTTTTCAGAAGGATCTTGGCTGGGTTAACAAAGGGAGCGTATGACATGGGTTGTCTGCAAAAGCGTTTGGGGATAGCATGGTCTTTCCCGTCCTGTATCCCCATGTTTTATGTCACGAAGGTGGGTGTGGGTGTGGTGTGTGTCACGCTGCCGGGGCTGTTGTTCGCGACGTCCTTCCCGTTTCCCTCAAAGCCTTTCCCAGATGCAGCAGGGTTGCGGGCGGACTCCCACAAACTTCAAAAGCCGTTCGAGACAGGCGGCGGGTTCCGAGCGGAGCCGGCCACGCACCGCGCGGCACCGACCCCGCTGCCCGGGGAGGCGCGGGGGCAGCCGCGGGTGGGATGCTCGAGCACCCTCGGGCCGCCTGCCCGGGTCGGAGCCACGGGAGCNGCTGTGGCTGCGGGAAGGGTGTGGAGTTTGGCAGCGAGGCGCTGAGAGGAAGACCCCGCGGATCAGTGTGATGCCCTGCACTCGGAGAGAGGGGTCCCGAGATAACGAGTGACCTTGGGGTTTCCCCGGGGCTGGGAGAGTCTCAGGGGACCCACCCCACGACATCTGACCTGCAGGTGGCTGGGAATCGGGAAAGTGCCTTAAAAACGCGGGGCAGATGCACGGGAGGGTTCCCGTGACCCGCCCCGACGTGGAAACACCCGCCATCCTCACAGCGGTCCCCGTCCGGCGCCCGGGTCACGGTCCCACTGCCTCCGCCGCACCCGGGCACTGCAGCCGGACCCGTCCCACATGGGCACGGCGTCCCGTCACCGTCCCGCACCCCCCGAGACCTGCACCCCGGCATCGCCCTGAGCCCCGCGCACGGCCCCCGGCCCTGCTGTGCACCCCAGCCCGGCGCTCCGGGGCTGATCTGCACCCCAGGGTGCCCTGTGCGGACCGTGCCGTGCCCCCCGGGCACCGCATCCTGGGGCACCGCACCCTCGGGTATCGTATCCCCGGGCACCGCACGCCCGGGCACCGCACCCTCGGGCACTGCCGCCGCGCGGCGCTGCCTCGGGCACGGCGTCCCCCGCAACACCCCGCATTGCACCCGGGCACAGCACTCCGGGGGCCCCGCACCCCCAGCACTGCAGCGGCGGGAGCACCGCCGGCACCGGGCGCTGTACCGGGAGGGGACGGAAGGGCACGGAAGGGTCGGGCCCGGCCATGGGCGGTGCCTGCGGCCCCGCGCGCTGCGTCACCGGCCGCGCCGCCC
>VWZF01002520.1:289327-313878 GCA_013396755.1 Sclerurus mexicanus
CAAAGGTCACCGGGCCGCGGCGGCGGGCGGGGGGTCACCGGGGCTCTGGCGGGCGCCAAGGTCGCGGAGCAGCCCGGCCCGCCGTGCCCCGAGCAGGGCCCGCCGGGGCCGGGCGGCGCAGCGTCCCCCGGCGGTGCAAGGACGGCCTTCCCTCTCCCGCAGCCTACCGCACGGACGAGGGGCAGCCATGGGTCCTGCCGGTGGTGAAGAAGGTGGAGCAGTTGATCGCCAACGACAACAGCCTGAACCACGAGTACCTGCCCATCCTCGGCCTGCCCGAGTTCCGAGCCAACGCCTCCCGGATCGCCCTGGGTGACGACAGCCCTGCCATCAAGGAGAACCGAGTATGTGGCGGAGGGGCAGCGCCGGGGTGTTGCTGCAGCTGACTGAGCTGAATAGCACGAGTGTGCAGATAACTGCGTTTTGACAGGATTTGGGGGTTTCTCAGAAATGGTCTTTCCTAATTGTAGCTCACTTGATGAACCTGCATACTTGAAGCTGGTTGTGCAAGTAGTTGCTGTTTTTGGGGAAAACTGAATGTGGTTTGTGATTGGAATTTGCATTTTCCTTCATCTTTTAACAGTTTCCCCAGGGGAAAACAAAGTCAGATAATATACCACCTTTCCTGAAATAAACTACTAGCTGGGAATGTGTTCTGTGCCAAAACGTAATGGGAATAACTGGAGTCTATTTATAACTGTAGAAGTTTCGGGATGGACCTGAGCGCTGAAGAAGGTTGCAGACCCCTGGAAGGGGATGCTGTCCTGGCTGGGGTGACCCCAGGGAACATATCTGGCATCCTTTCTCAGTCTTGCAAGAACCTCTGCTCTCTGTGCACTGATAGCAATGTTGACCTGGCTGGACTTTGCTGGCAACTCTCTCTGTTGCAGATGGGAAGTGTTCAGTCCTTGGGCGGGACAGGCGCCCTGCGGATTGGCGCAGAGTTCCTGAGGCGATGGTACAATGGGAACAACAACACAGCGACCCCAGTCTATGTCTCTGCTCCATCCTGGGGTGAGTGTTATTGTCAAGGAGCCCTGTGGATTAGCAGGTGAGGGAGGTGCGGCTCTGCTTCTTGCAGGGGCCTGGACAGTGACAAAGGGGCCTTCCCTTGTGGGTAAAGAGACATGCCGGGACTGGAGAAGGTAGCTTTCTGAAGGTGGGGCCTGCCTTTCTGAAAAGTTATTTTTTTTCTCAGAGAACCACAACTCTGTGTTTATGGATGCTGGATTTAAAGATATTAGAACCTACCACTACTGGGATGCTGCCAAGAGGGGTCTGGATCTCCAGGGGCTGTTGAATGACATGGAGGTGAGTAAATCTAGTACGAAGTGGGCTGAGCTTGGTGTACAGTATCCACAGCTGTCTGGACTCTTGTGTGCTGGGCCTGGAAGTGGATGTCTGCAAAAGAGACTGTTGGTGCCCAAAGCAGCTCCAGGCCTCTGCTGTGGGTGCCCTGTCTCATCCACGTTCGTATGTGACCAAGACACGTTCTCTCCTCAGAATGCTCCAGAATCCTCCATTTTCATCCTCCATGCCTGTGCACACAACCCAACAGGCACAGACCCTTCTCCCGAGCAGTGGAAGCAGATTGCTGCTGTGATGAAGGTATGGGCTGCTGCTGGGGCCAAAGCAGTGCTGAGGGGGGAAATAGCTTTTGAGCCAGCCAGAGCACTTGCATCTGAAATGGGCTCTGGGGAGATGTGTCTTAAGCTGGAAGAGTCCTACAGGGCAGGTGTTGAGAGGCTGACAGGATGCTGAGCATAGATGCATCCCAGTCCTGCACATGCCTCCAAGTTCTTGCTTTCAAATTCTGTTGCATGGGCTGTAGTGAAGTTTCATCTGCTGGAAAGATTATCCCTGGGCAGGTGCTGAATAGTAGCATATAAAGTGGCACATCCGCTGTGCCTGTGTCCTCAAATGCAGTTTTCTTCTGCATTGACCTTTTTTGACCATTGTAGTCTTCCTATTCCTTTACGCCTATAGAAAGAATTTCAGCCTGGTGTTGCTGGACCACGTTTTCTTTGTATTCACACAGAAACTCCATGGTCATTTTTCCCTCCTGTGGGTACTGCAGGGGGTAAAGTGAAGGTTGTGGGGAGGGGATTTCCCTCTAACACTGTTCCTCCTTGCAGCGCCGGAGCCTGTTTCCGTTCTTCGACTCGGCGTATCAAGGGTTTGCTTCTGGCAGCCTGGACAAGGATGCCTGGGCTGTGCGATACTTTGTCTCCGAGGGCTTTGAGCTCTTCTGTGCACAGTCGTTTTCCAAGAACTTTGGGCTTTACAGTGAGTGTCTGGCAATAAGCTGGTCCAGTAGCATCATACCCAGACAGATGGGGCTGGCATGCTGAAGGGTGGGGAATGTTCTGCTTTGCCACAATGTGTGGAACCACTGGTTCACATCTCTTGGCTTGTCCACAGATGAACGTGTGGGGAACCTGACTGTGGTGGGGAAGGATGCAGACAACGTGCAGCGTGTGCTTTCCCAGATGGAGAAGATTGTGCGCACCACTTGGTCCAACCCTCCCTCCCAGGGAGCACGCATTGTGGCAACTACACTTTCTTCCCCACAGCTCTTTGAAGAGTGGTATGTGTTGCCAGGGCCAGCAGGAGAGGGAAAGGGAAGGAAGCTGTCTCCCTGAGTGCCAGGGTTGGTCAGGTGGCTTCAAACCAGGTGGGTGCCTATCCTCACACTCTGATTCCTGCCTTCTGCAGGAAGGGTAATGTGAAGACCATGGCAGATCGGGTCTTGCTGATGCGGTCAGAGCTCCGGTCTCGACTGGAGGCCCTTGGGACCCCTGGAACCTGGAACCACATCACAGAGCAGATCGGCATGTTTAGCTTCACAGGGCTGAACCGTAAGTATCAAGTGGCCTGGTGAAGGGAGTATTGGGTGAGGATAGTTTTGCTGTGGGTGAGCTGGGCCAAAGCAGTCTAAGCAGGAATCTCTTGGGGGCCTCACTGGAGTTTTGGCATCACTGGCTAGGTTTGACATCATGTGGCTAGAGAGGGATGAAGCATTAGACAGTATTTTAGTGGCCAGTGCTTGAAGTTTTCTGCTTATTGTGAAAAATTTAAGCATCCCTAGCTGGTTCTTTGGGCTTTTCTGAGCTGTGGGTCACTGCTCTGACTTGATGTCCACTTGTCTCCCCAGCTAAGCAGGTGGAGTACATGGTCAAGGAAAAACACATCTACCTGATGGCTAGTGGGCGCATCAACATGTGTGGCCTGACTACCAAGAACCTGGACTATGTGGCCAAGTCTATTCATGAAGCTGTCACAAAAATCCAATGAAGCACATGAACAACCAAACTTACATGAAGTCACCAAAGCTATAGTGTGTAGCCCATGTCTTTCTCTGCTCATGGTTTGCCTTGTCTCACACCTCTTGGGGTTTAATAAAGATGAGAGCGATAGGTAGCTCAATCAGGGATAATCATCATTTTCTGACTTTTTTAAGTACCCCTTGCAGTATGGTAAACCAGTGCCCCTGGAAGGGTGGGGGCATCATGAGCCACTTCAGCTCTTGTTTCACTGATAGCAGTCTGGTCTTCACTTAGAGCTGCATCTTAGCACATCCGAATCAACTCCATGTGACTGATCAGTTTGATCTAAATGAAGTCTGGTGCCAGTGCAATTCGCTGTGGGATGACAGCCCAGTGGCTGGGATCTCATATGGCTTATGAACTAATGTCATTCAGTAGTATTTTGGGGAGGAGCAAAGCAGTTGCTAGCTTCCTCCCTTCACCCCCAACCCCTTACCGATTTCTGAGCCTTATACGAGCAAACATTTGTAATTGTGATATCGCTTCTTTGTGTTGCTGACAGAAAATTAAATGTCCGTCTCTGAATATTACTCCTGCCTGGTGTGATGCTGTGTCTTCAGGCTGTATGAACCTCTTCCAAGGCTGAGGTTAAAGACTCAACATCCTTTTTTGTCCACCAATTCTTAGTTTAAGGCTGTCCCTTTCTCTGTCAGGGTGTTTCATCTCTGATGATCACAGCTGCTATTGGTGTGGAAGTCTTATTGGAAGAGTGTTGAGAGCTCCCTGTGATTGTACATGAAGCTGACCAGTTCCTCCCATGTCCCATTTTGTGTTCCTCTTTCTGCCCCCCTGCCCTGTGCACCATCCTGTCTGTATGTGCCTGCTTTCTGGATAGTCATGTGTTTTCTAGCCATGCAGCCATCTCCCCCTGGCCCAGAGCTTCTGGCCTGCCCTTAAGGTATCAAAAAGTGGATCTTTCCTTTTTGTCCTTTCCGGCAGGCCCCTGGAGAACCACCACCCACTGCCCCTGGCTTCAGTGGTGCTGCCAGCAACAGCCTATGTTTCTGGCACTGAAATAGAGCTGGGACCATCTGCTCCTGCTCTCTGCAGTCACTGCAGATCTATTTGTGAGGTGATATTACCACCTTGACAGAGCAGCCTTCTGACAAGATCTTGATGGAGAAAGGAGAACAGCTACTTTCCTTGGGTCAGCTATCAATAGTCACTGTTGCCTTGATGGATTTGCTTGTGCTGCAGCTTAGGCAGAAAAGGCAAAAATGTTGCCTTGTTCCCTGCTGTGTTTTCACAGAGACATTACCTGGAATCTCCTGCTTTTCTTTTCTGGATTATGTCATTTACATCGTAGAAAGAGTCAGGGGCAGCCTTTTCTCTCTGCAGGTGGTTAGCTTTTCCTCCTGTTGGTGTCCATCCACAAAAGGGAAGTGATTAAAGGATGACTTTTAGGAGTGATCTCAGGAGAAGGAGTTCAGGAACCAACTCTGTTTTTGTTATTTCTGATATCTGCTTACACTTCTGTCCTTACAGATCTCCAGATGTAGAGCCTGGCCCACCTCACATATAATTTGTGTCAGTGCTTTGCTAGTCTTACCAGCCTTGTTTTTCCTAGCAAGTGACCTAAATTTCTCCTTTTCTGTGGTGTAAGCTCATTACCCATTATGCCATTTGCCATGGCAACAGAGAACAGATTATTCCTTTCCTCTTTATAACAGCTTTTTAGGTATTTGAAAACTTCCTCTTTTTCCTTCACATCCTTCACCAGTTAAGGTTAAGTGACTCTGTTTCCTTCAGCCTTTGGGGTAGGTTATTTTCCAGCCCTTGCTTTCCTCTGTTGAGTTGCTGTGTGTTTCCTTAGAAGAGGCAGTGCCCAGGCAGAGTTGCAGTTATTCTAGCTAAAGGTTTATCAGCATGGGTGGACTATGAGATTTCTGTTGTTATCTGTCAGGCTGTACTCCAGCATGTGTATTCCCACTATTGTGTTTGCAATGGCTTGATATTAACTCCTGCTCTTCCCCAGTCTGCACAGCAGTCTGCACGGCTGTGGTGTAATTCTCTGCACACCAAGTGGTTTCCTGGCAGCAAGAGTAACAGAGAGCCCAGGTTCACAGAGAGAAATTGGGAAGCACTCGCTGACCTCTTCCTCTACTTGCTCCCTTCAGTGATGTCGAGTCTGGTTACTCCAGCCACCTTTGGCCTGGGTAGGAAGGAGGGCAGCCTGGCCTGGTGAGAGGGGTTAGCACATCTTTCCCTACACCCATTGACACAGAGAGGGCATTGCTCAGGGAAAAATCACTTTTAATGTTAATATCCCTGTTGCATTCAGCCTCTACAAAAACTACTGACTGGTCTGTACCAATCCGAAGGCTTGGTGCGAGCCTCCCTCACACAGGCAGGTGTGTGTGGAGAGGAGGATATCCAATGTAGCATGGAGCAGCCCCTCCCCAGGGAGGGGGCTGCACTCGGGGTTGAGTGGGGCTCCCTGCCCTGTGCCTAGCAGGGGCTCGGGAGCGTGGGGCTGAGTTGATGGTCAGTGTGAGCAAGGCGCTGCAAGCGTGCATGTCACCAGGCACAGCACAAACCTTTGCTGGGGCCCTGAGCTGCAGGTGGCACCCCACGAATAGCACATTCTCCTCATGGTGGAGAACACATCTGTGCAGCACCCAGCACTGAGGGGGTCCGGGCCTTGCTGGTATGGGGATGGTAAATGATGCTAAGGGCAGTTCTGGGTTGGGCCGCCCCTCCCTGCTCTGCCTGCAGGGACTCCGTGACAGACACTTCTCTACCTTTCCTTTTTCCACCTCGTCCTTGAGATTAGATGCTACCAGGGAGCAGCTGGACAAGCACCCTTGGACTCCAGCTAGCTGGTCCTGGCTGCCTGGGTGGTTCAGCCCTGCTGGGGGCACATCCTTACTCGCCTGGGCATGGGGCTCTGCACAAGTCCTGCAGGGAGGGGCGGCACGAGTGGGCGGGCAGGCAGCGAGCGAGTGCAGACCTCCTGCTGCTGGACATGAGCCTCATGGCAGGAGACCCCCATGCTGCAGACCTGGAAGACACAAGCATAGCCTGGTGCAGGTGGCCAGAGTTTGCTGGCCGTGACGTGCTGCTGCTCAAGCTTGCAACACCTTTCCTAGCCAGGCTCAGGGATATTGATGCAGACAAATATTTCCAGTGAAAACACGAGTCAAGGTCTCCCTCAGTCTCTGACATCCAGTCTGCTGCTATATCCCTTGACCCTGCTTCTGCCCCCAGCGACATGCATGTCTGCATGGGCTCCAAACCACATAATTTGGCTTTACTGCTTGCAACTTGATTCTATGCTATTTAAATTAAGCAACCTCCCATTTGCTGGGAGTGAATGTTGCACCAAGAAGCAGGTTCCTACCTCCAGTCTGCGTGGGCCTCCAGCACTGTGCTCCAGACACGCTGCTGCTCAGGTGATTAATGGGGCGAGATTGGAACTTTCCTCTGGTGTCTTCTCACCCTCCGATGATGTCCGCTGCTTGCGCCCACCTGCAGCAGCAAGGGTGCCTAGGGCTGGGGTGCTGGGAGCCAAGGGTGCTCAGGACAGGGGGTGCCTAGGGTTGGGCTGGCACCAGGTTGCTGGCTCTGCCTGAGCTAGCCCTGGGTGCAGTTTTGCCTTGCTGCTGGGGCACTGACAGGAAACTGGGCTGTCCCCCTGTTCCATGCCAGCCCCAGGAAGGTTGTCCCTAGGACAGGGCAGAGGAGCAGCTGACACAGGCAGCAGGGTTCTGGAGCAGGGCTCTCCCCTGTGTGGTCCCTGCCCTGGTCAGTCACTCACTGAGGGATCTCAGCAGCCTCCTGCCCAGTGCCTCCTCAGAGCTGCTCGGCGATGAGCTGGTCCCAGCCTCTCTGCCTGGGGACTCTGCTTCCTGGATGGTCTCACAGCACTCACTGTCTGCAAAAGCCCAGCACGGCTGCAGTCCCTCAGGGCACCACAGCGGTCACCACCTCCTTGTGTCCCCAAGCCAGACTCACTCTGTCGCTTGCTGTTCTCCTCGTTGTCAGCCAGCTCCTCCTGGATGAAGGGAATGCTCTCCATGCGAAGAAACACCGAGTCACTCGGACTGCGCAGCCCCTCGGAGCGGCTGCCTGCAGGGACATGGGGCAGGTGTGATGGCAGGGCAGAGAGGTGCTGTGCCCTGGGGCAGGATGTGGGAGGATGCCAGCCATGGCAGCAGGTCCCACTGCCAGGGACCTTGGGAGACACGAGCATGGCAAAGAGGAATTACTTGGCTGCACAGTAGCACCTGTGTGCATGTACAGGCAGAAAACAGCATCCACAGGTGTGTGCATGCAAATGCCCATGTGCAGCTGCATCTCAGAGGTGGTGTGTGCTTCATGCCAGAGGGTCTCAGCACAAACCCCCAGGGGACATGCAACATTGGCCTGTGCCAGGGAAGGAATGCTGCTGGGTGACTCACACATGACGCTGTTCCTTTCATTTACGAGGGTGGTGGGATCCTCCTTGGGTGTCTGTGGGGTTCCTCGTGTGGTCGAGGCCTTGGTTGAATCCCTGTCGAAGGCCTCCATGTCGGGGGACTGGGGTGAGCTGTCCATACGGCTGGCCACCAGTGCATTGTGGTACTGCTGCCGAGTCACCTGGGCACACAGACGTGTGCCAGCTCAGTGGGCACCAAGCCCCATTAGGACCTCCGAGAGACTTGGTCGCACCAAACCTCCGGACAGCAGGAGTAAGTGCAGGACCCCCAGCACCCACTGGGCACCCACCAGGCTCCTGGCGCACAGTGGGGCAAGGGGGTGCCTGGGCAGGGGTGGCTAGGGTGGGACAGTCCCTGCCAGCCCAGCCCGTACCTTGACAAACTGCACATCGCAGAGGATGTGCACGGAGTAGTCGGGCGTGTAGATGTTGTTGCTGCTGCTGTGGAGCTGTGTGCTGCTGCCACCATAGTCCTCCCGGTTGGGGGACTCGGAGCGGTTGAGCCCGCTGCACCGTGATGGTGACCTGTTCACTGTGGGAGGGGACAGCAGAGAGGCACTCACTCTCACTTATGGTATTGCTTGGGTTCCCAGTGCTGGTGTAGGACCAAGTTGGACCAGTCACTTCCAGTATTTCCAGGACATCAGTGCTGGCAGGGGCCCTAGGGGGACTGGTGGCAGGGTCCTCCTCAGTGCATGCTGGCAGTGGAGACTCTGTGCCATGCCAGACTCACACAAACCAAAGCGGCCAGGCAGGCATCTGATCTGGCACTGGCAGTAGAGGTTAGGGCTGCTGCCTGCCTGTCACTGACAGCTCTCCTGCTAATGCTGGCTGTCTACACTGCATTTGGCACAACTTCTCCTGATTGTAGCTGGCAGCCCATGGGTGTTTGCTTAACCTGCCTTAAGGGCATGCTCCTGTCCGCCCCGACTGACAGATCAGGAGCAGAAGCTGCCTGATTGATGGCCTCTGACACACTGTGATGGGTTTTGTCTAGTCAGTGATTTATTAGGGAACAAAGGTAGCTTGTTCCTTGCATGGGTGATGTTTGCTTTGCTGCTAAAATGCCCTCTTATTACCCGAATCACCAGAAAACAAGGGAAGCAGGGCAGCATGCATGCAGGGCTGCAGGCACCCTCATCAAAAGCAGCAAGTCAAAACTCCAAGTGCTAAGTGCTGGAAATTACAGAAAGTGCACATCAAAGAAAGCCCAAGCTGTCCATGGCTCCTCCTTGCCCCCATCCCATTATTCCTAGAATTTGCCTCATACTGGGGAGGCTTCGGCAGGTCAGGGCTGCTGTTCCCAGTCTGCCATCCATGCTCCAACCAGTGAGGGGCTGCCCAGCATGGGGTGCTGTGAGTGCTCCTCTCCTAGCACTGCCTGGCATGCAGGGTGTAGAGGACTTGGGCACTGAGGATAGGGTGCTGGAAAGAGCCACATGCAGAGGCCTTGGCCAAAGCCATGCTTTGTTACCTGGAGAGCCAGCAAGGGAGTCCCCTCTGCTGAAGGCGAAGGTACGGGACACTGAGACAGGCACTGCAGAGAGAGGGACAGGGTACAAAGGAGGAGACCCAGGGGAAGGTGAGGCATGAAGGTGAGGGTGGAGTACAGACCAAGAGGTAGAATGAGAAAAAGAATCATGCACCAGCAGTCCTGGGCTGAGCTCCCACTGCTGCCTACAGCATCCCTTCCCTCCCCTCCTATACCCTACTTCTGCTCTGGGGAGGTGCTCACCAGTCCTGAGGATGGGGACACCATCAGAAACACAGACTTGAATGCTGTAAATCAACAGGTTGCTCTGTGATGAGATAAGGGGAGGTGAAGTTGTGGGGGAGGGAACCAGCTCCTGCCAGGCCTCTCTACACAGCCACACAACTCCCTAGAGCATTGGCATGGGTAGAAAGCATCTCCCTCCCACTGCCTGAATGCTGGCACCCGCTCTAGCCCTTTGTCAGCCGCTGCCAGGATAGAGGACTTTGAGGTCAGCTTATGCCACCTGGGAAATGAGTGGAAGCTAAATCACTGTGATTGCCATCTTGGATGCTTCTGTATGTGCAGACACATGGCAGAGAGGGAATGTGCTCTCCAACAGCCCCTGCCTCAGCCCCGCAGCTGCAGGCAGGGGCTGGCAGAAGGGTGATGCAAAGCAAAGGGATTCATGCCAAGCTGTCTGCAGTTCCCTGCAAGGCCCTGGGTCTCAATAGCTTTGGGGCAGTACCAAGAAGAGTTACCCACTGGGGCCTGATCCTTGCAGGAAGTGCAAGAAGATGGGATCCCGCATCCAGGGCTACCTGACCCATTGCCACAAAGAGGGTAAGTCACAGACACTCACTTTCCATGTTTTATTGCCATGGGTTACAGCAGCAGTGACAATTTCAAGGACAGGTCATTCCCCCTCCCTCTGACTGCTGCCCTCCACAGCATCCCTGGGCCATGCCATAGGGTACAGGGCTCCATGGGGGAGCACAGAGAGACCAACACACAGGCTGAGTGATGGACTCCTTCACACTTTCCAATGCCTCATCTTTGCTCTCTGCTAGTTCTTGCCTCAAAATCAGCAGGAGATACGAGCCCACTGGCTGCCCTACCTCCAGCCACTGTGGAGTACAGACGTAGCATGAATGCAATGCTCTAGGAACCATCTGTTGCCTATCTAATTAATGTTTTTAAATTGCCTCAAAGGTAAAACCTTCAGGAAATTTGCCCTGCAGCCCCCTCTTCTGATCTTCCCTCTCCTTCCCCAGTAACTCCTGTTCTGTGCCCTCCACTGAATAAAAACTTTCTGCAAATAAAAAAGACATCAGCATAAAGCACTGCCCAGAACAACCTTGTCCAGATAGGAGCAAAGGACAAATTGATAATCACCAGGACTCACTCCCTGCTCTCATTGCCCAACCCTCCTGAAGCGTCTGTAACCACATGGCACCAATGCCAAAGATCAGCTGGTCATAAAAGAGTTGCACAACAGTTAACTAATAACAAACTCTTAAATGCTTAAAGGTTAATGTCAGAATTCTCAGCTGTGATGCACTACTCACACTCATTTCTGCTGGGCTTTTCTTCCAGGAGGAAGGAGGATGCCAGCCTGACAAGAGAGATGCCCTGTCACCTCTGCCTCACAGCCTGTTTCCTCGCTGGCCATGGGCGTTACGCTGCATATGTCCCATGGCAGGCAGGGATGCCTGCACAGCAGAAAATATCTCATGACATTGTCATGTGAGAGCATGGGGATCGTCAGCATCCCGGCAGGCAGCACTGCAGACATGCATGGCTGCACTGACACAGCTCCTGCTGTGGGTTGTGCCCTGCCTGACCCGTGGCCCATGGGCAGCACTGACTGTCTGAGCCCCAGTGGGACTCTGAGGACCATCATCTAGAACATGGGGCATTGGGCCATCCAGCAACATTCCAACGGAAATTGGCCACTTCATTGATTTCCTCACTTCATTGGTTTCCTGTGTCCAAACCGAGTGCACTGTAGACGCACAACTGGGAGAGGGGGGGGAGCAGAAATGCACACTGAGGGGTTAATCCAGAAGGATACAAGCCAGCCTTTTGATTGGAAGCAAAGTAAGTAGCAGGAAATAGGTGAGAGTTGCACAAAGACTGGGACCCACTGGAGTGAGTCACCTGTCCCAAGGGATTCCCCTTGTTCTCTCAATGACATTCCTCTTTACAGCTCCCTAAAGGTTGAACTTAGTGAGTTCTTGTTTTGAATGGGCACCTGGAGCATCTTGGCTTACCATCAGCAGTGCAGACCCGACTGCAGCATCTGGGGTTTGGATGAGGGATGTGATGCACTAGGAGTGGGCAGCACCTCGACCTGTCCCTGAGCCAGCAGGGACTAAATATTTGCAGAGCTGATCAGCAAAGAAGCAGGTACCTCACAGTCTCCCCTAATCAGAGCTCCCTCTTAACTCTTGCAAGCAGAGGATCTGCTTCTTAACCCTTCAGCTCTGCAGGCAGGGAATTTATCAGCACTGGGGCATCTACTTGGCTAATTTACTACCACTACACGCAAATAGCTAACACATAAATTGATCCCTCTCTGCAATAACCCAGCAGCTCCCGTTCCCCCAGTGTGGGACCCATGCTCAGCTACTGCACTGAGCCTTGGGAACACAACTGTGTCCAGAGGTGTCACGCTGAGACCTAGAACCACCATGTCAGAAGTCAAAGGGTTTACTGCTCCTGGGATTGTAGCTGTTTCCATTGGCATGAGCATGCTGCCACCCATTGGCAGTGGCCCTTGCAGCAGCAGCTGTGCTGGGACCCACCTGCAGAGATCCAGCACGTGGTGGAAACTTCAAAGGGTCCTCAAAGTTCCTCTGTGTGGACATTGCTGCATCAGTCCCCTAACATGTTTTTTCTCTGCCAAGCTCTTTAAGGCATGACCTCAGCACAGAGCTGCTCTGCATGGGGTGAAAAGCCAGCCCTCTTCCAGCCAGCTAGTGCTTCAGAGGAGAGGTTTAGGGCCCCAGCCTGTCCTGATATACTTACGTAGGAAGGACGATCCAGCCAGGCTTCCCATTTTTCGCACATCATTATCTGAAACGACAGTTGGAGGTGTGGGAATAGCAGAGGAAGGACTCTCGTTTGCCCCATACCCTGCAGCAGGGCCACCCTACCCCATGGCCAGCCCCTTCTCTTGCCCACCAGCTGACTTAGCCTCCATGGATGCTACTGAATCAAAGGCAGGGCCAAAAGGAGCCTGCAGAGTCCTCACCTGAGGAGATGACAGCCATAATGGCAGGGACTCCATAGTAGGTGAACGCCCCATTCTCAAAACGTAGTCCTTCCTTGCCGACCTCCACCTCCACTTTCCCCTGGGAAGAGAAGGAAAACCCCCTCAGACAGGCACCCCATGCTCCTAGCCACTGACCCACCCAGGGCTGCAGGGACTCCCGCTGTCCAATACAAGAGCTTGGGCATCTTTGCTGGCAGAAGCAGCCCAGAACAAGGTGGTGAGGAGAAAACAGGGCCACCCCCAGCCATTCTCTGCTTGCCACTGCCCCAGGCACCTGCAAGATGAGGACAAAGTAGTCGACGGGGCGGTTGCGCTGGTAGAGGTAATGCTCTGCTGCTTTCTTGTTCTTTCGGTCATACTTGAGCTCCTGGATGACATTGGGGTGTTTCAGGAGTCGCAACAGGATCTTCTCAGAGAGGTAGGGGGACTTGAAAGGCTCCACTTCTAGAGGGGAGGCAACATGCTATGCTCAGCAGGTCTGGGGCTGCTGGGAACCCCTCAGCCTCTGAGCTGCACAGCTCCCTCCTGCAGCCTCAGCACCCTGCTGCACAGAGGAGAACCAAAGGCAGACCCATGCCAGTGGAGCAGTGGAATGCCCAGGTTGTGGGTCCAAACAGGTGAAAACTGCTCAGTGGCAGGGAGCCTTATTCAAGAATGGCTATGGGATGCCCTGTGGGACTGGTGCTGCTGCAGGAAGTTGCAGGGCTGGCACAAGGGCAAGTGTACCTGTTGCCATGAACCGATGGGTAGCCAGGAGGAGCTGAGGAGAGATCTTCACCTTCATCTCACTCTCTGAGAGCCTAAAGATGGAGAAATCCTGGGGCTTGCGTCCCCGGTGGGGAACTCGCTCCTTCTTCCGATTGTCCGCTGCAGGCAGAGCAGAGTAGTCACTCACCTGCAGCAGCCACAGAGCTGCTGCAGCTGCAGGGCCCCATGTCACATGCACATGTATAGAGAGGCACGTCTCACTGCAACCTATGGTAGGGCTTGCTGTGGAGCAGCAGATGGAGCAGCAAAAAACATGCTGTGCATCACAGCCTTGGGAGCAGCACCCTGGGCAGGGAGCAGGATTGTAAAACAAGCTTCTTCCTCGGGTACAAGTCCTGGGCGCATCCTGGCTGGATGCATCACCCAGACTTGCAAAAGAGCTTGGGAACGAGCCATGGGCATTTCATGCCCAGCATACATCTTCCTGAGTCAGACCCTGCCCAGCCAGCAGCTGCTGCTACTTCTCTACCTTGATCATTCAAGACTCCCTGACACCTGAGCACCATCTCTCCATCATTCTTGTCTTTCCCAGCATGCCAGTGATTGCCCTGGAGAAGGACCATGAATTGCTCTGGCCTATTTCCTACCCACATGTCTGTCTGTCTGTCTGTGCAGGCTCCCACCCTGGCTCCTGAAACAGCAGTAGCTGCTCTGGGACACTAACTGTACAGATCCGTCTCATCCAGGATCTCGGACTTGATGATCTCCTCAATGACATCTTCCAGGGTGACAATGCCCATCACCTCGTAGAATGGGTCTCCTTCCCCTTCGTTGTTCACCCGCTGCACGATGGCCAGGTGGGACTTTCCTGCAGGGGGAGAGCAAAGCAGCAGTGACACACCAACCCCTCGTGAGAGGTGTCCCCAGCATGGTGGGTGGGCAGGTGGACAGGATTTGATGGGAGGCACAGATCACAGCCTAGCCTCATAAGACACTATCACCAAAACCCATCCCCACAGCGCTAACCCAAGGGGAAGGGCTGGACACACAGCCCAGCCTAACAGGCCTGCTGCCACCCAAGCTGATTTGTAGATGTCGCAGGCTCTTTTTTAGGGCCATTTGCTTTCTTTACCAGGGCTGTGAGTCACTCTGTTCAGCTCTTTGACAGCCTCCTGTGCAGGAATAAAGTGTACATTATACCAGCTGCTTCTTCCTTACCCTCAGCTTCATTGGCATGAGACAACATTCTCCAGCATAGACATATATGTGTGTGCATAGGCTCTACTGATTTCCCTCTTACTCCTAGTGTTTTCTCATTCTGTTGCTAATTATCTTTCCTATCAAATTGGAACAGCTCCCCCTCATCTTTCTATCCATCACTGTCTAGGCTGATCCTAAAGCTTTTCTTCAAGTATGGGCAAAGCCCCCAGCTACTTGGAAGAGCAGCTGGTTTTAATTCAGAAACATGTATGTTTATTTACAGCTTTCAGCCCAGCTTCTGCAGAACTCTTGGGTGAACCATCTGGATGTGGACACTGAACACTTTTCAAGTTATCAACTTACACCTGAATTTCTTCTCCAAGCCCTGCCCTTGATGGCATCCCCTCTCTGTTACCTTAAACAAGAAGAGTGGGACCAGGACCTTCAGCTGCAATGAGGGTGACTCCTGCTTGGAAGTTGCAGTATTCCTTAATCACAGTTTCAGCTTCCTGACTTTTTCCTTGTAAGCTGGCAGCTCTGCTGACACATTCTCAAGCTTCTTGTTTTTGGCATACTTGAAACATTTCTATTTGTTTTAGCATGTCCAGCTCCCTATAAGCTGTTTTGACTTCTTCAGCGTCCCCCTTCCTTTACTGACTGCTCTGATTTATGCTGCTGCTCAGCATCTTGACCAGAACCCAACCTCCAAGCCACAAACAACTTCTGAGTTTCTAGCTCCAATGTATTCTTGGACCTAAATGAACAGCACTGGTTTTCTTACTGCCCCTGTGGCTCCTACACTGCTCACCACTGTATGCAGGTTCTGAACCTGCAGTTTTACATAAGTTAAAAGTGTCCTCACCAGCACCACAGCCCACAACTTCCCCTTCATTTGCTTTTCATTCCTGGGGTCTCCTGTTGCAATGCCTGCACAAAACCAGCTGTACCACGGGCACTGCAGGAACCTCCAGAAAGCTGCAAACACCTCATTTTTCCCATGGGCTCAGAGCTGAGCTCCTTGAGCATCAAAGGTCACCCACAATGGGGGCAGGTTCCCTCTGCTATGCAGCTGCCTCTGCATCTGCTTCTCCCATAAGCCCAAGCCAACAAGCTCAGATGCTGCTCCAGGCAAGATGTGCGCAGTATTTACACATAAAGATGCAATAGGGTGGGTTCCTGTCTGCTGCACATCTCCCTCCTCACCCACTAGTGCCTTCTAGCTCATCCCTGCAGGGACGAGCACAGCCAGAGCAGCCTGGTAGTCCCACAAACAAGTCTTGATGGGGACCATGTGACATTCAAATAACCCTGCTCTGGATCTGAGACGACCAAATGACATTTCTCAGCCAAAGATCAGCACTATGCATTTCTCACAGCAAAACTTGAGCATTTTCCACAGTATAAATTCCCTCCTCCTCCACCAAGCTTTTATTGCAAGATTTCAGAGAGCAGCTCACCGCCTCCCACGCCTACAGATTTAGAAATGAGAACATAACATCACAGTAAGTAGCACTGAGATGCACTTTAAAAACCCAAATCAATAGCCTTGGGGCACCGAAAATTTAGCATGAACTTTGGACTGGGATATTTCACTCCTTTTATACAAAGGTTTGTGCATCTTGTCTGTTCAGTGGGTAATAAAGTAACACAGCACTTAAAAAGAAAAAAGCAGTGGAGTTGGCTGCAAGACAGCAGCAACAGCTACGTTTCATCTTAGCAAAGTCCAGCTTTCAAAAATGTCTCTTTTGCCAAACTCTGCTCCCAAACACTGGGGCCATCTGGTCTCCTACAGCTCCTCGGGTGAGTGAGGAGAGAGGAGAAGTTATTTCTTTTGGCCAAAAGCTTGTTGTTAATGACATTTACATGCAACCCAAAACGACCAAGCCCTTACAAAAAGCTTAGGTGCTACTTAAAGGCAGTCAGAGTGATGGAGGCAATTCTTTTTTCTGGCCAAACACCTACATTGACACTGTAATTTACACTAGAGCAGGCTCAGAGAAATGTGATCCCAGCTCCATGTTCATGCAGCAGCAAATGAGATTATTTAGAAATAAGCCAGCACTGTTAGCCTGGAAGGAGACCCACAGTTTCACTGCGCTGGGGGCAGAGCCAGCAGGGCTGTTAGAGCACTCAAGAGTTCTTTATTTTCACAGAAAATAAACACTTGTAGTCACACTGTAAACCTCCAGGTTTAAGTTTCCAGGCTAACACCAACCTTAGAGATGGAGAAGGTACCAGGCAATGGAAAACTGTTGCAGTTCACGTGGTTGCTACTTGCCACATTGAGCGATCTGATCCCAACTGATGCCTGGCCAGCTGCTATCCGTGTCACAAAAAGCCCTGGATCCCAGTCCCAGCCCTTGCAAATGAGTGCTGCTCCCATCTGGTCCCCTCTGGGAAAGGGCTGACTGATCCCAATTTCTCACCTGAGGAACAAAGTAATACCCCTCACACCCACTCCGACCCCGCTGGGTCCTGCACCTGCTCCCATCAGTTTTTAAACAGATTCCATACATTTCGATCCTATAAATTTGGGTGGAAGGGTTGCAGGTGCCCTGTCTGTATGGTCATGGCTTGCTCCCTCCTGGGTGATGCTGCCAAGCTAAGCCATATCCTTCTGCCCAGCTCTGGGAGCTGCTATGCTTGTACAGGGGCAAAATCTGGGCAGCTTTATGAGGTGAAAGCACAGTCTGAGGGTTGATGGCACAGGGTCAGACCTGGGGACACTAGAGAGGTCACATTCTCCTCTGCAGCTGTTATCCTGCAGGTCAGCCTTAGTGGGAACACAACAGAGGGAGATAAATCATTTAAATGAAACCCCAGACTTGATCTAAACCAGCTTTAAGATCTGTAAAACTGAATCCAAAACCCATGCTATTGTAACAATTGCTTGATAGCTCAAATGAGATGAATTATAAGGGTGAGCTGCCTCCCCACTAGCAACCTGTCACATGTGAACTTTACAGAGCTATCGCTGATGCAGGAAAGCAGAGTGAAACACTTGTGAATCAAAGCCTTAGTTTGGCAAATGCTAGAACAAATAGGCAATTAACTTTTCTTGTGTGAATAGCTCTGCTGGTCTCCACAGGACTGCTCTCTCACAGGAAGTCTATAGGTGATTAAGTGTCTGCTCAGCATGGGATACAACTGCACTAAATTCTTTATGAGCTACATGAAATCTGCTCTTTTCAAACAACAGCTTCAGTGGAAAGTTAATACCTCAAAATGCTAAATTACAGAGCTAATATAAACAGCTGAGAACTTCCAGATGAAACAAGCATCTGAACAGATATCTAAAGCTTTTATGCCCATTTTTAGGAGACTTGTTTGTTGGAAGCACCTAAATGACCTTGGGCTCATAGATCCACCTCAAAGCACCCTCCCCAAAGGGAGAACAGGGTCTGAACACATGGAAATGCCTTTACTTCTGGAAAAGAAAGTGCTGTTGGCTGCAAATACAGCCCAGACTACTTCTTTATTGTTTTTTTATGTAGGTGCTTTGCCAGAAGAATGTTAAAGATGCTTTAGCCTTGTCTCTTGTTCCACAGGATGAATATTCTGAGCATGAAATTAATTTTCATAAATTTTATGGTAAGATCTGAAGCTGTTACTAGAGATCAAAGGTATAGGCACAAGCCATGAACCATTTACAGCTACAAAATGGAAAGGAAAAAAACCCCAGTAATTTTTAAATAAGATTGATTTGTGAAACAACCATGATGTAACTGAAATCTATTTTCTGTGTGCTTTTCTTCAGAGGTCTTGTCTGGGCCAGGAGCTGCCAGCATCTCTGGGCCCCCTTGCAGATCTGCATCTGAAATAAGTGGGGACCCTGATTTGAACTTCTTGAAATGGAAACGTGTATGTGACTGTGCTCTTGTGTTACTACAACTCTGCACCAAGGGTGAAAAAGTATGCCTGAGGAGCTGTATCTAGAGACAATGCACATCTACACATAAACAGGGGGAAATAACCAAGAGGGCTGCAGGGTCACTCAGCTCCACAGAAATCAGAGCTATGTGAAGGGAAAACTGTAAATCCTAATCTAATATAGACCTTCAATAGAGACAAGAACATCACCTGCTTACATTTGCCTGTAGCCTTTCTCATATTCTGCTTTGGTGCTTTTCCTAATCCTAAGGAAAACTGTGAAAAAGATGAAATATTTAGAATAGCTGATCTATTACCATTAACAAAGCAGACCAGGAGGGTAAGGGGGACTTTCAAGATGACACAAACCCTCATCTTCCATCTGCTGTACAACAGGCTTCTGAACTCCTGATATGACCCTTCCTGCCCACAAATGGCAGGTTGCCTTGCATGTTACCTGGAGCCTAAAGAAGTCTACAAGGATGCTTTTCTCAGGCTAAAAAGCTTTTTTAAATGCAAAGTGCAAAACTGTTCTTTAATGCAAAACTGTTTCCATTTCTGTCTGTAACAGGCCATTTTATTCTTTCCCACAGCTCAGTATGAAGGTGCCTGACAGCTCCCAGGAAGGAGATGGGTGGCAGGGTGCCCTCTCTCCCAAGGACATGGCTCCATTCTTGCTCTGCTGGATGCCTCCCCAGAGCGGTCCTGTTCCTGAGCTTATTGGAGTTGGGTAGAGCAGCCCAGGGTTTACACAGTAAGATTTAGCACAGTGTGAGTGGAAAAGCACAGTAATGTTTCAGGCAGAGTTGCAGCATGAGACATTGACACCATTTTGTGTCTATCAGCAGTCACTCATGCTCAGCCTAGCAATCACATTTCAGGGGATGTGTAGAGAATATTTCCTGGGTAACAACTGGCTCCTTAACCCATACAAGTGGCTAAGGAGGTCATTGCTTCAGCTCATCAAGGTGCCCAGAACAGTGGCTACAACATTTGTAGAAATCTCTTGAAGACTGAGTTAAATTTGAAGCAATGCTGTGTGCTTGCAATGCCTTCAGGCTCAGAAGGACAGTACAAAAAGCAGCCGAAATGGTACTGACCCCAGTTCCTGGCAAGTGTAAACACCTTCTCTAGCTACATTCAATTTTCAAGAGTCTAATAGAGGCTGTGGAGCATTTTGAAAGATAAAGACAGATCCTAGGGCAGGGCTGTCCCCCACATGACAGGCTGTTTTCCCTGCTAAGCCTGAAAGATTGTGGTTTTTGAGAATTTATTTTTAGCAACTCTTAAAAGATGCCAAGCCACAGAAGGCTAATTTGAGTTGCAGCTCAGCCTCTGCCCTGCTGCAGGAAAATGAACATATGAGCAAATTTCTGCTGTTCCTCTGAAAGATGAAAGTTCCTTGCTGAAAGATGTCACTGTTGCATATAGACTCCTCCAGAAAATCAGTCAACAGAACCCATAAACAGCTTGAGGAAGGGGTAAGACTATGACTTCCCAAAGGCACTCCAGAACAAGGAGGTGGACCTCACAGAAGAGGTCCACATGAAGAGTGATTTCACAGGACTGGAGCTGCAACGCACATTGCTTGGTTAACTTCTAGGGATGGAGGAGAAACAGATTGCATAACCCACATCATTTCACACTGAATGAATGCATAAACCTTTCCTTCTAGCTCCACGTTCCCAAGGGGAAGTTTATCCTACAGGAAGCTCATCTGCCCCTCTACAGTGCTTTAGTTCGCTAAATATGGTGCAGTTATTCCTCTGGGGTACCAGGTATTTTCTCCTGGGAGCATAGAATAAAGCCAGGTACTCTGAGATTCACCAACACAAATGGCCAAGAAATTGTCTCACAGTTTTTTCAGGATTTTCATCTTCTTTCACCCGGCTGCAGGTGGCAAAATTACTGGTATGTATTTTCTTATCTCTAGCAAAGAGGGGACGCATTTTGTGTAGGGTCCTTCACTTAGGACTTCTATGTAAATGCTGCACAACTATGTATGCCTTCTATAAAGACATTGCCTAGCTTGCCTGAAAAGATGGCAAATTTGGTGTCCAGGCCTCATTATTCCTGAGTTCTTTCTGTAGAGTTTTGATGAGATGATAAAAATCAAATCCATCTTCTAGCACAAGTATTTCCTTACTTCAGCTGAACCTCTCATGGTGCTGTGATGTTGTTTTTCAATGACGTTTTTGCAGCTTCTCTTTTGGGCTGTGGGTTGAAGTCTAAACTATCCTCTAGCAAACCAGACCTCCCCTCTGCTGCTGTTTGCAGCCTTCTCTGGGTTTTTCCAGTTCCCATCAGGACTCCAAATATAACCATCTTTCTGCAGGAATTAGTGCCAAAAGAGACATCAAACAATGGCAACAGCAGGGTTGTGAAGAGGCAGATGTGAAGAGTTAGACCAGTTCTGTCGTGATGGGGCAGGGGACAGGTTTTATCAAACACGAGCTCACAGCTGCTCTTGCGCACGGTAACCACACTGGGCCATTTGCTCCCTTGGTGCTACTGAACTGTATGCTACTATTTCATACCAATTTAAATGTTTTGGAAAGCTGATGCTACAGGTCCATGGAAGGTAATCCTTTCTACACAAAATTCTGCTGGGGGAGAGGTGATTTACGACTAGCCTATGGATTAAAATCGAACATCAATGCATCTTAATGAAACTGAACTCAAACGAGGTTATTGTGAGCATACCTAGAAACAAATGAAGGAAAACTTCCTTCAAATCCTGCTATAAAATACCAGAGAGGAAAAAAAGCTGACCATCAGCTAGGACAGAAAAATGAGAGAAAAGAAATGCATCAGGTAAACAAAGATAATAGTGTGATATTGGTGAGTAGGAGGAGAGACAGAAAATGAAAGTGCTGCCAGAGGTGTGAGAAAGAGTCACAAAGTGCTGTATTTAATAATCTCTTGACATTTTCAGTAAGAGAGAACAAATATTTGTGTACTGTGGCAAGGAACTCTGGCAGTGAAATCATGTTACTTATACATTACGCAAAAAAATTACATTATGGGTATACTGGGTGTGGCAGAACATTAATCATTAGTGAAACAGATCAGAAGTACATGTTGCTATCCAGGAAAGAAAGATCTAAAATGTGTATTTTGCATGAACACTGTAATAACAAAAAGAAATAACGGATACAAAAACTACTTGAATTATTCACAGGAGAAGGCAAGAAAAGCTGGCAAGGTTTCTCTAGAGGCTTGTCAGGGACATAAGAAACTGGAGATGATTATGAATGCCCATCCTTACCAGAGACTTTAATTTCCTAGAAGGAGACTGAGGAGACTGGACCTTATTAGTGGGAGCCTTTGCTGTCCTACAGGAACCTTGGAAGTGTGAAGTGATGAATGCCTTCATTAAGCACTTGCTAAGCCATCAAGCAATCAGCCTACTTTCTAATTAGTGGAGGTGTCACAGAAGACCTGGCCATGGAAAGCGATCTTGATTGGATCAAACAAAATACTTCACCATAATTCAAACAGACACAGAAAAGGAGACAGTAATGAAGATTCTTAATTAAAAATGGGAAACCTTTATTTTAGAAATTAAATGGTCAAGTGAACAGGGCTGACACAGCAGTGGATGAGGCTGAAGGCAGCTAGGAACAAACATCTGTCACAGTGTGGGAGCCAGCACGAGAACCTGTATTTGAACTGGGAAAAGAAAGTTTAGGAGGGTTCAGGGCTGGGCTGTCATGAGGTGATTACCTACAAACTGAAGGTGCTGGGGTTGAACAAATGCCTACAAATACGGGAAAGATGAATCAGAAGAGAATATCAACATTCGGAGAATAACATCTGGAGGAAGAGCTGGAATTGCTAAATACCATGCTGAGTTAGATACTAAGGTGAAAAGCAAGGCTTTTCAGCCATGTAATTTAGAAAACACAGGGAGAAGTGAGGTGAGAACAGAAAAAGATTTTAGAGAGATCTCTAAATAGAGGCTGTAGCAAAACACTCCAGAAGGCCACAATGGCAGGTAGGTGTAAAGGAGAAAGAGCCTGAAGTGATATGCAAAGAATTTAATGGAGCAAAATTAAAGGATGGATTATCTTCATCTGAGACGAAGACTAGCATGAAAAAGTGTAGGGCAGGTAGCAAGGCTTGTTAGTGTGTCTGTGAACTCAGGGAGTGGCACACACAGAACACATCTGTTTAAGGAGGGCAGACAGGACAGCAAACAAAAGGCAGGGAGCTAAGCAATCAGAAGTCCATTTCTACAAGTTTATTGATCCATAGGGTACCAGAACAAATTTGGAGGGGGAAGTAAATAAATCAGATAAATTGCAGGGGAGGCTGACCAAGAGAGAGGGTGCCAAAGTCATCTGACATCTTCAGATGAAAGAGGTAGCAGAGACCTCAGGTGAACTTCAGTACAGTTGTAGTGTCATGCAGGAAGACACAGTTAAGAAGGAACTGTGAAGCACATAAGGAATTAGGAAGAGGAGACAACTGGCATGTGAGAATGGGGGTGGGCACGGACTACTGCAGGTCGCCAAGGCTGAACCCAGAGAGCAACCTCAATGGTTTTGCTAACAGTCTTGTATTAAACCCAGGAATTTGCTGATTTGCACCACTGGAAGTCTGCAGTCCTGCTGAGGGGCAGAGAAGGCAGATGGTGCATACCACACAGAATTCCTCTGCCTCTGATCCTGAGTGGTCATGTGGACATAGCTGAGCATCTCTGGAGAAGACACTGACCTGCGTGTATCTGATGATAATTTTCCGGGTGCAGGAGAAATGTCCTATCCTCTCCTCCTCCCAGCTCTAAAAACAAGCATGGAGATGACTCATCGAAAGGCTTTCTCTGTATCTAAAGTGGACCAGGGTGGCCTTTTTCACATGATTAACTCTGCCTGCGGCAGAGCAGCCCCAAGCAGTCCAGGAGCCGAATGCTGCCCTCCTGCATTACATAATGCAGTATGTCATTGCTGCAGCCATTTCTTAAAGACTCACTCACCACAGTATGACGTACCGAGTAACACGCAGCAAAACACAATTCCCAGTGGGAGGGCAAAACACATGCTGTGTGTATTCTCAAGGTATGGTTAATGAAATACAGCTCTCAGCATCTCTGGGGCTGTTGGCAGCTGCTGCATTATGAATGCTCTCACAGCTGCAAAAAGAAAAGAAGTACATCTCCTTCTAAGGACTTAGGCTTTTTTTCTGCCTTTAAACCACTTGCACAGAAATACTTTCTAGATCTACTTCTCACAGCTAAGCTGAAAATATGAAAGCTAAGTAATGAGATGCGATTTCCTGTCATAAACTCCTCCGCACAGAACAGAGTAGTGAATGCTGTCTTGTCTGGGCAAAGGTGCAAGGCAGGCATCATGCCCATGCTGCCAGACCCCTGCAGAGACATGAGCCCTGTGGGACAGGCTTACCTGCTGAGCCAGCAACCTATGAGGTCAAAGGCTTCATAATATCTCAGGTACAACCAGCACTGCAAGCCCTCAATCCACCTGAGGAACTTCCACTAGGTGACAGCAGGGTCATTGTCACACCAGCACATGCAGGGCCCAACTCCCCCCAGCATCCCTGGTACCTGCAGCATCCTGCCAGGGCTGCCCATGGGGGCTGCTGACCTGGAAATCATTGGGGGTGCAGAGGGGTGCAGGGGGAGCCCGGGGGGTGGTGGCCCGGCGGCCTCACCCTTCTTGAACTCCTCAAGCAGCGTGTCGAGGCGCGTGTCATTGAAGACGCAGTGGAGCGGGCGGCGGTAGAAGCGGGTGACAGTCTGCAGGGGAGTGCAATCATCGGGGTCGACAAAGGCCAGGTCCTTGACAAAGAGCAGGTCGACAATGTTGTCACGCCTGTCACCCTCATAGACCGGGATGCGGGTGTAGCCAGAACGCAGGATCTCGGAGACGGTGGCGAAGTCCAGCACGGCATCGGCCCGGAGCATGAAGCAGTCCGCCAGAGGCGTCAGCACATCCTCCACCACCTTGGTGCGCAGCTCCAGCGCGCCCTGCACCATGGCCAGCTCCTCCCGCACCAGGTCGCCGTGGGGGCCAGCGGCGCGCAGCGTCTCCAGCAGCCGCTCCCGCGTAGAGAAGACGCTGAGCTCCTGTCGCAGCGCCCAGTCCAGCAACCGGCTGAGCGGGTAGCAGAGGGGGAAGGCGGCCAGCATCAGCAGCCGGGTGAGGCAGAGGGTGCGGGAGGCGATGGCCAGCCCGTGCCGCGAGCAGACCGAGTAGGGCAGCACCTCGCCGCCCAGGAAGACGGCGGCGGCGCACAGCACCACCGGCAGCCAGGGCGCTC
>VWZF01002520.1:314915-326310 GCA_013396755.1 Sclerurus mexicanus
GGGGGGGGGGGGGGGGCGTTTACTCGTTAGATTTGCAGGCTTGCTAGGAAGCAAATGTACCACACTGTAGCGACATTTATTCTCGTGTCTAGACCTGATGGGGAATGTTGCCAGGGTTTATCAGCTTCAGAAGTATGTGCTGAAGAATGTACTTAGGGACTGTTGAAACTTTTGTGTCTTCCCTGGACCAACATCCAGCACAGCCTTTAAATGAATCTGGGGAACTGGAAAAGAGTCAGTTGCTTACAACTATAATAGGCTTAGTAGTGGCAAACCAGGAAGCTAGTCAGAAAATGTCATAGAAGAAAAGAAAGTGCTCAAAAAATTCTAATTATTCACTCATTATTACACCCATGAAAATAGGTCACTTTCTGTGTCAGTATGTCAGCAGGCAGGCAGGCATGAAAAGCTGGCAGGGAGATCTGTACTCCTTGCTCTGTTAGGAGGGAATCTTCCCACTCTCTGGGAGACGAAGATAATTTTTTTCTGAATTTGATAAATTCACTGGGTGTTCACAGGGGCTGTGTGCTGCTTCACAAGCTCTTGCTAATCTTCCACTTTCTAACTCTCCCTTAGTTCCCCTGGTACTGCCTGGTGCTCTACCTGGGCACGATTTGTGGAGGAGCCAACTGGTAACCTAATTTTGCAGACCTTATCCCAGTTTTTACTACCTGAGGAACAGATCTCATGAACTGCCCTAAGCAGTACCTGGAGTGACTAGGGACCTGCACGGTCTGCTGCTGCCTTCCTATCTGCAAGGTGGTGGGGATGAGCACATGGCTGCTCCTTCCTCATTAGAACCTTGTAGGAACTACTTCCTGAGATCATCCCAAATTTTAGCAATGGCAGGCTGTCATCAGCCCTGAATTTCTCACAGATCTCTTCATGCTGACAATATTGTAATGACAGTCTGTTTTTGTGCATCACTGCCATGCATATTGTATTGCTGTTTGGGAGCTGTGTACCCATCCCAGTAATTACTCATATTTATTAACTTGCAGGTTAGGTTCCTGGAAGGTTTTCTGGTGATGTTTCTCAGTATAGGAACCTTAAGACTGTGAATTACAGTCTTGCTTTATTTATATAATTAAGTACTTGGAAATTATTCTTATCTATAGTACTCTTGTCCCTAGAAATCCTTGAACAATGCTTTGGAAACCACTGATCTAGATTAGTACAAGTGGGGAAAAAACATGGCACTGCAGGAGGAGGAACCACAAGGTGGCAATCTCTCTCCGCACTTCTACAGGCAAAATAAAGTTCTGGCAAAAAAAAAAAAAAATCTCGGACAGTAACTGTGTAAAGGTGCAGAGGGGGTTGGTCACATCTTGTATCTACCAGAATCACAGCAACATTAATTTCAATGCTGATTTTTCGCTTCTGAATGTTTTTCTCTTTAGAATGAAACTCTGTCTTGAGGAGGTGGCACTGTAGACTGCTCTTTGCTAGCTTTTTCATCCTTTGTCCCAGATAGGCAGCAGATGTTGCTTGTTAGATTGCTAACTACCGGTGTGGCTTGTGTGCCTGCGGGCAGAGCTACTGTATGCCTGGAGAGAGAGTTTTCTCCTGCTCTGCAGGCACTATCTGGTTCAGGGTATTGCTAAGCTCATGTTATAGTGATGTACAGTATAATGGTTGCATTAGCACCCTGCTTCATGTGCTGCCATGCCTCAATGTGAGGAAAATCACCTGAATGTTAAGGCTAGGCAGTAACCTGCAGGTTGAGTGTGGCATATGGTCTTGAGGGGACTGCAAAATAGGCCAGAGGGTGTAAAAATACAGAAGAGAAATAATGCTCAGTTTGGGGTAGAACCACTCTGGTCATGCAGTATCAAACACCATCTGTTGCTATGAGCTCCATCTCGATCAGGACATATTTGTGTTCTTGCCAGATGTTAGCTTACATGTGCTACATGTAAAAGTAAACTGGTGCGAAAGCTGTGGTCTGATGTGCTTTCAGTAGGATTTGCCCTGCATAAGTGATGACGTGCTAGCCAGCCTCTTGCTGAGAGGATGCACTCCAGAAGTTGCAGGTGTGTGGTTGGAGTGTGTTCAATGAGTCAAGATAGGAAATATCTTCCAAAGCTCCAAATAAGACAAAACAAACTAAGCTTTAGCACATGCTCAATTGATTGAGTCTTTGGCAAAGTATGACATGAATTTGCAAGGTTCTCACTGAGGCCTGTCCTGGCTGTATCCTGCCTAGTGAGTCCTTCAGCAAGCACGGCATAGCTGTCCTTCTTTTCTTATGCTGAACCCTACTTTTTTTACCTGTTCTTCCTTAAGTCTTCTGTTAGGAATGACAACTTTATTCCCAGTCACCAGCACTGCTCAGGTTCTGCTTTACATTATATCTGCCGCCACTGAGCTCCCTCTGCAGCTTGTGTGTCACAGCTTACAACATTCACAACCCCTGCCAGTGGTGACTTCTCTAGTCACCACTGTCCTCTTCCAGCTCTGGCTCTGCAGGTCTAGACAGTACCTGGAGGAAGAAGGAAACTTGGACATAGGGAGTTTACTGATGTCTCTTTACATCACCTTGACTTTAAGGTCTGAAGTCAGAGTCTGAGAGGCTGTGGGTTGCAATTCACTTCATTCCTGGTTGATGGGAGCCCAGGGGCTCTGCTGACTGCTGGTCCTCTAGAAAAGGCCCAGGAGCCACCAGGGACTGCTAGTGGGGATAGAAATGTTAGCAATCCAAATCATGATGGGAAACAGAAGGAGTAAAAAAAAAAAAAAAAGAAAAAGATTTGCTTTTTTCTCCCAGAAAGCAGAAAGAAATCTGGAAAGGACAAGGCTGGCTTCTCCTGGAACATGTGTGCGATGTGACTGTGTGACTGTCATTAATACCCTGTAGCCAGCTTAGACAGAAGATACTTTCCCTAAGTGAAATAAGTACTGTGGTGTGGGATATATGGTAACTTCTGAGGCAGAAGGAATAAGACCCCGGGCAAGGGAGCTTTAAACAGTGTCCTTTTTTTCCTTCCCCCCCCCCCTTCTTTTTTTCCATCTCTGAGTCTGTGGTGTTCAATTAACCCCTTTTCTCTACCCTGTCCATGGTTGCTTCAGCTTTGTAAAACTTTACCCAGCCTTCTGGATGATGATGTGTTAAGTGCTTGGTTTGTGATAACCAGTTTTCTCCTGAAAAGTCTGCTGTTTTGATTTAAAATGTTTTCTAAGCATTTTGGTTAATAACAAAAGACAGTCCATTCCAAGAGAATCTAGCTTGAGGAAGCCATGAAATTTAATTCATTTTTGCAACTTAAATATATAATCAGTGACATATGGTAATAGGAAATACAGGGGGAAATGTCATTGTTTCGGTCAAATTTCTGCATTTGGTCAAAACCTGATAGTTGTAACATCAAACTGTAGTTTCCATTGAACAGGAAATAGAACATAATTTTTTCAAAGAAAATAGACATGCAATTGCATGCTTATTACATTGCTTATATAGCTTTATTTTTAGCTTTCTCCATGTTGATATTACTAAAGGACTGACAGAAGGGAAACTGTGGAATGAGAAGATACAAAGCAACATCCAGTTGTCAGTGGTAGACAGGACAAAGTTGTCTGGGCTGTGAATATATGCACTTTCCATGCAGTTCTATTCTAGGCAATAAGCTACTGTGCCTGGGCTATGGACTCTGTGCCCCCCTTGCCCCCACCTCCCACCTTGCTTCTGCAGACATGTCAGCCTTCAAGAAATACTGAGGTGAGGCTGTGTTGCTGTAAGGACTGTGAAATTTATGAAGAAAGAGGATTGCTTTTTCTGGATTTGAGAGATTTTGCTGGGCAGTGGAAGCAGAGTATTAGTTTAAAGTCTATCCAGCATCAGGCTGTCTTCTCTTTCCATGAGTACAGCTCAGTGATGTACTGCTGATCTTCTCCCTTCATTCAGTAGTGCTTACTTCTGACCCTCTTCATCATCTGGGTTCCCTCTGGGCATTCACTGTGTTTACCCTGCTGCATTTCACTTTGTTTCTGCTTCATCTACTTGTCTGGTTTTCAGACATGACCCCTAGTTTTCAGTGGTTCCTCTTCTTGCTCTCTAGCTGTGACTTTCATGTGTTGCTTCTGATTTCTCTAATGCAAGCCAACAGTTTGCAGCTTTGGCATAGCTGATTTCTCTTGTCTATGTAGCAGGGCTATTTTCAGTTATCTGAATAGAACTGGTGACAGAGATGCCATGTTCAAATATATACAGAGGACAGAGGTTTACAATTTTATCATTACCTGAAATATTCCAGCTCTTTTCTGTCTCTCTCACCCCAGCAGCATCTCTGATTTGAGAGCATTTTGGCTGCTGTTTCTTCCCGAGATCCATCTCCTCGTTGATTTCTGCACAGAGTTCCTTCCTCTTTTTCATAATTGACTCATTTGTTCCTCCAGTCTTGCACTTCATCCATCTTCCTATTTTCCCTCTCTGATCTACTTCTCATGTCCACTTCCTTCATTTTTGCTGCTGGAATGTGAAGCATCCCTCCAGAAAAATAGAAGTTCTCAGTCAACTTTTACCATCCTCCTTGTATTCCCTCTTCCTCCACCTCTATAATCTCCTCCCAGCTGATGGGACAAATACTCACTTGCATTTATTCTTGTATTCACTTCTCTTTCTTTTTCACTTGATGATGTGAAATGGAGATAATTCTACACATTTCTCTTCTGGACTCAGTTTGAGGAAAATGTTTCTGAGGCTATTGTGGCCTTCAGAGTGCTGCAGAGCCCTGGTCTCATTGTTGTGTTTTCCCTCAGTATCTCTTTGACTGTGACAATTTGCTGCCACATTTGCTGCTTCTCAAGATATGAAAGAAAAGTGAATTCAAACCTGGCCATTGATGAGTACAGAGAAGTTCATTGAGCCAAAGAGCATTCTCTGTCCTAGGGTGGTGGTGTGCACTGAGGTGTTTCATTTTTTTTCTCTCCTCACTGAAAAGGCACTGGGCAAAGGGGATTTCTGCCTGCTAAGATGGCACCTGGTTTGACCACCCCCAGAGCAGTTCCCAAAGTTTTATGGAAATCGTGCATCTCAGTTTTTAAAGGACCTCAACAATTCTGCTGGGAGATGAACACTTTAGGAGTTCACAAGTTCTCTCCATAGACAAATCTGCAGGACCAGGGTACCCAGGGCTTGCTAGAGTGTTTTTGAGACCATGTATCAAATTAGGCAGCTAAAGGAAAACAATAAATGCTGTTTAGTCTAGCACAGTACATGGTATCTAACTTCTCGCAGAACTGGAAAATAAGTTACAAAATCTAAAAAAAAGTTAAAGAAACAAACAAACAAAAAACCCCCACAAAACAAAACAAAAAACCCCCCACAAACAAACTTTGAGCAGTAGCTGCCTAAAACTCCATTTCATCCTCCCAGTTTCTCATGTCATCCTGTGGTGCATCAGCTAGGGAAAGCTCATACTCACAATCTTTATGGGACCTGTGCCTTCTTTTTGTCCCTGTCCCATTTTATTTTTTACAGGATTCTTAATTATGCAGCTAGCAAGTACAGGACTGACTCTCAAAGGAACGTGTTCTGTTTTCCTATGGCTAGATTTGGAAATACCAGTTTATGTTCCTTTCATGCTGGCAAAAATGCAAAGACAACATTGCCAATTGTGCTTTTCCTGACCAGGCAGTTGGTTTTGATCGATGCCTTGCCTTTTGCACGTATGGAGGGAGGAAGCTCTCTCGGTAGGCTTGCTTTCCTCCTGCTGTGGTGGAGCTCCCTAGCCAGCCAGTTCTTCTAGCTCAGACAGATGTATTTGCTTGTTACAGAACTTCCTAGGTCACCCACTTTAAAGAGCAATGTGTGGATACTGTATTAAATCAAGCAACTGTCCTCTGCCTGTTTGATCAGGTTAGACATGATACATAAACATTTTAGAAAATGGTTTCAACAGCGGAGTTCAGGCTGTGTGACACCCACCTTGAGGCACTGGCAGTTTTAGGAGGTTGCATTCCAGACATTATGGCTCTTGTGGTGAAAATGATGGACACTGCACTGCAGAAAGAGCAAAAGCTCAATAGAAAGAATCTGTCATGCAGTTGCATGCTCTAATGACCATAGCTTTACCAGATTCACTGGTCTTGTTCTTCTCAGAAATTATCCTGCCATGGTACAGAGCAGGAGCTTAACAGCCTAAAAAGAAAGTGTATTTTTGTAAAGTGTGGGTAACACTCTTAATTTTCACTTGCTGAATTTTCTCCTTGCTGGCTTCTTTTAGAACATCCATAACTCAGATTTACTTGACAGCACTACAGAAACAGACATGGTTGATATCTTGGGAATCAAAGACATGATGATTTTTTTTTAAAGGGCTGTCTAGCCTGTTTTATCATTCCCAGCCTAATGGAGGTTTGTTTGGTACAGGACATCCTCTGATGATAATAACTTTCATCATATATGAGTAAAGTTTATTTTTTAGTGAACTAAAAATGTTCCTCCTAAGGAGATTTTCCCCATTTTCTTTTGGGCCAATTTGTACAGCCTGAGAGCTCAGTTTAGATTTCCATTGTGCTTTTCCTGCTCTCTCTCTTTTTTTTTTTCTCGATCCAAAGAGGTTTCATCTGCTGAAACCCTTCAACAACTGCTCAGATCATTTACAAGAAGCACTTTCACAGGCAGTTGCTCTACAAAAGTGAGGAAAAATCGAAGTGACTACCTATAATAATGAAATTAAATGCAGATATAAGTGTTTGTGAACTGCAACTGACTGAACGGGTGCCAAACATTTTGCAAATATACACAAAAAGACAGGCCCCTGCTCTAATCAGCTTATAAATTAAAAGAAAAGTACATTGGCAAGAGCAGAAGAGATGATATGACATGCTTTAAATAGTTTATAGGGAGCTGGAGGATTGTTGTTTATTTGGTGATGTTGGGAAAATATTTAATGTGCTTTGGTTAAACTCTTTATAGAAACGTCTCTCCTCCCCCAGTTTTATTTTCCAATGACTGTTTGGGAGATTAAAACCAGCAAGTTTAGAGTAGACGGAAAACGGAGAAACCCTGTTTCGAAATTGACAAAACCACGAGTAAATCTTTATAGATACTTTTTATGTGAGTCAGGCTTTCTAAAGTAATTATCGTAATATAAGAAAGGACCAGAGCTTCGCCGCCCCTACGGACGGCGAGCCAGGGTCGCAGCTGGTGTAAATTGAGATACCTCCTATCTGCTATGCGTGGCTGGGGAGGAGGCGGCCGTGGTTCCCGCTTTGCAGGTTCACGGGCAATCCCCGAGCTGCGTCGGGCGGCGGCGGCGGCTCTTGGGGCTCGCAGCGCTCGGGACCCGGGGGTCCCCGCACGTCCACTGCTGTCCCAGTGCTCGCAGATAACCACAGATTTTTTAGCGTTTAAAGGGTTCTTATAGCAAACCTGCAATTTATTAAAAAACCAAACCCACAACAAAAAGCCCAAACCACTTTATTTTTAGATTTAACTTGCCGTTGCTGAAGCCAGACGCAAAGTGGGGTGCAATTGCTTTTCCAAGGGCACAGGATCGGGGCAGGCTCCCCGTGTTGGTTTGGGAAGCTGAGACAGGTAAGTGAATATTTCCTTTAGCGTCGCCTTCCCAGAATCTGGAAGGTGACCCTGACAGCTGAGAGGCTTTTTGCCTCTTTCACTGCTGTTTTATGTTGTTGGTGATATCTCCGCAGATAAGTGACTTCGCTGCATCCGGAGTTTGCATTTAAAGCAGAGACTAATTGTGGGGAACGTTTCAGAATAAACACATTTTTCTTCCAAAGTAGTTTGTTTGTAAGGGGAAAAAATACATGAAGGAGGTTAAACTGGATAATTTGGGGTTTTTTTTCCTGTCTTTTACTACTGCACTCACTGGAGTTTCGTTTAAAAATAGGGTCATCCTCGGCAGAAGGCACGATACAAAATTTCGGCCTGCAAGCACAACAAATAACCCTGAAGCCTTGCTCACATCTTCTGATCAAATAGAAAAAAACTATTAAAAAACCCCGAGATGGTTAAAAAACTTATGTCTCTCATTTGGAGATGACCCAAAACAACCGAGCAGCTTCTGAAGCGGAGGCTTTAAGTCCTGAGTCAGTTTTAAGCGCTGTTGCAAACTGCGGCTGAAGTGTTTGCAGCCGAACACGAATTTCCAAGCTTAAATTGCCTTCTTCCTGTCCCGGAATGCCAGGGCTTTGCAGAGCTGAAACTGCACAGTTCTTTTCCCGGGATCCTTTTACTTCTTCCAGCGCTCAGAGCCCCGCTGCCCCGGGCACGCTTTTGTTGCTCTGGGTCAGCCTGCTCTGCATTCGTAGCCTCTTCCCAGCCGCGGCTTGAGCCCTGCTCCCCTCTCTGCCTCAGCCTAATGGTTTCACGACAAATCCTAGTTTGTGCATTCCCTGCTCACCCCTAGCAGACTCAGAGGTATT
Source organism: Sclerurus mexicanus (assembly GCA_013396755.1). Classification (NCBI taxonomy): domain Eukaryota; kingdom Metazoa; phylum Chordata; class Aves; order Passeriformes; family Furnariidae; genus Sclerurus; species Sclerurus mexicanus. The sequence continues at coordinate 323,304 of VWZF01002520.1, forward strand.
TTTTCATCTTCCCACACGCATTACTAACCAGTGCCTCTGCTTGAGTGACCCAGGACTGGCAGGCATGGCTGCTCCCCTTGTCTTGAAGCGTTTCGTGGGACAGAGAAACACGGGGAGTGATGATTTCCACGGGAGACAGTGCTGCCCGCGGACATCCCGGGACCCAGGCCCGAGTGCCTCGCCTTTGTGCGGAGCTCCGCCGAGCACACCGAGCGCCGGGACCTGCAGCCGCTGGAGACACCGGGTCCGCTCTCACCGCCTCCTGGGCCCTGGCAGAGACGATTGGGACGCGCAGGTGGCTCCACATGGACCCCGGGAGAAGCTGAAGAGGGTTCCCAGGCGTGGGTTTCTAGTTGCCCGTGCGCTAGGAGTGCCCCTGGTCCGGGGCTGTCGGCTGTCGACCCGCAGCGCTGGACGGCCGGGCTCCTGGAGGGCGGTTTGCGGGTTCCCGACGCTCGGCCCACCCTTGCGGGCGCGATTCGTGCCTCGATGCCGGAGCCCCGCTGCTGCTCGCAGCTCCGGTACCTCTCTGACCCCTGCGCGGGGGGTGCCCGCAGGTGGGTGCCGGCTCCCCCGCCGCGCTGGGCCCCTCACCAGCAGATGGTGCTGCGGGCGCCCCATCGCCGGGGCTCCGGGGCCCCGACGGACCGCACCGGGACCGGCTCAGCGTAGCCGCCGTCACCCTCCGACGCCTGGACGGGCAGAGACACCGGGGCCCTGCGTGCTGCATGGCCTGAGCGACGGGGGAACCGGGGCCACGGGGGCGGGGGGCTCAGGTAGGGCGCGTTACATGTCCCAGAGCTCTCTGGCTACTTGTGTACGGGAGCTCGGGGCTCCCCCGAGAAGAGGCTGCTGATGGGGAGAATGCCCGATTCAGATGGAAATTCCTTGAGGCTCCCGGGATTCTCAGCAGCCGCCACCGATCCCTGGCCCGGTGCCACGAACTTGCGCCCGGTGCTGAGAATTGCGGCCGTCTGCAGTGGGCCGAGCCGGTGTCGTCCTGCCTCGGGCCGTTCTGGAGGCAGAGACCGCAGACTGGCCGCAGCACGGGGGCCGTCGTTGGTGCCATCGAACCGTGCCGTCCATTGCATCCCCGATGCAGGCGTTTCCACACCAGGCGCTGCTGCCGCCGTCCGTCTCCTTTCCCTGCCGCGGGTCGGCCACTCCTGGGCCCGGACGGCGGTGGTAAAGGGCTCGATTCCCCGTGCCCCGTTTGCCGCAGTGCCCGACCGGCCGAGATGCTGGGCCCGGGCAGGGCGCACCGACCGCGCCACGCCGGGGCTCCGGACTACCGGCGGCCCCAGCCCTGCTGCGCCTGTCGGATTCCGCGGAGCCACCAGCCCTCAACCCCGAGGGCCTCGCCCAGCACCGCGGGTCCCGGCGCGGCTCGGACCGAGCTTCTCCCGTAGGTAGTGTTTGGGGTTTTTTTTGAGGGGGTGATTACCCCACTTTCCCTAACCAGGGCCGTCCCCGCTGCCTTACCGCCTCTGCCGTTCCTGCAGCCGCAGAACAGCTAGAGCCGTGCTGGCCGGCTGCCGCTCTCCGGCCCCAGCCCCGAGCTCCCCAGTGTCTCGGTATCCCGACTTCGTCCCGGTTTTGCGTGGTGCGGGACTTCCCGCAGCCGAAAGCGGCCACCGGAGCCGGCGCAAAGCGAAAGCTCTGTGTTGGCGGGACTGCAGCAGGGCGGCAGACCCCGAGCCGAGGGGGTTAAACCAGGAGCCTCCCCTCACCTTCAAAAAGTTAAAAATGTCTGGAGCCTGCATCTCTTAAAGGGGCGGTGCTGGCTGCAAGGAGTCTTGGCACCGGCTGCGAGAAAGGCTGGTCAGGGGCGTGAGTTCCCCTCCACCAACACCAAAACATTGCAAAAAAAGGCAGAGCGCCCCACACTTTAGATAAGGACAATTAGCCACCAGCGAGCCCCTGCAGACAGCAAGTTAATTAGAGGTTTCCTGCTCTCCGGCATGCCCTGTCCCAGCTCCTGCCCCCCAGGGCTCTTAGCTCTGATGGCACCTGGGCTGGCCCTCATGGCCACCTTCTCTCTGCCCTCCCAGGCTGGGGACAGGAGAGCACTGCCGGTGGAAAAACTTCCAGGTGTGAAGGGAAGAACTCTTATTCTCCTTGATGTCAACACCAAGAGCCCTGTCAGGATAATCAGTGAGAATTTCCTCTCCCTGCAGCTGGACCCCTCCATCATTCATGATGGCTGGCTCGATTTCTTAAGGTAAGGCAGGAGCCCCCCGGCGCCCTCCCCACGCCGCCCGCGGGCGCCCTGGCGGCCCCGCCGCCCAGCCCTGCCGGGCTCCGCGCTGCTGGCGCTTGTTGTGATGGAGCGAGTGAGGCCATGGTTTCCATTAAGATGCACATGTTTGCAATGGAGAAAGCATTTCGGAGACTTATCAGTTATGACTGCAAAAATGTCGTGCTCCCCTCGCTCCAGCAACCGCTCCTCTGCAAAAAGCACAACACGGGGCCGAGGCAGCACAGGGGAAAAAAAAAAATCAAAACCAAACAAAAACCAGCAGCGTGAACGGGGCCGCCTGCCGAGCCGAGCCCAGCCTTCCCCGGGTCCCGACGGGCGGAGAGCGGGTGTCGGCCAGGTCTTCTGAGCCCTCCGCTCCCCGGACTTCCAGCCCTGCGCGGGGGGCAGAGCTGGGCTGCAGCTGCGCTTGGCTCCACCGGCGGTGCGGAGCGGAGCGGCCGCGGCCTGGAGGCGCTGGGATGGCCAGAAATCCCTCTCCCTGCTGGGTAAGTCGGGGAGGGAGAGCGGGTCTCTTCCTCACGCCCGCTCCGAGGGTCCTTTCTGCTGCCGGGGAAGGAGCGGGGCGAGGATGCGGGAAGGCGCGAGCGAAGGGGAGCCGGGACGGCTCCCGCTTTTCTGCCCTCCCCGCTGCTCTGCCCTCCCCGGCGGCTCGGCCCGCGGCACGGCCCGCGTGGCGCTGAGCGCCTCTGCCTCCGGGACGCCGCTGCACTTGTCCGGGGGGCGCCGACGGGTTGCGGGGGGAGCCGG